>CM034156.1:135944417-136351917 GCA_019776745.2 Taxus chinensis
ACAAGACCTAATTATTCAAACTCTTATTCCTCCTTTGTAAGAATGTGTGTTTTTTACTTCATGTCATTCCTTTGACCATATATGCCATACCTTGAAGACTCATGAGACTAAGCTACTTTCTTTGAGAAAACTCAAATATTGTTCTAATACTTCATATCATTCCTCTTCTAAATTTCCAATAAAGGTTCCCTTTAGACCCAAGTATAATGTTGTTAAGCCTGCTTTAAATTTCGTTTCTCAACCTCCAAAGCTTTAGCTACAAGCCCCTCGACGTGTATTTACTCGATTGCCTTATCCTCCACATATGTTATTGCCCCAACTCATTGAAAGTAATCTAATTTCTCTTCCACCTCCTCTCGAGTATGATCCTAACAAGCACCATGGTAGGAAGTTTGATGAGCATACACATTGTGATTACCATAAATACAATGGCCATTATGCCTACAAGTGTTTTAAGCTTTGCCATTTGATTCAAAATCTCGTTGACAATTATGATATCAAGTTGGCTGAATCCACTATTTCCACTTCCAAATCTACTAATGACAATGACAAGTTAAAAATATTCAATGACCCATTACCTAATCATGAAAATTCAGCCCCTGAGTCATCTTCTAATCATACCTACCACACACTACCTCCTCGTGATTCTTCAGATCATCCCCTTGGATTCCTTTTTGGTGTTACTGATCTCCCATCACCTCTTATCACTTTCATTGATGTTGATTTGTATGCCTCATTGTCCTCCTATATATTACATATCAATACTTGTGTTGGGCCCCATGTCATCAACAATGTTATGATACATCCTAAATTAAAAAAAAATCATCTGAATTATCTTTCTTGCAGTCAATTGGGTTCCCTTTATCTCAGATGGCACGTAATTCTCCTACTTTTCATGGCCATGTTATTCTACCAATTATTGTTAGGCCTCTTACTATTTCTATGTCATTCACTATTGGATCTATTGTTACAAATTGTGACATGCTCTTAGGAATCCTTTGGCTCCATGTTTTCAAATTCATGCCTTCTATTGTTCACTTGTGCCTCAAGTTTATCCATGAGTGACATCTTATCACTATTCGAGGCATTCCACCATGGAAACCTTTTTCATTGGCTCGTATTGTCATCCCGCTCCTACTCCTAGTGCATTTTATCCTATTCATGATGGCTCCTTAGCATTGATGCCTCTTATGGTATTTAGAGCTCTTTCTCCTCTTGCGACACCTTTTACACATCCATCTTAGTTTACTTCACACATAACTACTACTCATAGGCCTCGTCGTATGTATAGATCCCATAGTCCATGTCATAGGAGTAGCTCATATGCTTCACATGCTCTATCTAGACATATATCACTCCATATTTCTCCAAATGCTCGATTTAGACCTATCTCATATACTTGGCCTCATGCACTCTCCTGTGACTATCATACCTTGTACCATGTTTACATGTGTAGTTCCTTTACATTAGTCAGTTGTGGGTCATTTCCTATTACTTTCATTGTATAGATCATTTTGGCGGTCACACGAGCATCCTAATTCCCCCACACTACCTGATGATGCACTCTTGTTCCTAGTTCATACTTGATTGTTGAGGGTTTCTTCATATGGATCTCACTTTGCACACGCACACCTGGGGACATCCTTATTCCTTGCTTTTAGCTGGTTTTATTTTTATATATTTGCAATAAAAAATCTAAAACATTAGCTTAGATCTTTTTTGGATGCATTCTTCCTTTCTTATACTACTTTATGTTGCACCTTTGATTATCATGTTACTATGGTTCATAGTATGATTTATCATTTTCATATTCACAGGGTATCTTAAGATGAATGTGGATCACTTACAAGTTGTTACATGATGTATGATATTTGACCCTATCCATTACCAGTCCCACTAAGGCTCCTAGGGCATCTGCCTTTTCTCACTTACTATTAGGTTCTATTATTACAATATTGTAGATTTTCATTCCTCTATTCAAATATTACATCGTCACATATTAATTATCTTTCCTAACATGTTAATGGTATTTTTTAACATGCTAATGGGTGCTTCATGTGTAGCATTTTCTTTGCGGGACTCCTTTCAGTCATGGTTGTCTGATTTTTTGGTACTTTGTTTGTCATTTTTTATGGGTTATGCCCATGTTTGTTTGAGACCTTATTTGCACAAGCCTTGATGGATTTGATTGTCTTGTGACATCTTGAGTGGTGTCCCATGCATATAACCATCCACTTGTTGTGTCTTTGTTTGTTTTTTTCCTATATACTATTTCCTAGTTGTTATTTATGTATGCATTGCTTGTTTATTACTAACACTTGTATGTTAGCATTTTCTCATTATTTTTCTTGCGCCATGGTAACTACCATGTGTAATCCCCCTCCCCCTATAAGATTCCTTTATCAGATGTGCACATCAATTTCATCCTTCCTCATTTGGGATCCGTTCACTTTTGTTCATCTCACGCACCCCAAACAAGTGGGGGAAAACATCAGGTGGACCTTTTCACTCTCTCAACAATTATAAAAGGAAATTATAGAAACACATACAATATGATCAAAACAAAAATCAGTTACAAAGCAGGGCTAGAAGCAGACTTGGCCAAAATTCACAGCTCGGATAGAAGCACCTGTCAACAAATAAGAACATATGGGCACTAGTGTCCTGCATGGAAACAGTTTTATCCTGGGGGCAAAAATAGTTATAAGAGCAGTTTCAACGGTTGTATAGTTACAATATTCTTTAGTTTCAATAGTTACACAATCATCTTGAGATTGCAATTAGTTACTAATAAGAACAAACTACTTACTTAGGAACCAAAGCATGAAATAAATAAGGGAATGAAATCTAGAGCATCTGCGGGATGACGATCTGCCTAGAATAATGTGTTACCCTAGGAAAGTTACAAATTGTGTTTGTGATCATCTGTAGTGGCACTTATCCATATGGAAGGGTTAACACTCAGAGGGAAAAATAAATCGCTCTCCCAATACACCTTTCCTCAATGGTGACATGATGTCTAAATCTGAAGTTTAGCACCAGGACACTCAAATCCCTAGTTTGGTGACAGAACACCCAAATCCTTCATGTTATTCCAATCAGCTCCTAAAAATCAAGTCTACAAGTAGGAACTAATTTCTATCCCTTTATCTTTCAACATTACAGGTGTACTCTAACCCCTTGTTTAGTTTTTCCAATACACATTTCCATTTTTACATATTTTCCAAGTTAAATTTCAATTGCATTTACCTAGAGCATTGACTACACTTTCTTTTTTTTTTGTAGGTCTTTTCCTATCCCAACAAAGGCAGAGCACATAAGAAACCATGAAGCAAATCTCAAGCACGCTTCGAAAAAGACAATATTCCAAGGAACTACGTGCACACATCATTATCACTCCTCGCACACAAAGGTCACCCTAGGATATGTATCCTTCCATTTCCTTAAAATATCACAATACACACTTTACACTCTTCCATTCAACATGTTACGACACTCATTCAGAACGCTATTGGGCACAAACTTTTTTTGACTCTCCAAGGTACACTTTTCTTTTCTACTTTATGCTACTGAATCTTTATTCACCAGCATAAAGTGGGGGTAAATGTAGTCACTAAATCACACAATTAATTTTTACATCTAGCCTCTAAATAATTCATTTATATGCATGATTCCTTAGAAGTAGAACTAGTCATTAACAATCCTTTCACTTTGCTTTTAAATTTTTCATCCTTATTGCTTATTGTTTTTGACTTGCAACTTACAGTTTTACATACTAGTCGATGTCTTTCTTAGCTTTGATTTCAATGTTTAAATTTTTGAGTATATTATACATAGTGGCCCATTAGGGACAAGAGTGCTCGTGCACTATTACCCCCTTTAGGTACTTTTGTCCACTTTCTCCCTTTACTGATTTTTCAGATGTTACTCCTTTCTTATCTTTCTTTATCACTCTTATTCAACTTTATTATGACCAATGTTATGAATAAATATATAAAAGATTTATTAATCCAAACATTTAACAAAACAAATAAATGAAATAACACAATGACACCAGATTTAACTTGGAAAACCCCCGATGGGGTTAAAAACCACAAATAAGAAAATTCTATATAAAAGAAACTTTACACGGTCCAGTAACTCCTCTCCTCACTCCTCTCCATGTTTTTACCCGATGTGAATCCAATTCACCCGAATATGGCCCACAACCATATTTAAATAACCCCAAGGGTTATGAACATTAAGTGACGAGGTATACCCCCGGTTTAAATAAATTGATTTAATTAAAAACCAATTAACCATAAACTCATAGTTTATATTAAATAATTAAGAATATAAATATTCTGAATTATTTAATTATAAACTAAAGTTTATAACAACACTTAATATTATGTTCTAACACTCCCCCTTAATATTAAGCGGGGAACCATATGCCAACATTACTTGTTTGTACAATAGGATTTACAAGTCCATAAACCATTAGTAAGGTTTATGATAACATATCACTTTTGAAGGATTTATAACACCTTCATCATGTTCATCTTACCTTTTGGTACAAAATAACTTGGAATCCATGAATTAGAAGTTATGAATTAGGCTAAGCATGATTTGTGAGACTACATCTCACGGTTTCTCATGGAAAATTTCTTAAAACCGCATCTCTAGGAGCCTTTTATAACACAAGGACCTCCTTTACAAATAAATGCAACACACTTGACCATACACCATAAAATCTATCAGTTTATAAAGATCATAAATAACTTTTTACAATGCTTTATACCAGAGCAAAAGTATAGAGGAGAATGAGTCATCAACCGACTGTCCATTAGGAGGTGACGTTGCCATGCACACTCCCCATCAACTTTAACTCTAAAAGGCCAAGCATTGCACAAAACTTGCAGTATTTTACAGTACACACTGGCTCGTAAACATAACAACAACTTGATCTTCAAACAAGTAGTACTAGAGATCTATATCACCGCAGAGGATATTCTCTCGAATAAGGAGCATATGAACATCTATATGCTTCGTTCTCTGATGTTAAAATGAATTCTTTAACAAGAGAAATACAACTTTGGGCATCACATAGAAGAGGAATACTTCCTTTAACTTCCATGTGTATCACTTCCAACAGCCACTTCAGCCACATGGCTTCTTTGTTGCTTCCATTGCACTTATATACTTTGCTTTAGTAGAAGAAATGGAGACTTTTGGTTGCTTTTTTCTTTTCCAAGTAATGGTACCTATACCAAAAAACTTGAACACGTATATAGTTGTATATCTAACATAACATCATCATGGTTTGAGTCATAATATCCATATAGACATCATAATAAGCATAATATAAGTCATTATTGATTTCACTTTTAACCATCTGTAAAATTTAAACACTAGTTGTATAACAACTAACATAACAATATGCTTAATAACTAACCATGTTAAAATAGGTTGAAAAAAAATTCAACATATTACTCTTGTAAAATATATATTAGATGCAATGGGTATTGATCGTCTCCAATACAAACACAAAGGCGTCAATAAGTGTCATTTGATATGCATATAATAATATTTTATAAATTTTTTTAATCAAAAAACATATATATCTTCATTATCTATTATAAGTCCCTTTTAAATAAAAATGAGATAAGACTAATACATAACATATCTAAAAATATAATCAAATCATACAATAATAATCACATCATTCACTAAAAAGCACGATCCACTAACTGTGGATACATCTCATGGATATATGTGAAGTTTGCTTCAAAAAATTACCAAGGAAAGGTTTTTGGTGATATCTTACCATGTAAGCACCTTTTGCTCATTCAAGCCATGTCGTACATGATCCTAAAGATATGATCTCAACATTACGAAACCCAAAAAGGAACTGTGGTTCTATTTTTGAATAAACTACCAAAAAAGAAGCAAAATCTTAGAACACATAAGTCATTTTGTGTATGTTTTCAGTTATAGTTATTTCTAGTTTATTTTCAATAAACCATCTAAGTTAACTATGAAAAAAACAACTTAAATTTAGTACAGTATATTCAAATAAACATGTAATTTTCATTTAGAGGTGATAGATGTAGTTTATAGAATTACTACATCAGCTCTATGATTATCTTCTCTATTTTCACCTTGATTTTGATATGATTTATTCCATTTTTATTTATGAAATTTGACTTATTTTTCAATTTATAATCTTTTTTCAAAATTGTCATGCCAAATTTGTAATCACAGTTATGAAATTCACCATCAAAACTATGCGTCTTGTAAGTTTCCTTGTTTCATCGTATTACTAAGAGGTTTAAAAGTTGATTTAATTGATTCTTGTATGATACCTTGAATTTACCTATTCTTAGTTTAAGAAGGTATAAAGTGATGAGATGACAATTTAACTTTTGAAAAGAATTATACCATTTCAAAAATACACTCTTCGCTTAGATCAAAAGAGCATCTTAGAATAGTGGACACATCCCTGCAAATGTGATGATTATGTTGATATTTAGAATTCAAGTGATCTGAAGTATTCAGATCTAATTTTATGGTGATATGAGATCCTACTATGCATTAAACCCTTCACACTGAAATAAAAATGGGGGAAATGGTCCTAAATGAGGCGATCTTATTAATGACCCAATTGCATCCATCTAACCAATGACAATAGAAATTTATTCAATTACCATGCCAAATCCAATACGAATTAAATTTTCATGTACCTTAATGGGGAGTTTTCATCTAAAGATACTAAAATCAGTTTAAAGATCTTTATTAACCTCATTTTCAACATGCATCTATTCAATATCGAGATCCATATGACTCACCTAAGTTTGAACATTTATATTTTCCTAGATATGATAGAAACTTAATATATCATTAGTTCCATAAAAAATGTGCCATTGAATTCGTACCACTTTTTGTAGGATAGCATAGACAACGTTGTCCCCATAAGTTGCATTTCCTTCGATATCAGATCATTTTAAAAAAAGTCTGCCCAAATTTTCGGGTCATGAATTTAATTCAATCAAATTAGCTTACTTGAAATGATTGTTTATAGAACTCAAGAATCACATTTAAGAGATTAAGAAATATGTAAAACATACCAGGTAACTTTGCCACTTTAGGCATGAATAAGTTTGATTTCTAATTGAAGATCTTGGACGAGATGGTAGAATAAACTAAGGAATAATAGAGATCCCCCTGTCATAGTTTAATGAGCCATTCACACCTCTGGTTAACCCCTTCTTCTATTCCGTACAGATGTTTACATGATAGTTGAGATGTCTAGCACATTTAGAGTCCACACTTGAAGGGTAACGATGAATTAGGTTTGATACTACTAACAAATATTTTGAATAGGGGAAAGTGAGTGATTAAGGGCATGAGTCACTTAGCCATAGGCAAATGACAACCAATGCATGACTTGGTAAATACGCATCAACCAATACTTCTATGGCATGATGATTATTTATGGAAGATTCATAATAGCAAACTAACTTTCCCATTATGTTTTAAAACTTAAAAAAATTACTCTTATGCTAAGGATTCTATCAAATGTTTAAATTCATGAAAAAATAATTTTAAAAATGATAATACCGATAAAAGAATTGGTACTTGAAACAACTTTATCAAAGATATATCCACTATAATTTTATTTTAACTCAATGATGTCTTGGATAAGTTGAAAATTATGACTTAAATCCGAGTAAAAGTTGTATTTAAATGCCAAATGGAGAAGTGCAAAATTAAGATAAATAAATATTACCATTTACCATGTAAGATAAAACTTTGCAATTTTTTTATGATGAGACAACCGGGTTAAACCATATGATCGAAACAAATCATAACTAGATTTATAAGTTATTGGTTGAGGCGCTTACCGATCTAATAACTGTAAAGTCATGGCTACTTTCAATCCTTAAGTGTATCCAGGATCATCTGGGCCAAGATAGCACTACATTATGTACACAAAGATTAGGTACCAGTCATGGTCAAGCCCTATGTGGCTTTAAACTCTAAAATTGAGTTCCAATTGAGAGTTGGCAAATTATCATCTAGGCAATATGACAATTCGTCATTGTGTTATCCAACCCTATCATCCAATTACAGTACATGGAATTATGGGACAAAAGACACATGCCCATTATTACAACACAAATTACAATGCATAACCCTATGTATATTAGCCGCTTTTCCAAACTTCGTTGCAAGATGGGTTTATAAGCCCAAATGAATGTGGAGCGGTGGTTAGCTAATGGATTAACGCACTTGTCCATATGAATATGGGCAGACCAAAGGAAAACAAGCCGGTTTAAATTCTTAAAGAAGTGGTAACCAAAGGCATGTGTAACATAGGAATTACCGGGTGTCAACACAAATTATCTATACCAAAGGCCACGTGAGACAAAAACCTTTAAAACGGTAAAAAGTTTTAAGCTTAGGTGAATGTTTTTAATTAATAAATGAGGCAGTGGCCACATTGGTATAATATAGTTTTAAAACTTATAATTCTGCATTCAGATTTAGCGGCCTTAAAAACATTAGGGGTTACGAATAAAATCATGGCTTAGGTTAGTTTTAAGATCTTTATTTATAAACCAAAAACGCTTAGTTTATAGGGTATAGGGGTGATTTAATATAGACATATATGTCTATAGCACAAATTTATAAAAAAAAGTATATTATAAGATTTTTATTAAACAAAAATATCCTTATAATTAAGAGGGGTCCAAGGTGGCCACAAACATGTATTAATAGTTTAAATATGTATAGAAGGGGCCCGAACAATTATAGTGTAACCTAATAAAAAAGGGGTACTATTTGGCCCTATTCCAGGGTCTTTTAGACATCAACCAATAGGAAAAAATTAAATTCCTATTCCTGATTTAAGATTGTCTCTATATGGGAGACCTTGTATTTTTGAATTTTACATGTATTCACCCTGGAATTTTACCTGGGCCTGCGCATACCTTACAAACTATACAAAATTAATGAAATATTTCTCAAACATTTTAACCCTTACCTGGTAATTCTTCCACACGAGATTTCACATGCGAAGGTAAACGTTATTTTGGAACCCCTTTCATTTGTGCACACACCAAAATTAACAACAAACATGTCTTGAATAGAGGGGGGTGGGGAGGGGGTTAAATAAATATTGATAACCAACTAATCAACCACCCAACCATCATGTCCTGATTGGTTAATTAATTTAATAAACATTACCATACAACTCTGATACCATATTAGGACCGAGGTTATAAATAATTATATAAAATATTTATTAATCCAAACATTTAACAAAGAAAATAAATGAAATAACACAATGACACTAGATTTAACGTGGAAAAACCCCAATGGGGTAAAAAACCACGAATAAGAATTTTCCATATAACGAGAAACTTTTAACATAGTCTAATAACTTCTTTCCTCACTCCTGCACCATGTTTTTATCCTAGTGTGAATTCAATTCACCGAATTATGGCCCACAACCATATTTAAATAACCCCAAGGGTTATGAATTAAGTGCATGGAGTGTGCACCCCAATTTAATAAATAAATTGAGTTAATTAAATAACTAATTAAAAATAACCTCATAATTTATATTAAATAATTAAGAATATAAATATTCTGAATTATTTAATTATAAACTAATGTTTATAACAACACTTAATATTATTTTCTAACAGGGTTTTCACTTATTAATGACGAAACTTAAGCAAATGAATCATACACACACACATACATACATCTCTTATTTAACCTCATTAAGGGGGCAAGCATTCAAAAGACACACTATTACAAGGAGATAATATTTTTCATTTACTACATCAAGGATTCTCTTTTGAGACTACATACTTCATTATATAGGATGGTTTATTCTAAATTACATACCACACATTTGCATTAGGACAAAGTAGTTGCAACTCGTTATTCTATGTGTGATTGACACTAGGGCATCCTAAATCAAGGGACAATATTTCAATCTCTCTCTCATACACACACAAGAACTACATGGAGTTTGAAATGTAGTGTAGCACTTGGTGAAAATCACATTGGGATGACCGTCGAGGTCAATCCAACTCAAGCATATGCATATTTTTATTCATCTAATTTGCTCTTGAGTATTGTGTAAGTAGATGGGGTTCGTTTGGTAGATACAGGTGTGACAGAGCAGGAGTATACAAAACCTAATGTTAACTATAAAAAACAAAAAGTTACACAGAAAGAATCAAATCCTAAGTATTTTCGCAGACACCAGCATCGAGATCAGATGTTAGCACCCAGGTAGATCTGTCTCAGTTCAGGCACTCTTATCCCTGAGATTGTTACAACTCAGTTTCTGATACAAAGCTTGCACAACATAAAATCTCCCCTTCTAGATCAGTCTCCAGTCTAGAATCAGTTCAGACCTACATATACAAGCTAAGTCATTCTACAAACCCTATTTATCACTCTTGCTTGTAATTCTTTAGCTTGATATTTCTTGAATATTGTTATATTTATATGATAACCAGTGTCCTTATCTTAGATTTAATTTTATTAAATAATCTATTTAACTTCTAATGTTAGTTGTTCATAATAAGCATAATACATTTGAGAATACATGTAACAACTGATGAATGTTAAGTACTCACTCAAATACACAAGAGGAGAGATAAATTTAGTTGTATAGGGGAAAACTTGGATGATTTGGATGTGTAGGGTAGTAGAACAGGCTAATCAGAAACTATAAATGCTTTAATGCCAAATTTGGAGCTACAAAATTGACAGGGGCGAGACCGTACAACTACTGTATGGTTTAGACCTGATCTTTATGGTCATGACCTAGAATTATATGATCACTAGTGTCCTTATCTTAGATTTAATTTTATTAAATAATCTATTTAGCTTCTAATGCTAGTCATCCATAATAAGCATAATACATTTGAGAATACATGTAACAACTGATGAATGCTAAGTACTCATTGAAATACACAAGAGGAGAGATAAATTTAGTTGTATAGGGGAAAACTTGGATGATTTGGATGTGTAGGGTAGTAGAACAAGCTAATTAGAAACTATAAATGCTTTAATGCCAAATTTGGAGCTACAAAATTGATAGGTGCGAGACCGTACAACTACTGTATGGTTTAGACCTGATCTTTATGGTCATGACCTAGAATTGTACGGTCTTGGACCCTTCAACAATCTGTATTTGGAACTTCCTATGTGCTTTATTTGTCCAGAAATGGTCTTTGTTGCATGTCACTCTTTCTCACACAAATTCGAGATGACCTATAATCACATGTAACAAAGTGGGAACCCTAGAAACCTGCAGAACCCTTCATCAAAGTATTATCAAACCAAAAGAGAAAACATGTATGTGTAGTTGAGGTTGGACAACCCTTAGCGGTCAAACTTGTAGCTACTGAACCAATCTAAGTATCGCACTACATTCTCTCATTGTGGGATCAAGACTCGTGTAGTTTTCCTTGGTGCTTATGTAAGTGTGAATAGCTAACCAACCCCTAGGAATTCCCTCGTGTCTCTTAACACCAAGATCTTGGGCTAAATGTATAATATAAAATGTACCCAATGCGGTAGTAGTGAGATTTTGTGTGCCTTAGTTATGTGACCTAGCCCTTTATTGCTTGAAACCTCTGAAAAATACTTGGAATGATCTTTATTTTTTTAAGACATTGCTATATGACCTTTGCATGCTTTGAATTGTAGGAAGATAGAAGCTTAAAATGGGTTAAGTGCTTCAAACCTATAGTAGGGACTACCTTAAATAACATGCAACTTATTTGAGTAGATTTATGAACCCTTTTGAGTGATTTTGGAATGATATTTGTAATAGGAGCTTATAAGAGTGATAAGTGAATTGTAAAGTGATAATGACTTACTTGTATAGCCTTTTGTAGGTGAAATATTCCAATTAGGTCAACCCTAGGAAGATGAATCTACCAAATAAAATATTCAAATAAAAAATAAAGTCGATGAACTTGAGAATCTAGGATTGTACAAGTCGGTCAAGACTAAACCATACATCCCAAACTAGTTATCAAGTTTTGGATAAAAGAGAATAATACCAAAGCTTAAATTTTGAACATGAAGCACAAGTGTTGTTTATTGCATTTATTAGATAATATTCCCATAAATGAGAATAAAGAAGAGAGTAATGATAAGAAATGTACGAGAGAGATAGAGAGATGAATTGATTGGATTCTAAATGTGATAATTTGTCTTAACAAGGGATCATGATCAAACTTGCCATTGCATAAGGGAAAGTTACCAAATTTTATTGTTTACACAAGGAACGCAATGAAAGAGAGTTGTTTCCCTTAGTAACTTCATCTCATCCCGCGACAAAGTCCTTTGAGATTTTTTTTGTAAGCAAAAAAAGGCATTGTGTCTTGGAAGGAATGATCACATACTCGCCAAAATTGTTGTTCTTTGAGTATATAAGAAAAAGGAACAACACCTCATCAATTTGAATTCTCACTCTTCACAAAATATGTTTCAAGAAAGTGATTTTGAAGTGATTAGGAATGATTTAATTGTAGTCTTTGATCTTAAATCCAATGTACAAACATTCAAAATAAAATAAGAGAAAGTTGAAGAGCTTAAAATTCCCTTTGAAACACTTGTCAATAAATAAAGAAATCAAGTTCATGTAAATAATGCAGACAAGTCTTCCTGTAATTGTTTTCCCATTCATCATGGATAAAATATGAAAGGTTTATTCTGAGACAACCATGTTATCAAGATGACAAAACCATTAACAAGAGGAATGGTGTCTTATATCTATTGCCACTAAAATGGAATTCGTTAAAGTGGAAGATGATGATAATGGTGATTCCATTAGTAAAGGATATACCTAATCCACAAGGATTACTTTAGTAAAAAAGACTTTTTGTGGGCTTACTATTGATGCATGCTTTGTCCTCACCTCATCTTTAGAAGAGGTAAGTGATACTTGGTTCAACTTAGGCATGAAGACGAAACAAAAAGGATGTAGCTCATCACTCAACAAGAAAATCAATCAAGTTGATTAAGACTAAGTAGTTAATGATATCATAAAAATACCAGAGCATTTCAGACCAAGTAATAATGTGTTACGGTTATAAAACTTTCTTTTGAATAGAACACTCATAAACAAAATATTTACAAACATAAATATGTTGGTGATGAATATTCACACAAGTAAATGCTGATATACAGGAAGAACATTTGAAGAATTTTCTTCAGCATGTTCTCATTACTGTAGACACAAAATCACACACTTGGGGTACATTTCTAGGTCCTAATCACATACTTGCATTCATACGATTCCTAAGCGAGAAAACTAGTAATTAACTACTGTCTTTGGCCTTTTTGCTCTGCTTCTTGTCTTCTTTCTAGTCTCATACACCCTATTGCCCAGTATGACCTTCACTACTTTATCTTTCTTGGCTCTGCACACCAACGCCCAAGTGCTCTCATCCCTTTTGGGTGCCCCTGACCTCTTTGTACATTTCTTACCCCTTTTGGGCCTCTTTTATCTTTTGAGCATCTTGTTTTCTTATGGTTCAATCTTTTATTGGTTAATTAAGAAATTCAAACAAGGGAATCATATAAATACAATGTTATGTGATCAAATTAAAGGACCAAGCTCTAAGCATCTAAGATCATCACCTAAGGTTGCATCAAAAGGCATTTAAGAGCATCAAAGGCATCCATCTAACTTCATTTAAGGGACAAGGGACTACTAATTCTACATACATGCATAGGAGGGAAATATTTCTCTTTGTAGGTTATAGATGAATTTTGTGGACATAGTGCCACACATAGGTGACCAACAACAAAGGCTAGCGACCATCTTGTGACATGGTAAAAACTAGATTTCGAGATTTTGGGCAGTCACAGGAGCCCAAGAAGGGTCTCTGACGCCCCAACACCATTCTAGGTGCCCTATTCCAACTTATTCTGACATTTCTACAATTTTCTGAGCATGATTACAAAAATTTCCTCTTCCTATTCATCAGTTTTCCAGTTCGGCATACTTCCAGATTTATTGCAAAATCAGCTAAGTCTCATTTCCTCTCTCTTGCACTTAGGTTTTAAATTTACTTTGCTTATTGCTTGCATCAATTCTATGCTTTAACGCATATATACTACATGTTACTTTACAATATCCTAGGGTTTTAATAAATTTTAATATTTGTTAAATCATTTGGTGAACCCTTTTGTTTGGACCCGACCTTGCTTCTAGGCATTTTTACGACAATATTATTATGGTTGAATCTTATGGACCCTTTACTGAATCTCGTCTTCAAGAGCTCAATGAGCATATTGTTGAGCATCCACATGATCTAGATCTACTCTTATTCACTTCTTGTGAGGAGGCCACCAATCTAGCTAAGCTTCATGGTACTACTTCTGGTAGCGCCTCTATTCCTATTCCTACTCAACCCCCTCCATCTACTAATCCACATAATTTCACTATTCATGTCTCCATTCCTAATCCTACTAACCATTTCACTTTGCCTCTTACTGCGCACACATGGAAAGTCTCCTCTTCTGACACTCAAGATCTAACCTCTCTCTATCAGGATCTTCAAGTTCAAATCTATCAACTTCAAAAGTCTACCTCTCTTACATCTCCATCTTTTGATTCCACCTTACTCCTTCACACTCCTTTCACACTCGCCATTTCCACATATGAACTCCCTCCAGATTTTTTCACTCCTAAGCTCCCCACCTTCAATGTCCATGGTGACCCTCAAGACCATCTTCAATCTTTCCATGTGGCATGCCTATATTATGCGGATGATCATACTCTACTAGCAAAGCTCTTTCCTATAAGTCTCTAAGACCATGCTATTCGTTAGTTATATGATCTACTTGTTTATTTGGTAACATCTTTTATGCATTTAGCTGATGCTTTTCTTGCTCACTTTTCAATCAATATCGGTTCAAAGATATCCTATGCTCAACTCACACAAATCAAACAAGGATCCAATGAGCATCTCACAGACTATGTCTTACGATATAAGAATAAATTATCTAGGATAACTAATGTACTCACTGATTCGGAATTACAACATATTTTTGTGCAAAGCCTTTTGTCTCCATTATAAGAGAGTGTTGTCTTTAAAACCTCTCCTTCATTTGATCACCTTTTCCATACTCTTGAGTTATGTGAAAGAAAACATGGGAAAAATTAAGTATCGTGATCAAGATTCATCATCTTCTACTCGCTTTCAAATCAAAGCTTCTTTCAAGGCATCTACTAAGAAAAATGAAGCAAAATTTAATGTTAACATTGTCTCTACTCCTGAAAAGCTTCAATGGTAGCCTCTAAAGTGTACATTTACTAAATTACCTTGTGCTCCTCATATTCTACTACCACAACTTCTCGAGAGCAATCTTATTACATTGCCTCCTCCACTCAATCTCAATCCATCTCGTACTAAAGGTCGCAATTACAATGAAAATACAAGATGTGATTACCATCAATGCATTGGAAAATCTCCTTTCCTCTCTCTTGCACTTAGGGTTTTAAATTTAATTTGCTTATTGTTCGCATCAATTATGTGCTTGAGCGCATATATATTATATGTTGCTCTGCAATATCCTAGGTTTTTAATAAATTTTAATATTTGTTAAATCATTTGATGAATCCGTCTGTTCAGGCTCAACCTTGCTTCTAGGCATTTTTGTGACAATATTATCATGGCTAAATCTTATGGACCCTTTAGTGAAGCTCATCTTTAAGAGATCAAAGAGAATATTGCTGAGCATCAGCAAAATCTAGATCTACTCTTATTTGCTGCTCAGGATCTTCAAGTTCAAATTTGTCAACTTCAGTAGGTTACTTCTCATGTATCTCCATCTCTTGATTCCATCTTACTCCTTTAAGCTTCTTTTTCAGACTCCATTTGCACATATTCACTCCCTCCAAATTTCGTCACTCTGAATCTCCCCACCTTCATCGGTCATGGATATCCTTAAGAGAATCTTCAATCTTTCCATGTGGTATGTCTATATTATGTGGATGATGATACTCTACTAGCAAATCTCTTACCTAGAAGTCTCTAAGACTATGTTATGTGTTGGTTCTATGATATACATGTTCATTCGATAACATATTTTATGCATTTAGCTGATTCTTTTCTTTCTCACTTTTCAATCAATATTAGTTCAAATATATCTTATGGTAAACTCGCATTGATCAAACAACAATCTAATGAGAATCTAGTGGACTATGTTATACGATATAAGAACAAATTAGCTAGGATGACTAATGTACTCGTTGATTTGGAATTATAAGATCCTTTTGTTCAAATCCTTTTGTCACCATTACAAGAGACTGCCATCTTTGATACATATCCTTCATTTTATAACATTTTCCATACTCTTAAGTTAGGTGAAAGAAAACTTCTTACTATGGGAAAAATAGTCATGATGAGGCTTCATTGTCTTCTACTCATTTTCATAGAAAATATCCTTTCAAGACATCTAATAAGAAAAATTAAGAAAATTTTATTGTTAACGTTGTTTATAATCCTAAAAAGCTTAAAATACAGCCTCCAAAACATAAATTTACTAAATTTCCTTGTGTTCTATATATTCTACTAGCACAAATTATTGATAGAAATATTATTATGCCTCCTCCTCCACTCAATTAGGATCCATCTCATTCAATTGATCGCAATTACAATAAAAATAATCGTTGTGACTACCATCAATGCATTGGGAATTATATTGATTGATGTTTCAAAATCAAGAATCTAATTCAAGATCTAATTGATAATAATGAAATTGGGCTCTCTGAGCCTTTGGCATCTATGCTATTCAATGAAATAAAAAGTTCAAGATCTTCAATAATCCCCTCCCTAATCATGAGAAGAAATTTTTGGATTCTTCGACCAATCATGCATACCATACAATACCCCATCCTTCATTGGGGCCTCTTTATTTTCTAGTTGTTAGTGTTAACACATCATCACTATTCATTGCACTATTTAAACATGATTATCATGCCAAATTTTCATATAATCACTTACACATCAGTTCTTATATTGGATCTCATTCTATCAACAACACCATAATCGATCCATCATTTCACATAAGTGCATGCTATATAGTACTTCTAATTTCTATCAACTATGAACTATCTCATATTTCATATCCAGTTCCCAAATATTAAGGTTATGTTAAGCTTCTAATTACTATTATTCCTCTCACCATCATTGTGCCTTTACTTATGGAACCTAGCATCAAATTTTGTGACATGCTCTTAGGTATTCCTTAGCTTTACACTACTTAAGAAAGCATTTTCATAAATCAATTGTGTCTTAATTTCATTCACAAAAAACAAGTAATCACTATCACAGGTGTCCCACCACACACACTATAGCCTCATACTCCTCTTAAAGTGGTCATCGCACTAGCTAGAGAATCTAAGTCCCCTAGAACTCTCAAATCTATGATAAAATCTTCTCCTAGCTCACTTATTCACACATGACCTTCTCATCTTCATAGGTCCACTAGTCCATCTCATCGGTCTAGGTCTCTTTCTCAGTAATATCTTTCACATAACATGTCTCCACCTCATTCACCTCCTACCTCTCCTCCATATAGGTGTGCATCACTTCCTTGGTCTCCTCCACATAGGTGCAAATCACCTCCTTAGTCTCCTTCACATAGATGTACACCACCTCAGCTTCTATTGCATGTATATCACCAGTATCATTTACCACTACCTGTAAAGCATGGTCACACACATTTATATCCTCTCAAATTATTCTAGGACCCTTTCTATTCACTTTTATTGGATAAATTACTCATACTCGTACACCTGGGGGGCATCGTGCTTTTATTTTTACCCCCTCTTCTACAATTATCGGGTGTCTCTCATTTCTCCTATTACAATCAACGCTTCACATCTAGTTTTTCTTATTCATCATACACAACCTGATACATAACTTGTATCATAATTACCCTATTATGCACTCTTATGCTAAGGTTCACACTTGACTATTGAGGGAATACTACATCCATGAACCTCACATCACTTACACTTCACCCTTTATGATTCATGGTACATATTTCTCACTTCTATTTACATGAAACACTCATTACCCTATGATGGATTCTAGTTCAATGGTTCATACTCAACTGTTAAGGGTCAAAATATGAAATTGACCTCACACCATTCTATATTTCCCACTTTACACTTTATGATCACATCTTTCTAGCATACACATCTTTCAAACTATTTCTCGATGATGCAATCTTGTTTTATGGTCCATTATTTACTTTCAAGGGGTATTTTATAAATGAACCTAATTTCACTAATATTCATTCACATTCACTCTCAGGGGGCACACTTCTCCTATCAAATTCACATTTCATACCATTCCATCTCACTCATTCACAAAGCATACTACATAGCTTGGTTGCATTTACTCTTACTTACTGTAAGTTTACATGTATACTTTGTTTCACATGTTAGACATATGTGTCATTATCTTTATCATATACGGATGTGTGTTTACTTGTTCTTTAGTTGTGAATTTATAACTTCCTACAGATATTTACACACAACATGGATGTTTGGCATTGTACCTCTTACTAGTCCCATTGAGGCTCAAGGGGGCATTTAATTTCTTCTCATGCTGACAAATGTTATTGTTTCATTTTATAATTTTCATACTTTTACTAGCACACTACTCTACCACTATATACATGTCTTGACATAATTCTTATCTTTATAACTTGCTAATGGGTGCTTCATGTGTAACATTTTCTTTACAGGAACTATTTTCCACCATGGTTGTTTGCTACTTTGCTTGATACTATTTGCCTTTATTTTTCATTATTTGCCATTGTTTGTGGGATTTTCCCTATGTCTTGTATGTTTATTACTTGTATGCTTTTGGGAACTTGCACCCTAATTTTCTTTTGACATTATGAATGATGTCCCATGTTTGAAACTCATTTTCATGGTCTACTTTTTTCTACTTTCTTGCTAGATTCTATTGTCTTCTATATGCATATTGGTTTGTTTGCACTAACACATGATCTAGCCACTTTATTTGCATGTGCCTTGGTTTCTACCAAGCACATTCCCTCCCCATGTGTAGGGTATCAGTTTCATATCATCATTCGGTCCTCTCCTTTGGGCCACATACTCCTAGCCGTGTCGCATGCACCCCAAATGAGGGGGCATACATTGGGTGAATCAGTCACCCCATTCAGCAGTACACAGTCACAGTTCAAACCTGCACAACACAGGAACAAAGTAGCACAAACATGGTCAAACATACCTAGAATCTGACTTGGGTCCTTAGTTCAACACAGACACCAGTGCCCAGATAAAAACACTAACACCTGTGCACTCTTGACCTTTCCTAGGTGCCTATCACTAGGGGTAGTTACATTCAATTTCTCATATCATCAGATTTTCAAAGTTTACAGAGTAGTTTTCACAATACAAGCACATTCCTCTAGCAATCATAATGCATTCTATCTCTTATTTTTCTACTTGGATTGATCTGGATCAAACACGGAATAAAATAGGATCACACCATCTATAGTGGTGTATAAATTTGGGAAGCAATCATGGATGGAGAATAAAACTAGACCTTTCTCCCCAATACTCTTCTACCATGGCATGAGACCCCATAAAAAACTTTCACTTGGCGTGAGATCACCCAAAAAACTCTCTCTTCTATAAAATTTCAAGATATTTTCTATCCTTTTCACTCATCACGGATCAGGTGCACATGTTCATTTTACTACTTTTTCACATTTTTACACATATTTTTACATATTTGGATTGAAATTTTTCATATACACATATTTGACTACTCTTTTTGCTCTTCTTTTTGTAGGTTCGTCCTTAATACACAACAATAAAACAACCCTTCATCAAGCACAACGAAAAAGGTACAACATCACAACACATATGCTTCACCCCTAGGGTCACTACCTCTTCCTTAGCTTCCATGCTTCATTTTATTCACTTCATGCTTTCACTTGTTTCCTCGGCACACTTTCACCATCGATCTACATGGTTATCAAGTACGCATCTCTTATCTACTTTATGTTATTGAGAATTCACTCAGCAACATAAAGTGGGGACAAATCTAGACACAAAATCACACACTTGGGTACATTTCTACATCCTAATCACATACTTGCATTCATATAACTCCTAAGTGATAAAACTATTAATTAACTACTGTCTTTGGCCTTTTTTCTTTGCTTCATTGTCTTCTTTCTTGGTCTTTTACACCCTACTTCCCAGTCTGACCTTCACTTCTTTATCTTTCTTGAGCTTTGGACACCAGTGCCCAGCCAAGACGTCAGTGCCCAGACGCCCTTGTCCCCTCTGGGCACCCCAAACCTCTTTGTATCTTACTCGCCTATTTTGGGCCTCTTCTAGTTTTTGGGCATCTTATTTTCTTATGGGTCATCCTTTTAGTGGTTAATTATGAAATTCAAACAAGGGAATCATATAAATAGGGAAATTCATTTGTCCATCAAATCTAAAGCTACCAAGCTCTAAGCATCTTACTATCATCACCTCCTAGGGCACAGTCTTGCAACCAAACGCATCTAAGAGCATCAAAGGCAACATCCATCATAGCTTCATTCAAGGGACAAGGGACTGCTATCTTTTTTATTTTTAGGATTTGATGTTTTTTGGGGTTTTTCAGGAGGTATTTTGTTTTGGAGGTTACAGGTGAATTCGATGGACATAGTGTGAAAAATAGGTGATCAACAACGAAGACTAGTGATACTCTTACGACACTGCGAAAATCAGTTTTAGAGCTTTTGAGCAGGCATATGCACCCAAATAAGGTCTCTGATGCCTAGGTGCCCCATTACCATCCCAGGCACCATGGTCAAACTTATTCCGATAGTCGCATAATTTTTTCGAGCATAGTGACGATAGTTTGTATTCTTGTTTCATCAATTTTCCAGCTTCGTACACTTCAATATTTATTATGAATCAGTTGATTCTTCTTTCCTCCCTCTTGCAATTAGGGTTTCAATTTCTACTTGTTTATTATTTGTGTCATATATGTGCTTTAATATTTTATTTGTTGTATGTGACTCTAAAATATCCTCTAGGGTTTAATAAAATTAAATGTTTGTTAAATCAATTAATCAATACTTTCAATAAATAATTTCTCTCACATGATAGAAATACAAAGAGTGTCACGAGGAAGATTACACTCCTCATGGATTTTGAGTTAGTGATAAAGTTTGACTACTTCTTCAGAAGGAAAACTTCAAATATCCACAAGAAAATATCAATCATATGTGTTATGGTCCTTACACTATTCCCTCTACAGTTGGTGAGAATAATTTTTTTCTTTCTCCCTCCATACTTAGACATGTACCTAGTCTTCAATATGGTACTTATATAGCCTTACATCAATCCACTTCTCTATCCAACATTAACACACCATCGTTTTGATTTGGACCCTAACTTTTGTGCCCTACCTTCAAGGTCTATATCATAAAAAATTATGACATCCACACGCACCATAACACTCATTAATTATTTCAAGTTGTTAAGGTGAGATAGTATGTTGTCTCAATCCAATTTATTTAATAAATGTAGTAGTAAAAAGGCCTATTGTAAAATTGTTTTGATCTTGACTCCTTACATAATGTATAAAACATTATTCTTACCTAAAGATTATGGAGCTTAAGTTATGTCCATGTAATAGTCCTTGCAACCGACCATATAGTAGCTCATAACTGTGCAACAAATCCTCACTCCTCTTGTCAAACATTGACTTCACTTTGTAGCATCCCAATGACATAGGATATAATCTCACAAAAGTCATGACTTTTTGTCTATAAATTTACTTTGTCCAATTACTTGGAAACTCACCCTCCTACATAGATTTCCATACCTTCATAAAATATTGCATCTTTTTTATAACCTCATGGTCATCATCCCAAATCCTTTATCTAACCATCCCGTAGGAATCTTGGATTACTCTTTCTTTATCTTACACACCAATTAACATTGTTTATTGAGTCTTACAAAACCTTAGTGCTTTTCCCTATACAATCATCTTGAGTCCCCTGCAAATCTAATACTTCACCACATCACAATACCTATTGCAACCCCCTCACAGTGTATGTGTGCATTTATAACTCATGCACCATATGTATTCTTGTGCTAGCACCACATTAACATGTCATAGGAGCGGTTCTACCTTCTTACATGATTCCTTCTTTGCTACATTTACAAATCCTCAAACAGGTGTTTCCAAGCCTGTTTCAATTTTATCCCATGCATTACCGTACTTGAATTACATTACTTTCATGTTCTGTTTTTCCATAGATAGTCGTTAGTGACTATTACCCAACCTTGAATAGCCTTAGGTCCACATCATCAACGTGTTGCCTAACCCAGATGGCACTTGCCTTAAATGATATATCATGGGACACCAGATCATGTTAGAGTATCATTGAGGCAATGCCATGTGTTGGATTCAAACTAATACACATGCAGGAGGATGGACAAAATTTATGCAACTATTCTCTCTATCTTTTTTTCAAAGTTGTAACTATCATCATTATTGTACATGTGTTGCACCATACTAGTCATACATAAGTAGAATGCATTTATCAAGATAGAGCTAACACTTAATCAAAGCTTACCATATAAATGTATCTTGTTCAAAAATTTTCCAAAATGCCATATATTTAGTATTCATTCACAATGGTTCATACAATCATCAAAGACGCATATCCCCTGTGCTAATAAAAGATCCTTGTCCTCTTAGTCTTCCTCACTATTTACACATCTTTGTACTTTCCTATTCAGACATTTATGAATATAAGTGTACATGTTCGCTATAAATATTCTTTTGCTACATGATGATTCTGTGTTTTGATTCAATGTTGTGTAATAGCCCCCTTTACACTCATCCTGAGTTGCTCCAATCATTGCAAATTTTCCTCCACACACGAGATCCTATGCTCTAAGAGAGTGTTAATCATACATGAGCCAATATCATAGCTGGTCATAAATTGATAGTGGTGATGTAATAAAAAGCTACTAAAAAAGAGCATGTTAGGGAAAATAATGATGATTCCAGTACACAAGCGACTTTATCACCAAGTAATACCAATCAATATAACCTTACTCCTAGTAATTCCCCTTATAGCCACACACTTGGGACAATATATGTAAGCTAAATAACATGTGTAAGAGAAATTATTGGCAAGATGTATATATATATATATATATATACTATATATACCCCCTATATAGTGTCCCAAACATATATCATCGAGTGTTTGTAGACACAAAATCATGCACTTTAGGTAACTATCGAGTCTTGATTACATACTACTATTCACATGATTCCTAAGTAAGAAAATTACTAACTAACCCATGTTTGTGGCCACCTTTCTTTACTTTTTGTTGCTACTTTCAGTCTTACACCCTTACTTGCTCAGTCTGTCTTTTTATACTTTGGCATTTGTCATCTTGGACACCAGTACCTAGCCAGATGCCAGCGTCAGGCGCCCTCGTCCCCTCTAGGAGCCCCTATCCTCTTTGTAATTTACTCACACTTTTTGGGTCCTTTCTAGCCATTTGAGCATCTTATCTTTTTGGTAGTCGGCCTTTTCGGGGTTAATTATGAAATTCAAGCAAGGGAATCATATAAATATAAAGTTATGTGATCATAATAAAGGACCAAACACTAAGCACTATCTATCACCACCTAAGGTTGCATCCATCAAGGCATCTAAGAGCTCCATTACATCCATATAGACACCATCACAAGGGACACAAGGGATGGTTATTCTGCATACACTTCATAGGAGGAAGTTCATTCTATTCCATGCACACATTTATTACATTCTACATCTAGCTACTTGCTCATTATCCAAGTGCGACTGGCACAAGAGAAACCTAGGGCACAATTCCACACACACACATACAAAACTACATTGGGTCTAAGATGTAGTGTAGTGCTCAGTTGTAAGTTCACCATTGTGACAACTGAGGATAGTCTGACCCCTCATTTTGCATCTTTATTTTTTAGGATTTGATGTCTATTTGAGGGTTTTGTAGGTTCATACTTTATTGTAGGTTTACAGCGACCTCAACGATCTTGGTGTGACCTCAGAGATGATCAAAGGTGACTAGAGGTGAACATATTGTGAAACCTCAGAGGAGGTTTTATGAGCATTTCCACAGACCCAGGTGCCCTAGAAACAGGCCTAGGGTGCCCATGGGTGCCCATGTCCCTCTCCAGGACACCCTAGTCCAGCCTGTTCCTCCAGATCTACATTTTTCTGAGCTTCTAGTGTGATGCTCAGTGCTTTGTATTTTTCATTTTTCTAACTTTGTGCAGTCTCCAAAACTTATTACGAATCAACTAAGGCTTCTTACCCTCTCTTTGCATTTAGGGTTTCATCATTTATCGCTTAGTTTTTTGAGTATATTTGTTGTACTTAATTTATCATTTATTTTATTGTATAACATCAGATTAGGCTCATATATTTATATTTTAGCTTAATCATTTTGGTGAACCCCATACTCAAATCCACCTTCTTTCTAGGGTTTTATTCTTATGCCCATCACCTGTAGTGGTTGATTTGGGTCTCTTGAGCATCTCAAGCTTCCTCCATCCTCCCGTAGGGTTTCCAAATCAATGGCTAAAGTATCTACATCAATGGCTGCAACTAAAAATCCCTTTGCTAACTCTTGCAATGTTCCCCTTAATGAAATAGAAACATATGATAGTGAAAATTCATACGATGAGGATACTAATGTTGATCAAGACCAATTAAACACACTCACCGATTTTTAATAGGATTTACGTAATAATCCCACTCATCTTCCACATATTCTGCATGCTTTGATTACTGCTAAAAATACTCGTGATGTTGCCTTGTCTCGTCCTATTGCTAACTCTTCGGATCCCATGGTATCCACTCAACCTCTTGCTCCAGTTTCCATTCCTACCACTACCACTCCTATCATTCCACCTAATATTCCCAATGCACAACCTGACTCTTCTTCGAATACTCCTAATTTAACTTCTTTATATCAGGATTTGCAGATGCAAATTCACCAACTACAGCTAGCCACTTCTCATGTATCTCCATCTCTTGACTCCACTTCACTCCTTCATACTCCTTTCACACCCGCCATTTCCATGTATCCACTACCACCAAACTTCAACTCCCCTAAGTTTCCAATCTTCAAAGGCCATGATGACCCGCAAGAGCATCTTCAAGCCTTTCATGTGGCATGTCTTGACTATGCAGATGATCACACTATTTTAGCAAATCTCTTTCCTCACAGTCTCCAAGAGTATGTGATGTGTTGGTTCTATGACCTACCTATCCACTCGGTAACATCTTTCACACATTTAGCCGATGATTTTCTCCCTCGCTTCTCTATTAATATCAGCTTTAAGATTTCATATGCGCAACTTTCACAACTTAAATAAGGATCTAATGAACATCTAGCAGATTATGTCTTGCGATACAAAAACAACTTAGCTAAGATGTCAAATGTGCTTATGGACTCTGAGCTTCAAGACTTATTCATTCAGAGTTTATTACCACCTCTTCAGGAGAGCATTCTATTTGAGACATCTCCCTCATTTGATCACTTGTGTCACACTCTCAAGCTACATGAAACTAAAGTATTATCGATAGGAAATATTAAGTATCAGGAACAAGCTTCATCTTTTACACATTTTCAAAGTAAAACACCTTTTCAAACCAACCGTGAAACCTATTGAAGCTAAAGTCATTGTCAACGTGGTATCTGCCACCAAAGAGCTTCAATTGCAACTACCTCAGCATACATACACGAAGTTAACTATCCTTCCACATATTTTTCTTCTACAACTTGTCGAAAGTAATCTCATCACACTTCCCCCTCCTCTCCAATTAGATCCATATTGTCCAAAAGGTCATAATTATGATGAAAAATTCCATCGTGACTATCATCAATGCGTAGGACATTCTATAGATTGTTGTTTCAAACTTTGAAATCTCATTCAAGATCTGATCGACAATAATAAAATTGAGCTTCCAGAGCCTACAACTTCTGCACTATCAATGACAATCATAAGCTCAAGATCTTTAACAATCCACTTCCAAAACATGACAAGAAACCGGTTGACTCCTCAGCTAATCATACATATCACAAGTGCCTCCTCCTGCATCAGGGGCTCTTGATTTCTTAGTTGCTAATACAAAGATGTCTCCTCCAATCATTTCTTTATCTGACCATGATTATCATGTGAAATTCTCTTCTAATCACTTACACATTAGTGCCTATATCAGATCTATCCCTATCAATAACACTAAGGTTGATCCATCATGGCCCATCAACATGTGTTCTATTCCACTTCTTACTGCTATTGGCTATCCGCTTTCACAAATTTCATATCCGATGAACAATTCCTATGGTGTTGTCAAGCTTCATGTTACAGTTGGTCCTCTTACTATGTTAGTGCCCTTCCTTGTGGGACAAACAATCGAAGGGTGTGACATGCTCTTAGGCCTCAATTGGATTCATAGGTCTAAGTCTATCATCTCCATGAATCATTTGTGTCTAAAATTCATTCACAATAATCAAGTCATTTCTATCAATGGTGTGCCTCCATTTACTCCATTGTCACAATCTCCTCTCACGGTTGTCAATGCATCACCTAGTCCATCTAGTGTGCCATGACCTCTAGAACCTAAAGCACAATCTACTCCTAGCTCACATGCTCATACACAACCTACATGGTCTCATCACTCTACTAGTCCAGTACATCAGTTTAGGTCCATTGCTAGGACAACTCCTATACTGCAACATCTAGACTCGCTTTACTTCACATTGTATGTCACCACCACGTTTTATTCCGCGTAGGTGTCCATCACCGTCACGTTCTGCTTCACATAGGTCTCCATCACCTCCACATTTTGTTACACAAGGGTTCCCACCATATAGTCATCATTCACATGCATATAGGTTCATTCACCTACACAGTGTCTATCTCATATACCACCACTCTTATAGCATAATCAAACACCTTCATCTCCACCAAGCATTGGGTGGAGGACCTTCATCTTTCACTTTTATCAAATAGTGCACTCACCATCGCACACTTGGGGGGCATCACACTTATTCTATCCCCCTCTAGCATCAACATGATGTCTTATACTCTCATCACATCACACCTAGATCTTTACACACAACACATACACTAGCATCGCCATTTCTTGATGATGCACTCTTGTGCTTTAGTTCATAATTTATTGTTGAGGGCATACTATAGACATGAACCTCACATACACACTACATTATACTCTTCACATATCACGTGTTATTTACACCTCCATATCATCATGTTACACATGTCATTACAATCACGTATACTTAGGACATTCTCTAAGTCACATCATCTATCACACACTTTGCATCTTATTCACTCTACACATTCACACTGTATCACTCCTACATCTACTTATACACGCTACAATCATTTCTTGATGATGAACTCTAGTCCCATGGTACATACTTAACTGTTAAGTGTATACATATCAAATGGACCTCATCAAGCTCATACATTCAATCATTAATCTCTTATACATCATACTTCTACATTTCCAGCTTACATCAAATCATGATATATGCTTTATATTAAATCATCACCCCTTTCTAGATTTCCTATTCATTCATCTCGTGATATACGCTTTAGGCTAAATCATCCCCTATTCTACAGCTTCACGATTACTCATCCAAATGTCACATTCAATATCATCTATATATCATCATCCTATAATCAACACTCCACACTTTATTCATCAACCCTTTTTAACACATGATAACACATCATTCAGACCATTTCCTGATGACACACTCTCATTTACAGTTCATTCTTGACTGCTGAGGGGGCATAAATAAATGAACCTCATTGCATACATACACATCCACTTAGGGGGCACACTGTTCCTATCATTCACACTGCATTCCATTTCACCTCATCCACAACATACTACATATCTTGGTTTCATTTACTCTTGCTTACATTTACTTGTTACATGTTCACTTTATTACACATGCTAGATAGATATCTTGTATGTCATTATCTTTATCATACACACATGCACGTTCACTTTCCTTTCTAGTTGTGATTGCAGATTATAAAGATCTATTACATGCAGTATGGATGCTTGGCGCAGTACCTATTACCAGTCCCACAAAGGCTCCTAGGGGCATCCAATTTCGTACACTATATGTGCTATTGTTTCATTTTTGTTTCATAGAACACTATTTTATCGAATTATACACACTTTGACATACTTTTTATCTTTCTAACATGCTAACGTGTGCTTCATGTGCAACATTTGTTATGCAGGATTATTTGTTTCCATGGTTATTTGTTACATTGTTTGTCATTGCTTGCTCTTTGTATACTCTTGTTTGTGGGATTTTCCATTTGTCTTGTGTGCACACTTGTCTGCTTGTGACCATTATGGCCTTGATTGTCTTGTGACATCATGAGTGATGTCCCATGTTTGTAACCCACTTTTCACAGTCTACATTGTCTTCTTGCATGTTTGTCTTGTGTCTTAGCTTACACATTGTCTTCTTAGCTTACATTTCATCTTATACATGTGTGTTTGTTTTGCTTGTACTAACACTTGTCTCCTAGCCACTTTGTTTGTGTGTGCCTTGGTTTCTACCAAGCACATTCCCTTCCCCCTGTAGGGCACAATTTCAGCACATCAGTCGGTCCTCTTTTGGGCCGCATACTCCTTTAGCGATGTCACATGCACCCCAAATGAGGGGGGCATCATATGGGTGAATCAGTCACCCCATACATAGTATACACAACACAACATAGTATTGATACAAACAATTTTTAGTTTTGGATAGGGCTTAGCACAATCAGACTTGGGTCCTTAGCACAAACATCTTTCCTAGATGCCTAAAACCAGGGGGAAATTACACAATGATTGGTAGTTCAACACAGTCTACAAAACTCCATACACAATGGATTTTACAGGGCATACAGTCCTTAGCACATGCATTTATACACACCATTTGTAGTGGTGTTATACATTGGGAAGTAGTTAAAGGTTGGAGGATGACACCAGACTATTCTCCCTACACTTCTTCCATTTCATTGGCGTGAGATCGCCTGAAAAACTCGCACATCGACATCATCTACAAGATCCTTTCTACACTCTTTTCCTCATCACGGATCAGGTGCACATGTTCCTTTTTCACATTTTCAGCATTTTTACATACTTTCCTTACATAATTTTTACACATATACATGCGTATTTGACTACTTTTCAACTTCTCTTTTGTAGGTCCATCCGTATGGGAAGTGGTAGTCAACATCATCCACATCATTTACCTTAACAACAACGACATCGACATCAACAATAGGTACATCACAACATCTACACATGCATTTCCACCCTAGGTTCATATTCATCATCACTTTTTGCACTTTCTCCTCCTTAGCATCCACGCTTCACATTTTTATCACTCCACACTTTGTCTAGTCCATTGGCACATGACTTACATCATCGATCTACATGGTTATCAGGTACACATCTCTATCTACTTTATGTTACCAAGATTTCCACTCACCAACATAAAGTGGGGGAAAATGTAGACACAAAATCACACACTTTGGGTAATTATCTAGTCCTGATTACATACTACTATTCATATGATTCCTAAGTAAGAAAAGTACTAATTAACCCATGTCTTTGGCCACCTTTATTTATCTTTCTTTTACTCCTTTTAGTCTTACACCCTTACTTGCTCAGTCTATCTTTTTATACTCCTGAATTTTTTCATCCTAGACAAAAGCACCCATCTAGGATGCCAACGCCAGGTGCCCTCGTCCCCTCTGGGTGCCCCTGACCCCTTTGTACTTTACTCACACTTTTTGGGTCCTTTCTAGCCATTTGAGCATCTTATCTTTTTGGTAGTTGGCCTTTTCGGGGTTAATTATGAAATTCAAGCAAGGGAATCATATAAATATAAAGTTATGTGATCATAATAAAGGACCAAGCACTAAGCATTAGCTATCACCACCTAAGGTTGCATCCATCAAGGCATATAAGAGCTCCATTGCATCCATCTAGCTCCATCACAAGGGACACAAGGGATGGTTTTCTGCATCACACTTCATAGGAGGGAAGTTCATTCTATTTCATGCACACATTTACTACATTATACATCTAGCTACTTGCTCGCTATCTAAGTGTGACTGACACAAGAATAACCTACAGAACAATTGCGCACACATACATAGAACTACTTTGGGTCTGAGATGTAGTGCAACACTCAATCGTAAGTTCACCATTGTGACAACTGAGGAAAGTCTGACCCCTCATTTTGCATCTTTCTTTTTTAGGATTTGATGTTTATTTGAGGGTTTTGCAGGTTCATAATTTATTGTAGGTTTTTAGTGACCTTGGTGATCTTGGTGTGACCTTTGAGTGACCAAAGGAAATTAAAGGCAAACATCTTGTGACACCTTAGAGGAGGTTTTTTGATAAATTATGTATACCTAAGCATGCCGAGACATAGGTGTATGGCGCCCACGGATGCCCCTATCGCTCTCCAGACACCCGATTCTAGCATGTTCCTACTAGATCTACATTTTTCATGAGGTCTATGTGTGATGGTAAGTCCTACCATTCTTTTTCACCTAGTCAACTCATGTTCATTACACTCAAGAATTTCACTATGAACCAGTTAAGGCATTCTTACTTCCTCCTTTGCACATTAGGGGTTTCATTATTTCATTTCTTAGTTTGGTTGACTGTATTTTTTTTATTTCACTTATCATTTATTTATTGCTATCTATATCATTCAGATTAGGCTTGTGTAATTATATTTTTAGCTTAATCACCATGGGTCCTACCATTTGGTCCTTCACATCAAGGTTGGCTCTAGGTACCCAAACACATAATATATGCCTCATTTACACATGGAGAAAATGACTCATCAACTAGGATATTATCTACATTCCTTTTAGAGACAATAACTTTAGTGCATATATTATGGTTTCCATCAGTATATGAGAGCCCCTAGATTAGAACGTTTAGAATCCCTAACGCACGGTAATAGATATTTTTAGAAGAGAAGTTATATAGTTGACTAACCTCATCTATCACGAGGTAGCCTCATAGCACTTGTAATGAGGATCATAAAGCATATGAATAATCTATTGAAATATTTGATAGTTGAAAAACATGGTGAAGATCTACATCCTATTTTGGGCATACTTGATGTTGGACGTACATTCCTAAAGGTATTTCTAGGCAGATAAAATGAAGAATATTTCACACACATTACTTAAAAAATACATTTTGGTGTGGGTGGTTGTAATCCTGTCTCCCATGAATCATATTAGTTAAGTGCTTATTAGGACTCATATTGACTGCAATTAAAAATATGATAAATCATACTTTTTATCAAGTAATTTTATTTGTAGTGTTATTTACATGAAACATACATGGAAATAAATCATATACCTTTATCAAGACACCTTGGTATCTCACCATCGTAAACATGTAGTGGTGGTTAAGAGTCACATCATAGACATAGTAGAAGAAACTCTATATTAGTGCTCATCATTTTGAGGAACATTGATTTTTTGCATTTAATACATGTCATCAGTGATCTTCTAATATTAAGGAATCCGCAAAATAATATGAAATTGATTTAGTTAATTTTATCCACTTCGAATGAATTTATCTGTCTAATATTGTGCATACAATATTGTTATAGATAGGTAATGGAAGAACATCAAACAATTTGTAAAAGTTCCTTTGCCATCTAACTGAAGCAATAGGTGATGTTTGTAATGTCCCACAAGAGTTTGTAGCTATGAATCTCTTTATGGATTATCTAATCTCAAAATTATGATATCCATATCAAGGGATAAAGAATATAAATCATAGTGAGACATCAAATTTTCCTAATGTGGTGAATAACCCAAGAATCTACATATATTATCAACGCATAGAAAGATATTCACATTGTCAAAACTTCAGTTCAAGGAGTAAACTCTTAACCAAATGGAGTCAATGGTCACATAAGGAATTTCTTATCTCTCCCTCATGGTTGCAAATGAATCAATTGGAATCTTGACAATCTTCTATTCACTAGAATGTTCTCCTTGACTCATATTTTACTTCAATTGTATTTAGCTATTAGGATAGATAGAAATGGCCTCTTTGTAGATTGACATTCAAAAGTTTGAGGATTAATTTGAGGCACACAATATTATTATCATCCACATTAGTTACAATGGTACCTTATTAAGAAACATTTAGTATCTCAGACCCAAGAATCATTTATGTTACAAAACTGTTTTAAGAAGTTGAGACTTTAGTGAAAGGTGAAGTTAGTGAACCAAAAGTTGAGGTTAAAATAGTCTTAGGCAACGATTCAAGGAGAAAGTTATTAGAAGATGAATTGGATCATTTTAAATTCTAGATAACTTATGTTTACTTCATAGTTAATTATGCTTGAGTGAGCTACAAGAAGACAAGCGCATCTATATCAGGTGCAATCATGTTAGTGATACTTGAGGATCCTTGATATTTCATGGAAGGACAAATATTCAGGATCTAGAATTTGGCAAGTTATGTTAAGTAAAAATGGAATTTTAAATACCTATTTAAAGGAATAGAATTGTAATGAAAATCCATTCATCAATCTATTGATTAACCAATAATTTAGGCAAGGTGTGACTTTTGTGATCTTACATATGTGTTCTTGAGGGAGATTCTAAAGTATTTTGAATGATACAACTTTTGGAAAGGCAAAAATAATAAAACAAGATGTTGTATCCTACTAGATCTCCTTAAGAGTATCGTTATATAGAAAAGGATGAGAGAGATGAGTTGTGTAATTGAAATACTTTTAATATCCTATGAGCTTAAGAGAATAACTTTAACGTAGAATGAATGGAAACTCATAGATTAACCAGGTTTGTTCTTCAATGTCTAGATTATAAAATGAAGGAAACAATTCATATGATGAAAATTGATAAGGCTATAGACTCTTGACAAGTTTTTTTTGGTAATGCAAAATAAAATTTGAAAATCAACTCTTTTGAGGAAGCTATTATTGGCAAGGATCGCATTCGATGGGAGTAGAGTTGAATGATTTATTCTGAATGGCCCATCACATGTGTTCATAGGATACTAAATTATACAACTATTCCTTTATCATTCCTAGAAATCTACACGTCAATCCAGATATTACATTAACACCCCCTCAAACCAAAACTTCACTCTACAATATAATGTACCAAATTGTGTCCTTAAGTGATACATAGATATTGCAACTAACCATTGTTACTTTCACAAATAATTTAATACAAATTTTTAGATCAAGGGACCTGTTAGCAGATGATTGAGATATCATATGGAGTTATAATGAATCAAGAATATTATACATACTCTAATAATTGAAAACAAGAAATCTATGCTTATAAATTTTGATGTTGATAAGAATATTGATAGATTCGATCGTGTCTTCTTGAATAAGTTGTTTTTGAGATTTTGGTTTCAATTTATAATGGATGTTATGGGTTTTGATGTTGGCATGGGTCATAATCGTCGATCAATTATGCTCTTTACTGGGTGATTCTACCTAGATTTATCTTGGGACCTAATCTAAGAAAGTATGTGAGTGGTCAAAAGTTTGTAGATGTGTTCAATATAGGGTACAATGGATCCTAAATATCTAGAGTGACAAATATTGACTTAGTAGACTCATGGTATAGGAATAGAAAGAGATACCTTTAGGATTATCTCAATAAATATGTAAATGAGAAAATACTTGGATAAATGTCAAATGATTATTTCCAAGTGCCTTAGGCCTAAATTTTAGGCACTACAATTGCCCCCATTTTAATCTAGTAATTGAATTTTTTTGGATTAAAATAAATGAAATGTAAACGTAAACCTCCCAATGGGTGATGTGTGTGAGACTTTAATGCATGTTTACCTTCTCTATTTATGTCATGTATGTGAAACTACAAATCACATGCAAAATTTTGTATTAATTACCAATAAATATGCTTGTAAAATTAGCAAATAAATAATAACTAAAATTAAAATCATGAAATGACCACACTTGATTTCCCTTTGTGTCGTCATCAAGGATGTGAATATCACAATTTTGTCATGTGATATTGTCACGAGCCATTGTAACACTTGATCTTTAAAGATTCCATGAAGTTAATGTATCACTTAATCCTAATATGGAGAAAATGTAGCGCTCAAGCCTGTTGTAGACCCAAAATTAGGACTTAACCTTGCAATAGAGCCAAAACTATATAGCATAATGCAACATGCGTAAAATATCATAATGTGTTTAAAATAAACTGTGTGAATGTCATCATATGGTATCAACTGAAGTGATATATATGTAATCTACATGAAAATTTTAAAAAAAATCCCACAATATGCCCCCATTTTGAGATGAGGGATGCTACAAAGGATCACCTAGCTCAAAAGAGAAAGTTACAATCATATAAAGTGCATAATATTAGTACTGAGGATGTAAACCATGTCTAGTTTATCAAATAACATGGTAAAGTGAGAAATGTTCTTTAGAGATAAACATTTCGAAACATGCAATATGTGTTATAAAATTATGAGTCACAACATGAGAATGTTTAATAACTCAACAAATAAAATTACATTTATTGGTAGCGTAGTATGAAAATACACACGACTCAATGTCTAATGGATCCAGAGTGACATATGACACAACATGACATGATAAACCACTTATAAATAAACATAGCTAACGAGAAAAAATGAGTTGAGCAATGTTAGTAGTTAGATGCGTATGTGAAACAAAACCATATGTAGAATAATTATCCTTAGAGAAATAAATGTGAAAATCAATGTGCTAAATCAAATATGTAATAAATAATGATATAATAATAAGGTGCATCAAGGTATCACGTGGAATGTGTGTGTAAATAATATATTTCTTAAGTAATATGTGTGCAATGAAAGTAATGCTGGAAAAAACAAGCACTAAGAGGGGAAGGGTGAATCAATGTTCCTTCTTATGTTGAAAAGGCAAGCTCCTACTTGCATGGAAGCACTAACTCACAATTTTTCTAAGAAACCTTACTTAGACTTCACAAGGTTTTGATCACATTCATCTTCCCTATTTTATTGAAACAACAAAATTGTGATCTCTATGTTTCATCTCATATATGTTCATCCTTCTTCTTCACACACCTAGATTCATCTATTTTCTCATAATCTCATGTACTTTTGAAACTTGTCTTCAAAAACTATTTTTCATAACATTTAGACATTCATATACACATGAGGATGAACACTCTATCACAACCTTTCAAATTCATCTTCTGACACCTTCACATTCTAACCTCTTCAACTCATACAAGAGGCTTAGATGACATCACCTAAAACTGTCATAATGTCAATCATTACATATGTAGGAGTGTCAGTTGCAGGTACAATCCTTTCTTAAACTACTCATGACACTTATAAACCTATAAGGAACTAGAAATGTTCCTTAACTCCCTGAACTTCTGAAACAATGTTAAAATATTCCATACTGACATCTGACATCTCCATTTGTAACGGTTTATTCCATTTTCTTCTTCTTCTCAACAAAGGATTCTTTGTATTCTATATCCGCATAGACAATGCAATAAGTGTTATGAAGAATTTTTCATGTTAAAATATTTCCTCCTTTTATCTAAATCCTTGAAAATTTCAACTTACCATTTCATCTTCAAGAATCCATTAGAGCTCATATACTCTAAAGGTGTATGACTTCAAAACACAGTCTTCAACTTGGATGCAATGAGACATACTTTAGGATAATTTCATGCATGTACAAATTAAGATATGGATGACTCTTCATAGATGTCCAAACATCATCACATGCTTGGATCACTATAGATCAAGCACAAGACCTCCATTTCAACTCTTCTTCTAGCTTGGTATGCATAGTCATGGTAGCTCAAATACAGTGAGTCACAATATTTCTTCATTAACACTAATGTATGAGCTTTTAAAGATTTATTAATAATTGGATATGTTTTAAATAAAGTGACCTCTAGTTCACCTTAAAAAACATGGAGTCAGCTGCCACCCTTCATTCACACCATGACACCACTGATTAGGACAAGGTCCTCAAATGGGTTTGCAACATAGAAAAACCAGTCTTCACAAAATGAGAAAGTTCACTCATTAAATCCACCTATTCATGACTCTTATGGCAAATTTATGGAAATATATAATCCGTAGGAAACTCATCAAATCCCATAGCATGCATCATTTCAAGGCATATAGCATCAATATGTTGCATTTCTGAGACTTCTCACACTAGGTCTTAAGTCACAAAAACCAGTCTTGGCTTAGTTAGTTTTCCATCACACAAAACTTAACTTTCATGCCAAACCAATTACCATAAATACTTCATAGAGACCTCTAATCCATCTTCAAACATTCACCTACATGGGTTGTGTGGAGAAAAATCACACTTGCATTCTTGTTTCTCAGACCTTCTTGACAGACCTATGAGGCAGTTTGGACCATTAGAATTAGACCCAAAACACTTCACCATGATCAAGTCTTGGCTTCAAACATGTCATGTTGGAATTATATAAACTATCCATGCTCACATTTCACTTCAATAACATGCATTCACATCAAAACCCTTTCAAACAAACATGACTAGTTTTTCTCTATATGCCTTAAGCAGTAGACCCATTTTGGTTGACATGTTTCACCAAAATTGTGCAATGAACATACCTAAAACTTCTTCATGACAACTAAATACACCTCCCAATATTTTCCCATAGTTGTTATAATTTTCACCATGAACCTACTATGCATGATTTGTACCATCAAATATTCAAAAAGAGATTTGTTTATAACTTCTCAGCTACACCTGGAGAATGTCCATCACCACCAAAATGAGACTATCAAGAGTCCTCTATACAAGCCAAATCATCACTTTAGCTTTCCATGTCATTTCAGAGACCAAAAACTTCATTTTTTCTCTATCGCTTAAAGAATAGGGTTTTGGGAGGGTTTAGACCCACTTAACTTCTTAAGGATCGTTCATAAAGTATAAGGAATCATTTTCCTCATTCTAATTGAAAAATGATCTTGAATCCATGCCCCAACATTGATGAAAAATTAAGTCATCCATGTAATGTTTAATGTGTCAATGTGCACTCCAAACTTGACCCTCGAGCTAGAGATGGTCACTTTGAGAGCTCGGTAGAGCCTAAAACCTAACAACTTTAAATATATTCTTCATATTACCCTGAATTTTTTCCCACAACACTGCACTAGGAAAACCTCATATTCACATGTCCTAATTACACATCACATTTTCCTCATAAATAGGTCTGTACCTTCTTGACCACCATGACTTGTATAGCCATGTTTAGGTACTATATTTACCTTTATTGGATCCCTCACCCACTTGTTCTCAAGAACATGCTAGTTGTTAGGTATAGTTCTCCAAAATTGACTAGATCCTTGAACATGCCTCTACTAGATTGGTTGAAATATGAACATTGAAACATCTTCCACATCCTCTCTTATTACGTGGTGTTTGATTATGATCACAACACATAATTCATGCTTGTATTGACCTTCCTTAGCTTACTTTACTCCATTCCTTAAGCCATACTTGCACTAGGTCTTAGAATTAGGCCTAAATGAGCTTGTTTCAACCATGGTTCATGAAACTATCCTATTATTCATCATGAAAGAAATTTCACACATTTGAGATACCTCTTAGGGCCCGTGGGTCACCTTTGGAGTTCACACCAAGAACCTAGTTATTTGCCAATGCACTAAGAATGCACAAGACCTTGTGAATACACCATGACACATCAAGGCATCACACCAAGTCACTTCAAAAACACCATTTGAGATCAGAGGAAGGCACTACCAATCAACCATCACGCCCTTGAATGATTTACACCTCACCAACAATATTTTCCATTAATGCCAAATGACATCAATGACAACATCAATGAGATAGGGTCTAACAATCTCCCCCTTTGTCATTGATGGCAACAAACTCCAGAAAATTTGATGGAAAATAGTCATACCAACACCTTCAATGCTCTCTTTTCTTGTTTTTGAGTGCATTCTCCCCCTTTGACATCTATGAAAAATCTTCCTTCAGCAATTTGACATGCACATAACCATCAACAAAGCATAGGATTATCCCTAAAATGTCCCCATTGGATTAGGCTCACTTTCTTGTCACTAATGACTTCAAAAATCATGCATGGTTTTGTTCACCAATCAACCTCAATGCTCCCCATGAAAATATTCACTTCATACTTATACTTTCCACTCTTTGCATATATTCCTTTTTGGTCTTCTTAACCTATTCAAGAAGCTAGTGAGCCATCTCTCCCTGTTTTGATACTTTTTACATCTTCTTAGAGTAGATTTTGCATTTGGTTTGCTCCCTTGTGATGGCTTGAGTATTTTAGTGGTTTCTAGGGGTAGGGATTACACCCAATTTTGCCTTAGATGTTCAAAAGTTACTTTTGGAAGTGGTTTTTTCAAGATATTTACTACCTCCTCCTTGGTGGACACATGTTCTAATTTGATCCTCTTCTCACTCACTTGTTCTCTTAAGATATGATAATTTATTGGGATATGTTTGGTCTTAGAGTGAAACACAGGGTTCTTGGACACACTTATGACACGTGTGCTATCACAATACAAGGGAGTAGGTCCATCACATTCAACTTTAAAGTCTTATAGGGTCTCCCTCATCCATAGTACTTGTGCACAACACAATGAAACTACCACATACTTGGCTTCACAAGTGGATAGAGATACAAGAGATTGATTTTTTCTTAGCCAAGATATAAGACACTTACCAAAAAAAAATTCTCCTCCACTTGTGCTCCTTCTTATCATCAATGCTACATGCCCAATCTGCATATGTGAAATCCTTTATCCCAAACTCATTACTTCTTGGATACCAAAGCCCATATTCCATGGTTCCCATGAGATATCTGAATATCCTTTTGACTACTTGTAGGTTATTTTCTCTAGGATCTTCTTCAAATATTCCTACTAGACCAACTGTTTGTATGATGTCAGGCCTAGAGGTAGTAGACTACAATAGGCTTCCTATCATGGATATGTATGTGGTTTGATTGTAATCTTGGTGAGTTGTCTTCCTTACTCTTGGTGTTCCTAATGGATTATAATCCTCCATTTAAAACCTATTGAGCATCACCTTTATGTACTTGGTTTGTGATATAAAGATACCTTTCTTAGATTGAATGATTTGCAGTTTGAGGAAGAATGATAGATCTCCAAGCATTGACATCTCAAACTCCTTCTTCACGACCTCTGCAAATTCATGTGTCATGTTCTCACTATCTCCTCCAAATATTATGTCATCAACATATACAACCACAATCAATTGATGACCTTCTTCTTCCTTTATGTATAGGTTGTTATCTGCCACTCCTTTCTTGAAGCCTTGATCAGTTAGGTACCTATCTAATCTATTGTACCAAGCTCTAGGAGCTTGCTTAAGGCCATATAGAGCCTTCTTCAACCTACATACATAGTCCTTTTCCTCTGTAAGTGAGAATCCATCAGGTTGTTCAATGTAGACTTCTTCATTTAGGTTCCCATTCAAGAATGTTGACTTGACATCCATTTGGTATACCTTGAAACTTTTGTATGCTACATATGCTAAGAAGATTCTAATGGCCTCCATTCTAGCCACTGGTGCAAATGTTTCTTCAAAATAAACTCCTTCAACTTGTGCATACCCTTTGTAAACAAGTCTTTCCTTATTTCTTGTGACTTCACCTTTTTCATTGAGCTTATTTATGAATACCCACTTAGTTCCAATGACATTTTTGTTCTTGGGCCTAGGCACTAGTTCCTAAGTCTCATTTTTTTTCTATCTAATCCAACTCTTCACTCATAACATCAACCTAATTTTGATCTTTGCTAGCTTCCACAATACTGTTTGGTTCAATCTTGGATAAAAGAGCAATGTTCTCTTAGTTTTGGTCACTCTTCAATCTTCTCCTTATTTGTATGCATGCCTCCTTATTTCCTATTATTGATCTGCAGGATGATCTCTCTTGACTTGTCTTGAGGGATATTTTTTGTTTGGTCCTTCTTAATCCTTCTATTCTTCTTCTTGATTTCTTTATGTAGCTTCATCCTCATCTTGAATGTCTATGCATTGAGGAGTGTCCTTTGGTTGAGATTTGGTCTTCATTGGATAGGTCTCATCAATTATAACATTTGTGCTTTCTACTATATTTTGTAAGATTTTGTTGTAGCACCTATATGCTGAGCTCACTAAGGAGTATCCCAAGAAAGTACCTTCATCAGTCCTTGAGTCAAACTTACCAAGGTTGTCTTCATCCCTCTTGATGAAACACCTACTTCCAAACACTCTTAGATGTTTCACACTTGCAGGCCTTCCTTTCCAAAGCTCATAGGGGGTCTTATTGTTATTTATCCTTATTTGGGCTCTATTTAAGATGTAGACTGTTGTATTGACTACCTACCTCCAATATCCATATGATAATTTGGACTCATTCAACATAGTTCTTTCCATCTCTTGAACAATCCTATTTTTTCTCTCCACAACTCCATTTTGTTGAGGTGTTCTAGCTACTGAAAATTTCCTTCTTATTCCATGACTTTCACAAAACTCATCAAACTCATTTGACCAAAATTCACCTCCTCTATCAGATCTCAAGCTTTTGATCTTTGCATTTTTCTCATTTTCAACTAGAGCTTTGAATGTTTTGAACTTGTCTAGTGCTTTTGATTTTTCTTTTAGGAATGCAACCCAAGTCATTCTTGTGTAATCATCAATTGACAACATGAAGTAACTCTCACCTTGAATACTTTCAGTCCTTGTAGGTCCAACAAGATTAGTATGGATCAGTTCTAGTGGTATTGTTGTGGAGTACTCCTTGGATTTGAATCTTCTTCTTTTTTGTTTTCCATGTAAGCATGCTTTGCAAAGTGTATCAACAGGTTTAGTGATTTTGGGCATGTTTCTCACACATCCCTTAGAGCTAATTTTAACAATATTGTCAAAATTTAGGTGCCCTAACCTCCTATGCCAAATCCAACTATCATCAACCTGACAAGCTTGATTATGAGGTATTTCTCCTTGTTGATTTCTTTCAAGACATACATGTTGTTCTTGGTCCTTTTGTCCTTGCCAACTAGCTTTCCTAATTTCATCTTCCTTATATCATAGTATTTGTCATGAAATACCAAGGTATACCCTTGTTTGCACATTTGAAACACACTTAGTAGGTTGTGTTCTAAGCCCTCTACATACAAAAAATTCCCAGTTACTATCTTTCCATTATCAAGACTCAATGTGCCCTTACCTACAATGTTTGCAGATGTGTTATCTCCAAACCTTACCGTTCCTGAGGCATCCTCTTTCAATGAGATGAATTTTCCCTTATTCCCTGTCATATGACTTGAACATCCACTGTCAATGTACCATGCCATGTCTTCATTTTGAGTATGAAAGGTTGTTTGAGCTATTAGGCATTGCTCTTTTTTTCTTATAGGATCTATCCTTACTACATATTGTCTTGCCTTGAGAGTCTCTGATTGCAAAAATTTTCTATGCGACCAAGATTTTGACAATTATTACAAACTATTTCATTTTTACCTCTCATCTTCTATGAGTGAAAGTGCCTTCCATGACCCCTTGTATATCTTCTACACTTTATAGCTTTATGTCCAAACATATTACAAGAAAAACAATAGCCATAGAAAGAGTGAGTGTACCTTATTGCATGAGATTGTATGATTGAATTAGTCCTTCTCTTGGCTTTCTTATTAGTAGTCCTCCCTTGCTTGAGGTGGTTCTTGAGTAGTCTTTTCATCCTTCTTACAAGTTGTCTTGTCATCCATGTTATCTTCTTTAAATCCTATACCATTTTTATCATTTGAAGACCTTTGATTGCTTAGAAGCTCATCTAAGTCACTTGAGCTCTTGTCAAATATGTGATATGATTTTAGCTTGCTTGATGTCTGATCTAGTTCAATTTTTAGGAGCTCCATCTTTGTTTTGAGTTTGAGGCATTCTTCCTCTTTGGATTTGAAGGATGTTGAGATCAACTCTAGTTGTGCTTCAATCTATTTGATTCCATCTTCATGCTCTCTATCCTTCTTGCTCTGCCTTTTCTCAATAAGACCGATTTTCTCTTCATAATATTTCAATATTGACTTCAATTTTTGGTTATCCTTCTTTTTGTGCTTCAATTCCTCAAGGGAACTAATCAATTTAGCTTCAAGGTTCACTTCAACATCCTCCTCCTCTGAAATTTCATCTTCACTAAGATTATTACCTTTTGAGTTGCTTCCAGAGGTTGTCTCCATGGCCATGAATAGGGTGTTAAGTTGGATATCTTCATCTTCACATTTAGACTTGCTGGTGTCACTTAACTCTGATGAGATTTTTTCTTCTTTCGTGTAGAAATTTTTTTTGTTCTTGAAAAACCTTTTCTTACCCTCCCGTTTCTTAAAGTTATTATTATGCTTATGAGACTTTTTGTCTTCTTCATCATGCTCATCATGCTCATCCTTGTTCTTGTTCAGACATTTGGAAGCAAAGTGACCTACTTGGCCACAACTAAAGAATTTGAAGGGCACCTTTCATTTGTACTTACCTAACCCTCTTTTTAGTGTCTTGACAAACATAACTTCTATTCTCTCGTCATCCTCCTCCATGTCAAATTCAAATTTAATTTTCTTTACTTGTGGTTCCTTATCAACTTTTAATGCACCCTCCTTGTTAATTGGGTTTTCTTCATTTTTCCTCATCTCATAGGCAGTTAAGATGCCATGAATTTCATCCATTTTTAGGGTGGTCAAATATTTTACTTCTTCCAAAACTGAAGCTTTGGAGTCATACTTAGGTGTCAGGGATCTTAACACCTTTTGAAAAACCACTGTTTCCTCCATCTTTTCTCCTAGTCCTTTGATGAGATTTATCACCTCATCAACTCTTTGCAAGTAAGATGTAATGCTTTCACCTTCCTTCATTTTCAGGCTCTCAAATTTCCCTCGGTAGGTCTACAACTTAACTAGCTTGACCTTGTTGTCTCCTTAATAGATATTCTTTAGTTTATCCCAAATCTCCCAGGTTATATTAAAATGCATAAATTTTACAAAATCTGCTTCTGCCATTCCATATAAGATTGCATTCATTTCCTTTGAATTATTTTCACTTTCCTTCTTTCCTGTTGTATCAGTTGGAGGTGTGGCTGGAATGGTGTAGCCATTAACTACTAAATGATATATATAAAATCCTAAAGACATGAGACAAGTCTTTATTCTAATGCTCCAAAAGGAATAATTGGTTCCATTGAATAGAGGTTCCTTAGAAGTAGAAAAACTAATTTGTGTTTGATTGCTAGCCATGCTTATGCTACTTGGATCTCCTTCAAGCTGTTAAGCTTACTCAAAAAGGACCTATCTCTAATACCAATTGTTGGAAAACACAAACACTGAGAGGGGAGGGGTGAATCAATGCTTCTTCAAACTTTGAAAATAATTTTATATCTCAGCAAATCATTATATCTAGATTAACCTTCACCATGAAGAAACAATGAAATTCAAGTATGAGCAAATGAAAAACAAACACACATGAAGACAATGGTTAATGTGGGAAACCCTTAAAGGGAGAAAAACCCACTGAAATCAATGCACTACTATGGAAAATTGTCCCATAAGAGATTACAAAGATTTCAATTTGTTGAGCACCCACTCAACTTGAAGCACCAACTCCAACAAATTAAGTCAAACACCTACTTGACAACTTTTGCAAGCTCCTACTTGCATGGGAGCACAAAATCCCTATTTTACTAAGCATCCACTTAGTATTGACAAGGTTTTGATCACATTCATCTGACCTAGTTGCTTATAACAACAAATTTTTGATCTCTTATTCAACTTGTATATCTTTATCCTTCTTCTTCGCACACCTAGGTTCACCTATTTACTCATCTCCTCATACTCCTGCAACATTGTATTCAAAAGCTATTTTTCATGAATATTTTTACATTCATATATACTAGGATTAACTCCTCTTATACCTATCAACTTCAACTTCTGACCTTTTCCAATTCTAACATCTTCAACTCGTACAAAAGGTCTTAGGTGACATCACCTAAAATTGTCACAATGTAATCATTACATATGTAGGTATGTTAGTTACATGTACTAACATTTATTGAGTTGTCATGAAAATATTCCACCTACAAGGAACTTAGAAAATGATCACGAGCTCACTGTACCTTTGAAATGACTGATGATATTCCATTTTCAGTTTGACATCTGCAATTGTAACAGTTTATTCCATTTTGTCTTGTTCTCAACGATCAATTCTTTGTCTTCTAGCTCTCATATACCATGCAACATGTGTTAGGAAGGTGTGTGAATGTTACAAAGGCTCCCTCATTTCCATCTAAAACCTTTAAAAGCTTTGCAACTCAGCATTTTAAAACCAAGCCTCCATTAGGCCTCATATGCTCCATTTGAACCACAACCTTCAAAATGCAGTATTCAACTTGGATGAATGAAACGCACTTCATGTTCGTATCATACAACACAAACAAAATGGAGGACCATTCAAGATGTCCAAGACATAATCACATACTTAGAATGCTACAGGTCATAGATTAAGACTTCATTTCAACTCTTCTTCTCAGCTGGGTGTGCATAATCATGGTAGCTCAAAAACACAGTCACAATATTACTTCAACACCAATGTATGGACTTTAAAAACCTATTAATTCTTAGAGAGTGTTGTTTTATACATTTGATTCACCTTAAAATACAAGGAGGAACCCTACTCTCTTCATTCACACTATGAAGCACTGATTAAGACAAGGTCTTAATGGGTTTGCATACACAAAAAACTAGTTTTCACAAAGTGAGCAAGATCACTCATCCAATCACTTGTTCATGGCTCTTATGGAACCTTTATGGAAAAATATAATCCTTGTGCAACTTTTGAAACCCACAACATGCATCATTTCAAGGCATATAGGTTCAATAATATCATTTTTGAGACTGCTTATACTAGGTCTTAAGACAAAAAAATGAGTCTTAGCCTAGATAGCTTCTATAATTTCAAACTTCACTTTCATGAAAAACCATTGCATGGAAAATTTATTAGGAGACCTCTAATCCATATTAAAACAATTATTTTCAAGGGTTATATGGAGAAGTCCACATTTCCATTCTTGTTTCTCAGCTCTTCTTGGCAGACCTAGTGAGGGAGTTTGAACCATGAGAACTTGGACCCAAAAACACTTCACTTGATCAAGTACTAGGCTCAAACATGTAATGTTGAAATTATATCAACAATCCATGCTCACCATTCACTTCAAAAACAAGCTTTCACATCAAAACCCTTCCAAAGAAACATGACTGGTTTTTGCCTATACATGCCTTAAAGCGGTAGGTCATATTAGGTGAAATATTTCACCAAAATTGTGCTAAGAATGTTAGAGTAGGTATTTACCTTAGCTCATGTTCACCTAGGTACTTTATTTACCTTTATTTTATTTATCCTCACCCACTTATGTGTGTGGATATTTTTATTTATTTATTTAAATATTAGGGGGATATTATCTAGTTGTTAGGTATAGTTCTTTCCTTGATCTTTGGTATTGACTAGTTCTTTCCTTGATCTATGGTATTGACTAGATCAATGATGTCTAGTTCTCACCTAAATCTATGGACTTAACTAATTCTTTGATGACTAGTTATTTCCTTGATTTATGGCTTGATCTACGAACTTGACTGGTTCTTAGATTGCTATTCCTTACCTATATAAGCAAGGCCTGTTCTCATTGTATTTCATTGATTTCTGTAATAATATATGATATTGCTGATCATTTGTTTGCAAAGGTTTATGTAAAGTTATTCTGGTGAATTACTTTCATCTTATTGATCATGGTATTTGATTAAAATTTGTGTTCTTGGCTTGGTACGATCTGGTTATCGTTCCTTTTATGGTATCAGAGTTGCACAACTTGTCATCACACCAAAAGCTCGAACTGATAGTGGAGAGGGATCTCATCGTGTTAACCAGCTGCTACGCCAACACACCCCAACACGATGGATCCAGATGTAACCACATGAGCCTTGATCTCACCATGTATTCACCAAATTAGGCCCAACAACATTAGGAGGTAACGACATTAGGACTTCCCAGGAGGTCACCCATCCCAGTACTACTCCAGCTCGAGCGCACTTAACTACCTGGTATCAAAGTTGCACAACTCGTCGTCACACCAGAAGCTCAAACTGGTAATAGAGAGGGATCTCATCATGTTAACCAATTTCTACGCCAACACACCCCTACACAATGGAGCCAGATGCAACCACATGAGCCTTGAGCCCACCATATATTCACCAAATTAGCCCCAATGACATTAGGAGGCAACGACACTGAAACTTCCCGAGAGGTCACCCGTCCCAGTACTACTCTAGGTCGGGCACACTTAACTGTTTGGTATCAGAGTTGCACGACTTGCCGTCACACCAAAAGCTCGAACTGATGGTGGAGAGGGATCTCATCGTGTTAACCAACTATTATGCCAACACACCCCCACACGATGGAGCTAGATGCAACCATGTGAGCCCTGAGCCCAAGATGGAATCTATAGGCCTTTTACTTGCTATTGCTGCATCACAAGGGTGGCCCGTATACTAGATGGACGTGAAGAGTGCCTTCTTACATGGAGATCTACAAGAGGAAATATACATGGAGCAACCGAATGGATTTGTTCAGGATTCTTCTCTTATTTATAGGCTCCGAAGGTCTCTCTATGGTCTTAAACAAGCCCCTCGGGATTAGTATGAGAAGATGGATTCTTTTCTTCTATTTATTGGTTTTGTTCATTGTCACTCCAATCATATAGTGTATCTCTAACATGTTGGTGAGGATATTGTGATACTTGTCTTGTATGTTGATGATCTATTACTTACTGACAACTCTTCTTCCCACATTCAGAGTATTCAGAGGGATCTTTCTACATAGTTTGACATGATAGATCTTGGGCTATTGCATTATTTCCTTGGTTTGCATATTTCTCAGATAGATTCAAGGATTCATTTGAGTCAGCAAAAGTACACTCATGATCTTCTTCGACACTTTGATATGGCTGATTACAAGCCGATTCCATCTCAGTTTCAGTTTGCAGTTACTCTTACTTCCACATGTACCACACTACTTTGTGATCCAACATTGTATAGGTAGGTTGTTGGGAGTCTCATGTACTTGAACCATACTCGCTTTGATATTTCATTTGTAGTAGGGGTTATATCTCGGTTTGCACATTCTCCTCATAGTAGTCACTGACAGGATGCTAAAAGGATTTTGCGTTATTTGCAGGGCACTTCCCTCTCTGGCCTACACTACTCTAGGGGTTCTACTCAGTTGGTTGGGTATACAGATTTAAATTGGGCAGGTTCTATTGATGACAAACATTCCACTTTTAGCTATTTTTTTTGTCTTGGTTCTTCTCCAGTTGCTTGGGTGTGCAAAAATTAATAGGCTATTGCACTTTCATCTTCAGAGACAGAGTACAAGGCAGCAGTTACAATGAGTCAACAAATTCTTTGGCTTTAACAGTTATTGACAGAGATTAGATTCCCATAGGATTCACTTACTGTACTTTGGTGTGACAACCAAAGTGCAATTCACATTTCTTGTAACCTAGTTGAGCACCAGCGGACCAAACATATTGAGATACACATCCACTTCATTCGTCATCTCATTCAGGATGGAGTTCTTTGCTTGGAGTACATTCCAACTCAGCAGCAGGTTGGAGACATTTTTACAAAGCCTTTTGCATCACCTTGCTACCTTGAGTTGTGTGGAATGCTTGGGGTTTCAGAAGTTGTTCTTGGGGGGTGTTTGTGAGAACATCTTCCTTCTTCTTCTTCTTCTTTCTCTTTCCTTATAACAAGATTATTTCCATCTTTTGGTTCAATTTCTTCATGGATATATTGTACATGAGTACCTCATCAGGCCTAGTTATCAGGACTCATACTATGGACATGCCACTTCTATTTTGGCCCCTAACATCACTTTAGGGGGGGTGTTAGAGTAGGTATTTACCTTAGCTCATGTTCACCTAGGTACTTTATTTACCTTTATTATATTTATCCTCACCCACTTATGTGTGTGGATATTTATTTTTATTTATTTAGATATTAGGGGGATATTATCTAGTTGTTAGGTATAGTTATTTCCTTGACAGATGGTATTGACTAGGTCCTTGATGTCTAGTTCTCTCCTAAATATATGGACTCAACTAGTTCTTTGATGACTAGTTATTTTCTTGATTTATGGCTTGATCTATGACCTTGACTGGTTCTTAGATTGTTATTCCTTACCTATATAAATAAGGCCCATTCTTATTATATTTCATTGAGTTCCGTAATAATATATGATATTGCTGCTCATTTGTTTGCAAAGGTTTATGTAAAGTTATTCTATAGAATTACTTTCATATTATTGATCGTGGTGTTTGATTAGCATCTGTGTTCTTGGAATGGTACGATCTAGTTATCGTTCCTTTTAAAGAACCTACCTAAAAATTCTCGTGGACACTTGAGGAACCTCCCAATCTCACTCCTATAATTTTCCTTTCCCCATGAGACATGCTATACATGACTGTACTAGAAATTATTACAAAACAAAGATATTTCAGTACCTTACAGTTACACCTAGAGCATGAGACCACCACCAAAATTAACTAGGAAGAATCCTCTACAAGCACAAATAATCAAATCATCTTGTCTAATTCATTTAATGGTACCATTCATTTCTTCTCCATCGCTACAAGACAGTGTTTTGGGAGGGTTTAAACCACCTTGACTTCTTAAGGATCGTTCATAAAATATAAGGCATTATTCTTCCTCATTCTAATTGTAAAATGATCTTAAATCCATTCCCCAACATTGATGAAAGAACCAGGTCCCATGCATAGATTTAACTTATGATTGAGCACTTCAAACTTTACCCTCGAGTTGGAAATGACCATTTTGAAATGTCGATAGAGCCTAACACCTCAGAACTTGAAAATTCTTCTTCATACTACCCTGAACTTTTGTCGACAACTTTAGGACAACCTCTACTGACTTCCCAAATGCTCACTTTCTCATAAATAGGTCTGCATCTTCTTGACCCCCATGACTTATACCTATTCACCTAGTTTGTCCTCAAGAACATGCCTCCAAAAAACCTTGAACATGCCTCTACTAGTTGAAAGTTGAAATGAAACACCTTCCTCATCCTCTCTACACTATCACAACACACAATTTATGCTTGGATTGACCTACCTTAACTTGCTTTGCTACATACACCAAACCATGCTTGTACTAGGTCTTAGAACTAGGCCTAATTGAGCTTGTTTCAACCATAATTCACAAAACATATCATATTATTCATCATGAAAGCACTTTCACACCTTTGAGACACCTCTTAGGGCCTATGGGACACCTTTGGAGTTCACACCAAGCACCTAGTTGTTTTCCAATCCACCAAGACCTTGTGAATACACCATGACACCTCAAGGCATCACACTAAGTCACTTCAAACACACCATTTGAGGTTAGAGGAGGGCACTACCAATCAAACTTAATGCCCCTGAATGATTTACACCTCATAATTCTCTTTTGTATCAATGCCACATGACATCAATGACAACATCAATGAGATATGGTCCAACAAATAACTCAAGCAAGATAAGAAATATGTTATGTGAGATTATTTCTAGTATAAAGATGTAGCAAGTAATGTCTCCAAGAAATAGGATTGATGATAGGCACCTAATTTGTCTGAGTATAAATAATACGAGTAATGAGAAATCACACATTGATCAATAATGGCATATGAGAAAACTTAGAATAGATCATATAGATTCCTAGAGTAAACATAGAATAGAGAACATTAGATCACATAACATACAAGATTACATAGAAAAAAACAACATGCAAGTGCCTAAAGCAGTCATATCAAACAATATTGTAAAATATATAACATATAAGTGCCTAAAGAAGTTAAAGTAGAAAATATCACATAACAGACAAGGTGTATAACACATAAGTGTCTAGAGAAATAAGAGTAGATAAGATCATGTAACATATAACATATAAGTGCCTAGAGTAGTCAAATCACATGATATTGTAAAGTATATAATGAATAACTACCTAGTGTAGTCAAATAACACAATATGCATAAAAATATAATAGATATAAGTAAAACATGGATATATAAAAAATGAACGATATAGTCAACAATGTTAGATAGCGAAAACAAAAGCCCATGGCCAATAGTAATAAACCAATACAACATTATGCAACAAAGCAAGCACTAATAGTAAATGATAAATTCAAATAGGCGTAGAGCATGGCTTAATCAATGTTTGGAGATAAAAACTATGACCATTTTATAAAACACAAGATAACACATATCGTATGAAATAAAGCAATGTAATGTAAGAAATAATAGTGCAATGCTTGCATAAGCTATTGAATGATGATATAATCATTATAATCTCAATTGGTTAGATTCCCTTGGTGTAGGTATGCCCCCAATATGGTAGGTATCCTCTCGGATGGAAAGATGTAAGAAGCTATAATATGGACTAAATATGTACGATATAATTTAGTGTGTAAAATGTCCCCTACATAGACATGCTCCTGGGTTGTCAGGCTATAGAAGTCATAAGGTGTGTGATGTCTATGGATTCAGGTATTTGTAACCACTTGATTTGTACAATAAAAATTAAGTAAAAAATGAGAGGATCTAGAGTGCCAAATCCAAATGACCATAAGGCTCAAACATATTCAATGATTGAACAAGTCACATATAGGTCTTATTTTTGTATTGTTGTAATATCGTATAAATTTTTTTATTTTCACTATAGGAGATTAAAAAGAGAAAATTGATAAATAGAATTGGTGTTAGTGGCCATAAGGTGTATGTTTTAAATGATGTAAGAGATAGGGTGGGGTCATGGGTAAGAATTTTTCCCTCAATAATCGCATCAGACTTGTGAAATGTGTTTTAGCTTGAGGTAACTACCTAATCTAGAATTAGATGAGAAGGTGTCAAATGATTAGTAATCATACTAAGAGTGTACGTGTAATGATCTATGTACAAGTTATGATATGAAAGTTGTGAGTGCTAGTGTATACACCTTATAGGTGGAGGGTGTGTATCCATATGTATTGATTATGTCATCTCTAGTGGAAGTCAAAGTAGAGGGGTCATCTAATTAGAAAAATAGGTTTGCATAGTGTGGTATCTAGTAGCTTGAGTAGGTGAAAAATGTGTAGAGTCAAGTTGTGGGAAAAAAATATAGCTCTACATATGAATGGATGAAGTTGTACAACATGATTATATGATCATGACCCATAAGAGTCACACATAAAATTTTGTTGTGGATCTACCATATGACACACACGGTTAGAAGACTCATAGAGCTCGTGGAGCCAAATAGTAGACACAATATGTTGTGCAAGTTATTTAGTGGTCAACAAATGTATGTGTGTTGTAAAATTTATCGTCGAAGTATAAAATTCCAATTTAGGGCATACATGAGGGGCCTTGGTAACTTTGGCTATGTAACTACATATGGTATATCATCTAAGTAATTCTTGTTGCTTTTATATAAAAATATGTAACCTAATAACAACCATGGCTTGGTTGTCCTCAACTGTCTGGATAACATGCGGAGTTACTTTACAAGGAGGCTTTTGTTTTGAAGATAAATCATATAGTTGATGTATGTCAAATGATTTTGAATCATAACAATATTCACTAGGTCTCACCGGGGTAAAATTGAGCTTAGCCACCATGTTATCTATATTGTTTTAAACCTATTCTTCATCATCGAAGTCATCATTTATGGTGTTTGTAATTATTGTAGGTATGAATGGGTGGTTTTTCTTATGGTACTTTAGTATAGTTCTTGGGAATGGTACTAAATTGAGTCTCTTCCATCAATTCAAGTGCACCTATAATTTGGATTAGAATATACAATAAATGTGGTTATACATGCGGATTTTTTTATAATTATTTGTAGGATAGAGTGGTTATTTGTGTCTAATACCTGACAATATTTATAATAATAATTATCTATAGGAAAATTATATTCATATTCATCATACATGTAGTTAAGGCACTAATGCAAGGTAAATGGTATTTCATCCATGGTATGAATCCTCAATTTCCCCTATAAGAGATTGTAGTCTAAGTCTCATGACATAACATGGAATTATGAGGGAATAGTCTTAGTACACAAAGTAATGGGAAAGGTGATGAAACTTGATATTGGGAGAGTAATGGTATTGAACCTTTTGATCATCTTATCATATTTTCCCAAAGGTTATGTATGGAGGACCATTACATTAAAGAAGGTTGTGTTATATATATTTAATCCTAATCCATTATCCATAAAAGTTTGTTTAACCATTTTGGCAAATACATAGACTTAGATATATAATGGAAAATTAAGATCAATAATGTGTTTTGGTGTAGATTCTTCTTTGTAAAGGATATGTTATAATCACTAGACTTAAAGGTGTTCATGAGGGATGAATAACATGTAGGTTGTACATTAACTAGGATTGTCACCTCTCGTAGTGTGTGATGTAGAATGTTATAGATATTCTATTATATTAGTGCTCACATTTGATATGGGTTGGATTTATATTTGTGTGAGAGTTATATATTGTAATATTATTAATAATGAGTTGTCATAATACAAATCATATGAATATTGTGCGAGTGAGTTGTAATAACAACTCACGTAGTTATCTTGGGATTGGGAGAGATAAGTGGAGGGTTGAGATTAGCTAGGGATTGAAGATGAAATTTGACTCCATGAATGTAGGAGTGTAATCTCTATAAAATGTAATCTCTATCTTTGTATTATTATCCTGAATGAATTACATTGTAATATTATCATATTCGGTGTATTTACAATGCTTTTAGTTTGTCAAATAAAACCAAAATTTAATATCCTTATGTGTGGAAGAACATTATAGAAATTCCAAAATAGAAATGACCACCATCACCATGGAGAGAATCCAAAATGTCCCCAAAGCAAACTATGTTGATGGCGGAAACTCTGACCTTTCCTAAAATATATTTTTTTAAATGGCTGAAAGCTCCTATAGATCACAAAGCATCCAGAATGATACTATGAAAGCTTTAAATACACTAGAAAATAAGGGAATCATAGGTCAACTACCCAAAATGGGTTTTTGAGCTCTTTTTGGCAACATTATGGCTCCTAAATTATATCTGAAATGTTCCTTATCACTAATAGTAGGGAGTGGTGTCTTACTAAACCCTTCGTTCTCCCATCATATACATTTGAATACATTGCTTCATCATCTAATAACCATGTATTCGTAGTCAAACACATGTCTAGTTAAGAGGTAGATGTAATCACAACATGGTGGAGGAATGATTGAGTTGGTATCATAAGAATCACCTTTAATGGGAAAAGAGTGAGGGGAGGTCTATTGATCCATGTTGTGATTACATCTACCTCTTAACTAGACATGTGTTTGACTACGAATACATGGTTATTAGATGATGAAGCAATGTCTTCAAATGTATATAATGGGAGAACGAAGGGTTTAGTAAGAGACCACTCCCTACTATTAGTGATAAGGAACATTTCAGATATAATTTAGGAGCATAATGTTGCCAAAAAGAGCTCAAAAACCCATTTTGGGTAGTTGACCTATGATTCCCTTATTTTCTAATGTATTTAAAGCTTTCATAGTATCTTTCTAGATGCTTTGTGATCTATAGGAGCTTTTAGCCATTTTAAAAATATATTTTAGGAAAGGTCAAAGTTTCCGCCATCAACATAGTTTGCTTTGGGGACATTTTGGATTCTCTCCATGGTGATGGTGGTCATTTTGGAATGTTAATTGGAGAGTTCACAATTTGTCTTGGGGTGGACTAGCCATTCATGATCCTTGAAGGAGAGTTCCCAGAATGAGCTCTTGTTCTTTGAATTCTCTACTAAACCGGATTTCCACAGGTGCCACCTCTTCTTCTAGAATACAAATGTAGCTTAACACCTTGATCCATGTCTTGGACACATCATTAATAGCCTTGCACTGATTAAACCATTCCTTGTGGTCTCTTGCAATGTTATAAATGGAGCCTCTGATGTTGGCAAAGGACTCCAAAGTATCCTCGTTGGGATCACTTGCCTCCTTTTTGAATAACTCTTGGAAAGAACCAATGGGTTCCTTCGATGATGAATTCTATGTGAGTGGAAAGGATCCAAGCTGTTGAACGTAATTACTAACATCATGTAGGATCTCGAAGGCATGTTGCCCACTAGATTCAAGCTCAAATATGTCCTCTTCTATTGTGTCGTTAGAGGATAAATTTTGGCATGAAGTTGAAGAAGGATAAAGGGCATCAAGATCCCTAATCACTTTTGTTTGAAAGTTTATATATTTCTCCCAACTATAAGGTTTGAGTGCTAATAGGGATAGAAATAAGACCTAAGTTAAAATAATAAATTGAGAATAAAAACACATGGGATTATAATTGAGTCATGAAACTTTGGGAATAGTTTAATGGGAAAAATGGGTCTCCAAAAATCTTGACAGTGAGGCATGAATCTCTAAAAATTATTATTTTCATCAAATTTTGTGTTTTTGAAGGGCTACTAGCAGATTGAAAGGTCTATAAGGTGATTGATAAAACTTGAAGGTATGAAACTTTGTGAAACATATAATCATGTTTGTTTAAAGTATTTGAGTAGATCCCCAGTGATTTTATCTCTTGAATGAGTTGTATAAGGAATTTTGATGTTGATAAACACAATAAGGATTTTTAAGGTGAGTGCATTTGCTTGATTTTGGTGTTTTTGAGAAGTGGTTAGTTCTAACTTTTGAATTTTTTGAAGTTTATTAACTTCATTTGCATCAAAAAAATTCTGCAAAAGGCAAGTCTCTAGAGTTTTCTCAAATGAATCTTTAAAGTTTGAAACTGATAAAAAATTTATGGCCACATATTTAGTATCAGATACAATTGGGAAGAATCTACTATGTGAAGTCTATGTTCACAAATTTCTATTACCTGAGCAAGTAGAGATCCTAATAAACATGTGTGTAGGGGAGGTATAAATAAGGTCATTTATCTCCACACTGAGACACCAAACAATCTGGAGGGATCAAAGAGGAGATTTAACAAGGGAAGAAACCAATGTAGGCCTCCTAATGAGGCATGATATACCAGCTCTTGAGAGGTTCTTATGAAGATATATTACCCAAATACATCTTCTTTAGTTGGTGGATAGATATAAAAACACCATTTCCACATGTGTATCAAATTTCAGGGCCTATGTGTTGCCAAATTTTAATATGTAATGTTGACATAAAAATGGAATGGAGGGGGGCTGAATAAGTCCTACAATTATTTCAATTTCATTTACTAAACCATAAATTCATCAATTAAATTGTCCATACATCATTCATAACCATGTGTGCTTATTAAGATATGCAACATCAATCACAAGAACATCAAACAAAGTACAAAACACAAGAATACCATATGTAATTGGGAAACCCTCAAGGATAAGAAAACCCACTAAAAATTTTCTAATACTACTCACAAAAAATAAATTTAGTGAAGCACAAACTTCACAAGGAGCACCAACCCCTAGTTTAGTAGAGCACCAACCCTACAAGGAGCACCAACCCCTAATTTAGTGAAGCACCCACTCTAAAAGGAGGATACAACCCCATAAGATGACTAAACAAAAAATAAACCACCTAATGATGATGATATATGAAATTTATTTCTAACAAAACTGATAGAGATCTCTAATTCAACCCACACTATCTTTTTCAAACCCTCATTCCTCTAGCTCACTCTATCTTCTTCTTCTTGGAATTGTCTTAGACATAAAACCTTGCACAAATGTTCCTCATAAATATTAATATTTTAAAAATCTTATTCATCTCTGAAATCATCTCTTGCATCAGCCTTTACACTCTCATGTAGGTCACATTTTTCTTGTAGGAACACTAGTTCAAAATTGAACCCAAAACATTGCTTTTATATGCTTTTCTTCCTTCAAACATAAGATATGTTGGTCCTAAACATTTTTTTACGACCAATAAAACTTAATTAAATCCCAATACATTCATTAAAATGGTCACATATGACCCATATAGGTCGTCCATGCCCAAAACCTCCATACAAGCATAAAAATGCCTCAAAACCCCATCACTAGGATGAGAAAAATCCACTCACACCAAAAATACAATTAGTAAAGCTTGAAAATTCACCACATGTGTAATATGACGTATAAACATCATCCATGGTCACACAGTTTCTTGGACCAATCAAATAACTCATAACATAAGCCAAAAGGCTCATATCCTTCACCAAACAGTTGCTTCCAGCAACCTGATTTCACCTTTGGGCCTCAAGACCAACCAAGATCAATGAAGCTATGGCATGTATCCAATCAATGGAATCCTCAGATCTTGTAAATCACATCCATATATGTTAGAGCACTTGAAACATCCATATTCTCAAACCACATCAATTTTCCTCTTCTTCAAATCAAGCTACCCAGAAACTTGTTTTGTAAACTCAACTAGTTTGCACCCTTTATGACACTTCCAAGACCTAAAAATTCCTTAAATAGGAAAAAAATTCATCCCTATTCACTCTCCAGGTGATATAAAGCATCAACTAATTCATCGCATGCTTCAATATCTTCATTCTTTCATCCTGAGTAGACATGTCCTTAAAATCAACATACCTTATTCTTCACAAACTGACTTGAAAGACACATAAAATAAACTCACCAAGACACAAGCCATAAACCAATATAAATAAATCTAAATCATATTTCCCTAACATATTGTAACTCTTTCCAAATCCAAGTGTAAGGACTTCAACCAAGCCAATATCTACAAATTGCTTCTTATGCCGTCTTGGACTCAAAAACTGAGTATTAGCTCAAATTGCTCCATCACCACAAAAAACACTTGAAAAAATAATGGAACACCCTTAGAAATTATGTATAATCACTTACAAACCTTCACCAAACATGAAAAACTCAAAATCATCACTTTAACTCATGTAGCTGCTTAACACCCTGCTAGAATAAACACCCTCCATATTTGACCTTCAAAGAACAGGTCGTAACGTTTTCATACCATATCAATTTTTTTTGATATATTATTGGAAATATATTTTAACCAAGAAAAAAAACTTGAATGGATTCCTAACTCATCTCGTATCTTCGACAATATCAATTTTACCACAAACTGCTCCAAATTGCCCCAAAAACCAGTATTCATAAATATGACACAATATTCCATTTAGAAACATCACCATGACCTGAAACCATCATATAAATCTAGAAAAACTCAGGGGATAAAAGTAATGTCAATTTAATCTTTACCTTCTTTGGAGAAATTTTCCAAAAATTAAACTTCTTCAGAAACAAGCTATTTTAGGTGGGACCCACATGCTGTCACATGCACTAATATACCTTTCTGGAAATATGGAAGAGTCATGTACAACATCTAATCATCAATTTTTCATAACCAATAAAAATTAGATCAATATACCTCTTCTTCTCCAAGTCACTCTTAGTTAGGGTTTAGCTAGGGTTTCAAACCAATTTACCTTCTTAACGATCATTCATAAAAATGTGACAATCAAACCACCTCATTATTTTTGTGAAAGCTTCATAATGTACCTAATAAGCTATTCCAAAGATCTAAGGTCCCCATGCAAATCATAAAATTCACAATGAGCATCAAAAGGTCCACATTTGCTTCAAAAACACATTGAAACTTACCCGGTTTCACCAAAACTTGCATATCTTCAAAAATCTTCTTTATAATGACATGAAACTTGTCATGAAGCATCATGAAAACATTCTATAACTTTCCATACACACCTCATAACCCGAATAACTTTAAAAATATCAAGCTACAATGACTTACCTATGCTAACATGCCCGTTTCTCACTATTTTCTTCCCAAAGACCACATAAATGCATCAAACCATGGAAATAATGACCTAAAAATCACCATACACCTCAGGTACACTACCAACATGTTGCAAACATGATCCATCATGACTTATTGGATCCAAATCTCACACCTCTATCTCATTTTGCATGCTCTAGGGAATGACATGATTCAACACTGAAAGCCTATGAACTGACCTTTCTGACCTCATACAGACCTATAGAAATCTATAAAACATGTCTATGTCCACGTGTGACCTCATGACAACATCCAACTAACTCAAGAGAGCTCATACCATGATTCTGCCTAGCAAACCAAGCTCCAGGACCTCCTAGAACTCACCAAACATGGACACTACCAATCAACCTTCATGTTTGACCATTGACTAACACCTCAATGAGACACATACCACACCATGACACCCTTTTCCATAAATGAGAACATAGACACATAATGACCAACATGGAATTCTTTAATTGTCAATAGAGATATAAATTGCTCCCAAAAATCTACAAAAAGAAAGAGGTTATGTCTTCAACTAGCCTCTGATGGTAAGTGAGAACAGATAAGGAGATATGCATAACCGTGTTAGACATGTAGGAGAATTGGGTAGGCATGAAGTTCAGACCTCCCCTGATAATAACAACAATTCCAAGATGGAATAATAATAAAGATCAACCAATTGTGAGTTATACTAGATGAAAAGATACAGTGAATGAATTTTGTGGATTCAACAATCCATAAGTAGAAACATGGACTACTTTTACTAAGGAATATAATTGTACAAGGATTGTGGAATCCCTAAATAGGAATGGTTGAATCTATAATAGGAGGACCTGTTAATCCCCAAGTCTAGGGGAGTGACGAGCCTTGAATAATCCCAATCCAAAACCCATTTTTGTATCATCATTTTGTATTTGTTAGTGTGAGTTATCCTATGTGTCTTCCTCTCATATTGGAGGGTCATCTCAAATGGGTTAGGTTTAGAGTTTACATGTGTGTCATGCACTAGGGTTACTCAGCACCCTATATGTACCCCCTTACTATTCATTTATGAGTATGCCAAGACACTTCGCTGTCTTTCCTCTATATGCAAGCTTTGTTTCTGTTGAGCAAGTTCTTCCATTACTGATCAATTATTTCTTGCAATTACGCTGAAGCTATCACGATTTCGTTGGAGTGAAACTACTTCATGGTGCCTCGTTTTCGATTTGATTCTCGCAAACTCTTTTCATGGTATCAGAGCTGAGATCGGGTAAACGTGTACTCGTTATTTTTTAGTTGCGATTACTCTTTCTTAGTTTCGTTCTTTTACTCTGTATGTAAGTTTTTGGATCACTATTTTCTGGAGTTATTTTGCTAATCTCTCTAACAAGCTTTCTCGAAAAGTTGTGTCGGTTTTTGTGCCTTTTTTTGTGCATGTGCAGGTTTTCATCATACCTTGAGCAATCCATGGATAATTTAGCAGATCAACCAAATAGAGTATTTTCTATTTTTTTAATTTTTTATTAAAACTGGAATTTTTTTTATCTCTGTTTTTTGGGTTTCTCTATTTTTTTTGCAGATTCAGGTAATTTTTTTTGGGTTTGGGCTCTGTCTCGAGCCTTCTCTCCTCTCTAGCCTGTGTTGGTGGATCTATGGCTTACTGATTGGATTGTTGTACACATTTTTTTTTGGCATTTGCCTGATCTCGTGGGCTCGTGCATTGTTTGAAACGTGGATTCGAGTTGTTGTGTTTGTTGTGGTGTTTTTTTGTTGAGTAGGGTTCATGTTTGTTGCTGCCACCGTGTTTGTTGAGTTCGTGGTTTCGAGATGTTGCTATGGTATTTTTTTTGAAGAGGAGTTCGTGTTCGTGTCTAAAACGTGGGTTCAAGCTGTTCTCCAACCACGACCACATCCTCCCATGTCCTCCCACAGCTTCCCCTCCCACGTCCTCCCACGGTTCTCCCTGTCGCGTCCCGTCCTGCCCCCCTGCGCACTGCCCTTCCACAAAACCTTGTCATTTTTTCCAGGCCACGAACTGTGCCTCCTTCTCATGGCCGGTAAGTTTCTTTTCTTTTGGCAAGTTCCTTTTTTTAGTAAGTTTTAAAAAAACATGTATTTAAAAAAAAAATCAATGCCAAGACACTCCGCTGTCTTTCCTCTATATGCAAGCTTTGTTTCTGTTGAGCAAGTTCTTCCATTACTGATCAATTCTTTCTTGCAATTACGTTGGAGCTATCATGATTCCGTTGGAGTGCAACTACTTTGTGGTGCCTCGTTTTCGATTCGATTCTCGCAAACTCTTTTTAAATCAAAACGCAAAAAGTTCGAGCCTTTTAAAAGTTCGATCAGTTCACTTTTTTTTAAAAAAGATGTCTGTTTTTTAAACTTTACCTTTTTAAACAAAGTTATCCTTTAAAAAAAAAAACTCTTTTTATAAGCTTTTTAATAATAGAAATGTTTTAAATATGTAAGCTTTTTAATAATTGATTTTTTTTTTCTTTTATTAATCAAAACTTATGGTAAGCTTTTTTAAACAAATCATTTTCTATTAATAGATCTAAATCAAATTAAATTTAATAGATCTTATTTAAATATTTAATTAGGATTTTTTTAACAAATTAGATCTTAATTTCTTCGTAATTAATTAGATTTAATTGTAATTAAATCTATTTTTTATTACGATCCTCTCTTTCATGGTTAGTAAATTAAACATCGTTCTTTCCATAACCGTTCTTGTCGTTTTTAAAACTCTAATAGCTCTAAAAAGAGCAAAATTGGGCGTTTTCAAACGGTAAAATTTAGGCGTTATTCTCGATTTTTTTCTCTAATCGTGCGCTCAAGTGCGCAGTGACACTTCATGCACCTCTTTGCCTTTCGAGCTCTTTTCTAGCGTTCTAAAGATTCTCTGAACTCCTTGAGTCCATTTAAAACCTTGTATTATCGCTTACGACTAGTGAGCGCGTCCACCACAGTCTGCAGCAAGGGGGTTTCCTTTTACGACATGAGACATTTTTTCTCACCACCAGGGTTGGCTTTCGCCTCCTTTCTATTTTTTGCTCATGCTTGTTTACGATGTCCCTTTTTTATTGCATTACACAAAACACTGTTGTGGTCTCCTCTCTTGCACGTTATTATACTAATTTCAAGACGAGTTACCAAGTGTTTCAAACTACATGCACGAACCCAATTGTAATCAACGCACTAACCTATAAAGTGCCAAAAGTAGGGGGGTTGTGTTTCTTTTCTACATTTCTTTCTCTCTCTCTCACTATGGATGCACTTTCAATTCCTTTGCTTACGCCATTCAAATTTTTCGAATGGAGATCAAAAATAATAATGAAACTAAGGGGTAAAGGGTTATTCCACATCACCATGGGAACTGAGACTGAACCAGATGATGAACCTGAAAAATCTAAGTGGTTAAACCGTAGTGATGAAGCTTTAGGTCTTCTTTGCATGTCTATTTCTCCTGAGTTGCTCTTCCACATTGAGGCATCTGAAACACCTACATCTACATGGAAAACGTTGGATGTGATGTTTGGAAAACTAGATGACATGAGAGCGCATGAGTTGGAAAATGAACTACTAGGGTTAAATCCTAGTGACTTTGAAAACCTACAAGCCTTCTTCTTGAAATTTGTCCACATTAGATTATTTTTAAAAGGATGTCAAGTAGAAAAGAAAGATTCTCAACTAATCTTGTCGATTCTCTCTAAGCTAGGTTCCAAATATTCTATCTTCGTGTCAACTTTCTACACTACAAAAGCTGCTTTGGGTGATACTTGGACAATGCCCTCCTTTGACTGTTTTTCATCCCAACTCATTTGAGAACAGGACAAACTCATTCAAATGGGGTTTCTCAAGTCCAAGTCACATGCCCTTGTATCAATTACTAGCAAGGGAAAGAAGACTAAAAAGAAGAAAGAAACTAACGATCAACCTAAGAAAGAAACCAAGATCAAAACTAAAAATGACACAAACACTTCGACTTCTGAGCCTAAAGTGCAGAAAAGAATGTATTTGTGTTCCTATTGCAAGAATTCTGGTCACAACGAGCAACACTATTTTAAGAAATAGATTGATCACTTATCTCATTTACTTGAGAAAAATAAAATAAGTGTTCCTGAATCAATAAAACAAAGTGCTCTGAAGGCCGAGTCTTCTACTGTAAAAGGTGCTAGAAATGATAAGAAGAAAGGAAAGGCCCTTATAGCGAAAGTTGATCCTTCATTGACATGGATTATAGATTACGGTGCCTCGCACCACATGGGTTCTTTGCATGTTGAGTTTTCCAACATCAAACCTTGTGGAATGTCCCAAATCATGATGGGTAATAACATGACAATGTCGGTTTCCAGTAGTGGATCGGTAGAGATGGATGGGGGAACATTTAACCAAGTGTTGAGTGTTCCTGATCTCTCTACCAATATCTTATAAGTTTACCAAATTACTCACCTTGGTGAGGGAATGTGAGTGGAATTTTTTCCTAACTCGATGATCATTCAAGAGCTTAACAATGAAACTATAGTGGTTGAGGGAAAGGCAGATCACCGTTCACGGTTGTACACCTTCTCCCACTTTACTTCTAATTCTATGCCCACTACCTTTCTCACTCATGCAAATGAGGTTAGTAAGCTATGGCATGACTGTTTTGGACATCTAAATTATCGCTACCTTGAACAATTGAGTCAAAATAAAATGGTCAATAGGTTTCCTCACGTCAAGTTTTCTAAGGGTCTTTGTGAGGATTTTACCCTTAGAAAACATCCTAAAATGAACTTTGATAAAGGAAAATCCTGGAGAGCTACTCGTCCCTTGGATCTTGTTCACAGTGATGTTTCTGGTCCATTTCCTTCTCCTTCGTTTACTAGAGCTCTTTATGTGCTAACCTTCATTGATGACTATTCGCGATATACTTGGGAATATTTTCTTAAGCTTAAGTTTGAAGTCTTTGAACATTTTCAAGACTTTAAGGCTCTTGCTGAGAAATAGGAGGAACGGTCTATCAAGGTTCTTCAAACTGACAATGGAGGTGAATATGTAAACAATAGGTTCATGTATTTCTGTACTCCTAAAGGGGTATCTTTACAACATACAGTTTCTTATAGCCCCTCGTAGAATTAAGTCGCAGAAAGAAAGAACTGTACTCTGAAGGAGATGGCCACCTGTATGAGTCACTCGAAGTCTCTTCCTCCACAATATTGGGCCGAAGCAGTGAATTGTGTAAATTACATTCAAAATCGTGTTCCACACAAGGCAGTAAGAGGGATGACACCCTTTGAATCCTAGTTTGGATGCAAGCTCTGATGTTGAGAACTTTTGAGTCTTTGGATCCAAGGCTATGGCTCAGATTCCCAAGAAGAAATGCAAGGCATTGGAACCACAATCCAAACCTTGTATCTTTGTAGGGTATCCTGATGGCTTGAAGGGATATCGATTGATGAATTCTACTTCTCATGAGCTATATATTGAGAGAAGTGTTAAGTTCAATGAGTCTTCTTTGAATTCTACTTCTCCACCTATAGAGGTTCTTCAGCTCGCTGATTCAAATTCTGACTCATCAGATGATGATACTGTTGAGCGTGCTCCTCTTCCAGATACTCCTGACCATCAGATCTTTGAGTCTTCTGATTTTGATAGTAGTGATGAAAAGGACTATGTCCCTTCTCACTCAAGTGAAGAATCTTCTGACTCTGAGCCTGATCCACTTGGTCCCCTTTGGGCCAGGAAAACGTTGCAAAGTGCTGGAGATTTAGTTGGAGATACATCGGATATGAGATGTACTCGCTCAGATTTCTGTTGGACCCTATTCTATCTTCACCTCTGATTCCGATCCAAAATATTTCTGGGAGGCTTCTAGTATTCCTGTGTGGGATTTTTCCATGGATGAGGAGTATTCCTCTCTCATAAAGAATGATACTTGGGATCTCACCACTCTTCCGAAAGGAAGAAAAATCATTTGGTATAAGTGGGTGTTCTAAACAAAGTATGGAGTAGATGGAGATGTTGAAAAGTTTAGAGCATGATTAGTAGCTAAGGGTTTCTCCCAGATAGCTAGGGTTGATTATACAGAAACCTTTGATCTCCAGTTGTGAAGATGAACTTCTATTCAACTGACCCTAGCCATTGCCGCAGTGAACAGATGGAAAGTCCATCAAATGGACGTTAAGAGTGCCTTCCTTCATTCTAGATGAAGAGATCTATATGGAACAACCTTCGGGTTATGTCCAAGATCCCTCCCTCTTTTGTAAGTTAAAGAAGTCTCTTTATGGCCTTAAACAAGCCCCTCAGGCTTGGTATGCCAAGATGGACTCCTTTTTACTTACATCAAGGTTTACTAGGTGTCACTCTGATCCCAATGTTTATATTCTATGGCAAGATGACTCCATACTCATTCTTGTTCTCTATGTTGATGACTTGTTGATCACAGGCAACTCTTCCTCTATTATTGATTCTGTGAAGATCACCTTTGCCAACAAGTTCTCCATGACTGACTTAGGTCTACTTCATTACTTCCTTAGGATCCAGATTTCACAATCTGACTCGGGAATCTTGATTTTGCAACCTAAGTATGATATTGATTTGCTAGCTTAGTTTTCAGATGTCTGATTGCAAGTCTTCTCCTACTCCTTTTCTTTCCGAGGTTAAGTTGGTTTCAGATTGCTCTACTCCCTTGGTTGATGGTACTCTTTACCGATAGTTAGTTGGGAGCTTGATCTACTTGACTCACACTCGACCGGATTTATCATGTGTTGTGGGGATCGTGTCCAGATTCATGCAGGAGCCACATGAGCTACATTGGAAAGCAGCTAAATGGATCCTTCATTATGTTCGTGGCACATATACTGATGACATACACTATCAAGGAGGGGTTGATATTGACTTGATTAGTTTCATAGATTCTGATTGGTCGGTGACTTAGATCATCATAAATCTACTTCTGCATATAGTTTCTCTCTTGGTTAGGGTCCTATTAGTTGGTCTAGCAAGAAGCAGAATGTAATTGTGATATCATCTACAGAGGTAGAATATAGAGGAACAGTTAACACTGCCACAGAAGCTATTTGGCTACAGGGTATTCTGACAGAGTTTGGCATCCACTTTCAGCAGACTACCATTATCTATTATGATAACACAAGAACAATCTCTATTTGTAAAAATCCAGCTCAGCATCATCGTACAAAGCACATTGAGATCCATATGCACTTCATACGGGAGCTTATTCATGATGGTATCATCGACATTCATTACATTCAGAAAGATGATCAAATTACATACTTATTCACCAAGCCTTTCACTGAGATGAAGTTTCTTCATTTACGGTCTCTTCTTGGGGTGAGGTCTTCTGCAGCTGCCCATCTTCTTAGGGCTATGTATTCCTTCTTTTCTTCTTCTTCTAGGAAGATTGTGTTTGTATGTGGGCACCTTATCAAGCCTTTATTTTCTGGGCCCCATTGACACATCTTTCTTAGTTGTTTAGGAGTGTCTTCCTCTTTTGTCTGACTCATCATAGCCGCTACCCCAGCTTCGATGAAGGGGGGGTGTTAGTGTGAGTTATCCTATGTGTCATCCTCTCATGTTGGAGGGTCATCTCACATGGGTTAGGTTTAGGGTTAGGTTTAGGGTTTCATATGTGTCATGCACTAGGGTTACTCAGCACCCTATATGTACCCCTTTCCTATTCATTTATGAGCATGCCAAGACACTCTACTGTCTTTCCTCTATGTAAGCTTTGTTTCTGTTGAGCATGTTCTTCCATTACTGATCATTTTTTCCTTGCTATCGTTGGAGCTTTCATGATTCCATTGGAGTGAAACTACTTCGTGGTGCCTCGTTTCCGATTCGATTCTTGCAAACTCTTTTCAAAAACATTATTAAAAAAATCTCAAACTGAATTTAAAAAAAGGCAATATACATTATCTAAATAGATTCATCTTTTTTTATTTGAGAAAATTCGTTCAAAATTTATATTGGTCATTGTCATGTAGCTTCTGCAAAATACCAATACAGATCAATTTCTTTAGCAAGTGTTAGTCTGCTTGTGCACTCTTATGTTGTGTTACTGTACGTCGGAAAAGCAATAGGCGAGCGTGAGAATCAACAAGTGACTCTTCCATGTACCCGACCTCTCGAGGTCGTGCCGAGACAGCCGGTGGGGGTAGAATATGCAGACAAGCTAGTTATGCAGTCTAATGTCTTCAACACGCACTAATGGTATTTGCGAATCTAAGGAAAAGAAGGCCCTTCTAACTTGGACTGGTGTGATAGATCGATCAGCGAGGATGACTGCTCGAAGGCTCCAATCAATATCGAGCTCTGGTGTGATTCGATCTATGGGTTGTGGGATGCGTGGAAAATGACCCGGGATGGTTTCGTGTATTTCTCCTGATAGGGTCATATGGTAAATATGGTCGATTCTATGGACGATTCTTTGGCCTAGTCCAAAATTCTCTAGCTTCGTTAGCTATTGTATTTAGTAGGGATAACTGTTGAATGATGAGAGGTGGAATCAGAGTAGACTGAAATACTAATTTACGTAGGCCAGTGTCTATGTCTAATTCTCTTATGGATTCGTTAGGCTGTGGGATCTGCGGATCACAACCATAGACTCTTGGTTGTTGCGGTCCCGTGATGGTCATACGGGAGATCAAGTTCTGATCCCTAGTATCCAATAGTCGTAAGCTTTTTCAGCTTCTATGTTTAGAACCAACAGCTGTGCTATCTTCTCAGAATACCTTACAGGCGTTCTCGCAATCTTGGATTCTTAAGCTGGTATCTATATCTACTAGGGTGTCTCCAGCGTCTGGATGTGGAACTAAAGGATCACACCCGAATATTTGTTCTCTTTCGAGCCCTTCTACAGTCATATGGGTATTTTCTAGGGTAATCTGTAATTTGGCTGATTTGACCAAAATAGATGCGCTTGGTCGTCTTCGATGTTTAACCCTCTCAACTGTATCCTGATCTGTTGGAAGTCTGTTCTTGTTTGGAAGACTTGTATCCTAAGGTTTTGGTCAATGTCAGTTATTGCTACTACGGTATTGGGCTGAGGCACAATTGGCTCGAAAATGTATTCCCTGGGCTCCCTAGGTCCCGTAATTGTCATACAAAAGCAGTAATGAAACAAACTATAATAAAGTAAAATCTAAATGCACTTCTAGCATATATAGTTTCTTTTTGTATTTTCCGGCAATTTTATGAGAGAGTAGCTATTTAAAATATTTAAAATTGACAACTAAACTAACAACGTAAAAACAAACAAAATAGCCAAGTGTAGCTATTTGTCTGTGCGATTTTGTATATCTATTCTAAATAACGAAATAACTAATCTATCTGCAAGATTCTCGATCCTACCTCAGAAGTGAGGAATGAATCATAGTTTCTCAGAAACTATCAATCCCCACAACCTCCCTGGCAATATCGAGAATGGAAATAACTGAAATAAAGTGATTAACCACTTTATTTGATAAGTTCTAACTAAAACTTTGAAAGATGGAACCTGGATTTCGCAGAACAGTGGCGAATCCGACGGTGTGTGTGTTCTTGTCCCCTCAGTATGATCTCTTCGTTCTTTGTGCTCACGTGAATCCAGAAAAGCGTGAAATGCTTGCATCAATAGGAATAGGTATTTGGATCAATGGACAGCCTTCAAAATGCAGACAGAATAGAATGCGGATAGGAGAGGGATAGCACAAGAGTACAGAGCTTGGCCTATGCAATTCCTAGCGGGGTCTACTGCGAATCATGCAACAAAGAGCGTCTAGAACCTGAGACTAGCCTGTATGAAGAGAAAAACCTACAACTTTAATGGCTACCTAGACCATTCTACTCCAAAACAATAATGCTGTATGCACAAGTTGGATCTGTGGCTTACCAACAGTAACATAAAGCTAAAACAAACCTGCAACAAACTATGCTACCAATCCTAAGCAAACTAAAACGACCATAGTACTTAAAACATGAAAATTGGAGTGAAAATGGTGGCCCAAATGATGTTTGCACTTGCACAAGTTGGATATGTGGCTTACCAGCTGCAATAAAAAACTAACCAAAGCACTCAATGAGAAAACTAAGAACCCTAAGCAAAGGAAAACTAAATCTACTGCAACAAGAAATTTAAAACAAACTTTGGAGCAAAATTTAGAACTAAAATCAGGGGCCATTTGCATGTGCACAAACCATGCATTTATAGGAATCCAAAAATGCAAAGATCAAATCTAAACTGAACTCCTAAACATTAAACAAAAGAAAAACACTATTCCAGGGGACCAAAAACATAAATGCATGCTCAAGTCCGGCAAGAAAAGCTGGTAAAGCGTTGATTTTTGCGTGCGTTCCGTCAAAAGCACGTTCTGGAAAACGCGCACAGGACCGCCACCCCTGCTCAGGGCGGTGGTTACAGGACCGCCGCCCTGTGTAGGGTGGCGGGTCACGAGACCGCCGCCCTTCCGGGCGGCGGTTTCGTCACTGAAGACCAAAAAGCCAAAAAAAGAGGAAAAATAGGGAAAACAAAGCACGCGGGGGCTAAGCGGGGCATGCGGGATGTTAACACATATCCGTAAAGCTTCTCTGGATCCCGAACACCTTGCGAAGGGACCTGTATCATCATCGGGGCACTTATTACAGCACCCTATATGTACCCTTTACTATTCATTTATGAGTATGCCAAGACACTCCACTGTCTTTCCTCTATATGCAAGCTTTGTTTCTGTTGAGCTAGTTCTTCCATTACTGATCAATTCTTTCTTGCAATTACGCTGGAGCTATCATGATTCCGTTGGAGTGTAACTACTTCGTGGTGCCTCGTTTCCGATTCGATTCTCACAAACTCTTTTTAGTATTAAACTAATATTAGCATTGTTGTAAATAATACTCTTATATACTTAAAGATAATTTTTTGTGCATAAATATTGCTCATTTTCATCTTTCATATGCTTCTTTGGATGGGTTGATATAGATTAATTTTTCAGGCTAAAAAGAGTCAATGAAAGACCTTTTATAATCCTAACATAGGACTCACATAAAGCTTAGTGTAGGACTCACTTAAATACCAATGCAGGACTCTCAACGGAGCACATGATTCACATTAGGAAGTGCAAGACTCACATTATGGAGTGTAGGATCCGCATAATGCAACAAGGAACTTAAACAATCAACATAATGAGTTGCATAATTGAAGAAACACCTAATTTCTATCAGCATCCAATAAGCATGTGACTTTCACAATTAGTGGGATACCTAATTAGCATCAATTCAGTTGGAAACTCGAATTATGTGGTTGGTAATTTGTCTTTGTAAACAAACAAGATTATCTCTCTTTCAAACAAGAGTAAACTGATGGCCACCACTATGTGAAGAGCACAAGTACTTGAGTTTTTGAACTCTAGTTATCTCTAAAGTATAAGTGGAGCGTTGTTAACAAGGACTCCACTCATATTTAAAAGTATAAATTTGATCAATAAGCTACATGCAATTGTTACTTCGACTGTGTGACTACCAATCAAGATATTGTTCTCATGCAAATTTGTTAGTTAATTGTTTAGATAATTTTTGTATTATTGTTAAAATAAGAAGTCCTCTAGAAGAGGAACTTGACTTCTCCTATTATACAAGGTGCATGTATTAAGATTAGAAAAAGGTTGGCATTTCTTGATAATAAGGAGGATTTATCAAACTATTATTGATCAATAAAAGGGCATGATTCTGAGTTCAATTTTGTTTGTGTAATTAGAATGTTGCAACCGGATCAGAGGGAAGGAGAAAGGGCCACACCTCCTTAATGTGAAGGGAAGTATTAGATGTTTGTCTAATTTTATGATTGTTTAAGAGTTGATTACTTTCAAGAATTACAATATTTACAACATTTAAGATTGTTAGTCTATTTCAGTAAACTCCAAGTCTTTTAATTCATAGATTTAGGAATCTCTATTTATTTCATCAAGCTTTGATAAGATAGAATATGATCTAAGAATAATAGTGATTAACTATTTTAATTAATTTAGATACATGCTTAATACAATTTCAACCATGCTTTGTTGCAAATAGTGTCAGACACCGCCCTGGTATTGAAAATTATTGAATGATTAAAGTACGAATATCAATGATGATTGTCATAAGGCTCCTGCTATGTACCTTCGGATATGATATTATAATGTATACGGGTTAATGGAGATGCCAACATGTGGCACACATCCCCCTTAACATATTATTCATTTATTATATGTAAAGATCTTATTAGCTCCTTTAGAGTTGGTACATGATGATATTTCAAGCTTTCCTTTTCGATATTTTTTTGGTGTTAAATATGTGCTAACTTTCATTGATGAATTCACAAGAATTTGGGTGTAAATTTTACATAAAAATGATGTATTTGATAATTTCAAGGCTTTTAAAGCCTTTGTTGTAAAACAATCAGGTTAAGAACTCAAAAAGCTTCGCACTGATAATGGGGGAGTATATTAGTAATTAATTTATATATTTTTGTACTAACAATGATATTCTACATCAGTACACAATGTTTTACATTCCTCGACAAAATGATGTTGTTGAATACAAGAATAAGAAACTCAAGGAAATGACTAACTGCATGATTCAATCCAAGAACTTACCACCGAAATTTTGGGCTAAAGCTATGAATTGTGAAAATTTCATTCAAAATAGAGTTCCACATAAGGCAGTTCAATGGGTTACTCCTGAGGAAGCATGGTCAAGTGAGAAACATGATGTCTCAAGTTTTTTGTTTTTTTGGGAACAAAACATGGGCCTTTGTTCCTGATGACAAGATAAAATCAATGGAGAAGAAGAGTAAAGATCTCATATTGTTGAATATTGTGATCATGTAAAGGCATATCATCTTCTTGATCCTTTTGCCCATGACGTTATATTTTGGAGAGATGTTTGTGTTGATGAGACTAACACTTCCTTTTCATGATATTGTTACTTCTTCCCTTTGTCCTCCTTCATTTGATATGGATGATATGCTTCTTGATTTTGATGATGTTAATGTTGTGGATCCCACTCTTCTCACTCCTCCTCCTCATCCCATGCCTAATTGATTCCATTCTACTATTCAGGTAGCTAATGACTTAGTTGGTGATCCTTGTGATCCTCAACATACTAGAGCTGAGACTTCTGGTGATGTTGTCTTTCATCACACTCATTTTATACATTTGGGGATGGATCTTATGAGTCAAGCTATCTCTATTGATCTTGTCACTTTTGCATAGAATTATAGACATCCAAAATAGGATGCTTCTATGGTGAAGGAATATTCTTCTCTTTTGAAAAATAAAACTTGAGTGTTGGTGCCTCTTCCTAAAGGAAGAAAGTTTATGTGATGTTAATGGGTCTTTAAGGACAAGTATGTGGTTGATGGACCAATTGACAAACATAAATCTAATATTATCGTTAAGGGGTTTTCACGAGTTAAAGGGTGGACTATTATGAGAATTTTTCTCCTGTAGCAAAAATGGATTTTGTATACCCTGTTCTCTGCCTTACTACTTCTCATCGTTGGTTAGTTTATCATATGGACGTTAAGAGGTTTTTATTGCATGGTGATCTCGATTAGGAAATTTATATGGATAAACCTTAGTATTTTTTAGGACTCTTCATTGGGTTGTAGAATTCATCGTTCTCTTTATGGTCACAAACAAGCTCCACAATCTTAGTATGAGAAGATGAATGATTTCTTGTTGTTTACTGGTTTTCATCATTGTGAAACTGATCATACTGTATAAGTTCTTAAGAGTGGTGATGATTTGTTGATATTTTTTAACTTTTGATGATCACATCCTCATTAGAATCTCAGGTTCTCTGATGCAAGACATTCAACATAAGGAAAAGATAGACTTTGATATGACATATTTGAGTTTGTTACATTATTTCCCCGGTCTCCAAATTCATCTATAATCATAGGGAATCTGTATTGGATAAAGGAAATATGTTTCATATTTACTTTAGCACTTCAATATGGCTAATTTTAAGCCATCTCCCACTCTATTTCATTTAGGTATTAAATGTATTGCCAATTTTCATTCCAACTTAGTTAATGCCACTTTTTATAAACAACTAGCTGGGAGTATTTTGTATATCACTCACACTCATCCTGATATTAATTTTATTATTAATCTTGTCTCTCAATTTTATCATGAGCCTCATGAGAGTCATTGGAAAGCGGTCAAGCATATTTTGCACTATATCTGTGGGAATTTGAGTTTTGGAATTCATTATTCACCAGAAGAATCTTGTGATATTGAGGGCTTTACAAATTCAAATTGGGGAGGTTGTCGTGATACACGATGATCTATTTATAGTTTTTTATTTCACCTTGGTTTAGGTCTAGTTACATGGCCATGCAATAAAAAAATTACAGTTGCATTATCATCCATTGAGGCCGAGGATAGCAATGCAATCAAGGATGGTCAAGCAGTTCTTAGCCTTTGCCAGATACTTGGAAAATTTGGATTATCACAAAGATATCCTACTGTTATTTGGTGTGACAATAAGAGTTCTCTTTAGATAGAACATAATCCTATTAAGCATCAATGTACCAAACACATTGAAATCCACATGCACTTCATTTGGAATTTAATTTAAGATGGAGTTGTTTAGTTTGAGTTTGTGTCTATTGTTGATCAGATAGTAGATATCTTCACTAAACCCTTGGATTATCCTCATTTTCTTGAGTTTCGAGAAAATATTGGGGTGAAGGAAGTTGTTCTTAGGGGGATTTAGTATGAAGTCCCCCCTTCTTTCTTTTTCTTGTTTGTATTGGGTACCTTATTAGGCCTATTGGTTGGGACCCCTTATTTCATGTTCTCTGTTACTCCCTAACATTTGCTTATGGGAGGATGTTGGTGTAACCATGTTCACACTAGGCACTCCTTTGAGTCTTTTGTGAACTTTCTATTTTTTTACACCTATTTATATTCATTAGGGAGCTTCAGTTAAATTTTTTGAATAATTTTATTTTAAGCAAGTTTGTTTCAACTCGCATACTCATTCTTAGAGCATGTTAGTAATCCACCTATTATTTAGGGTGTGGTTTACTATTGTTTTTCCTATTTATTTGTTTTTTACCAGATGTGAAACAAATGGAATTCATTAGCAATATCAATTTCTACTTTCTAGTTATCTCTGCAACTTGCATTCATCTAGGTTATTATGGTTTGTGCCTTGTTTATCTTTTCCTAGACTTGGATGTCCACTTCTACAAACAATAAATAAAGAAATGAGTAGCTATAATAATCCTTGCCAAATCAAGAGATAATGAAATCAAATGATATATACAAGTATGTAATTAACAAAATATAATCTATAACAAGACCATGATAAGGAGTAGATAAAGTAATAAATCATTGTGGTGTCTAACAATCAAGCTATGATAAATCATCTCCTAAGAGATCATCCTCATAAAAGTTGTTATTATGCGTGTTGGTTTATAGAGAAGTATCTTTCATATGGCATTGATTTCTTTGTGTCCATTGGAATTGAAGATATTTATTTGGTTTTGATACCATGTAAATTCCCTTTGAAATGTATACACAAATTTACACCTTTTTCATCCTTGGTTTTTCACTTTCCAGATCTTCTTTTCAAATAGTTTTTTGTTCTTTTTATTTTATAAACTCTTACACTTTAAGGATTGTAACTACTTTTCCTTCGTGTCTAAATTTTTTGTTGACAGATGGTTGGAGGAATTAATTTTGTTTGATATATCCATAGTGTACCAACTAACATGTTTTATAAATCAATGTTAGGAACTATGTGAAACAAGATTTGAAATTTATTTGGACATACTTGAATAGGAATGATGATGCAACCTATGGTTTTGTTTACATGTTATCATAGCATTTGAAAATTGTATTTATATAAGTTATATATTCTTCATAAATATAAGGCTACAAAAGGAACTCAATAGTGCATCAATAATAACTTGAACCATTATCTACCATGATTCTAACCCTTTATTTTTCATTTATGAAATCTCAAATAAACAAGAGACCATTTTATGAAGTATCACTTTGGATTCACTCTCATAAAACATGATTTGGACTAATGGTTTTATTTTCTTGGTTGTTTTAATACTATCTATAAAGCTGACACTTGGATGAGAGCTATAGTTATATTCCAAAGATACCATTATCTACCATGATTTCATCCCTTTCTTTTTCTTTTTTGAAAAGATACCATTATATGAAGTATCAATTGGGATTTCATTCTCATCAAACAAAATTTGGATTGAGGGTTTTGTTTTCTTAGTTGGTTTGATTATATCAATAAAACTAAAACTTGGATGAAAGTTATAGTTAAATTTGGAAAAATTGTAACTTTTGTTATTTCATCAATTGTATTGACATTTGCAGTGTTGCATTAATTTCAGCTATGATTTGGAAGTGAATGGTGAATATTTTCGAGATTAAGTTTAGAAGAGCTAAAAATTTATTGACATCATTTCTTTCTCCTTGCATTTGAATTTTGTTTCTCTTAATGATATATTGGATGATGTGCTTCAATAAAATGCATTTATGGTAGTATTACCCTTTATTTGGATTATTTTGTAATCATAATGCTAGTCTCGGTGTGTGTAGTGTTGTCCAAAATAACCCCTAGGATATTTTGATAGCTTACAAATCATCTTGGACTTAGTCATTGTTTGAGTTCAAAAGTCACAAAACACTAGAAGTTAGAATTCCATGGAATCAAGGAAATTAGTGTTCTGCAGGTTCTCCTAAGCCACAGAACAAAGCAAGCATCAGTTCGGACTTGGGAGAATTTCAATGACCTTAGTGTTCCATAGGTTCTCTTTACCCAAAAAACAAAGGAGGAAGGCCATGGGACATTGGATTGTAGTGTTGTGTGGAATTGGTCTAGAGATGGCCATACTATTGATCTGGAGTTGGCCATACAATGGTTCAGAGCTGGTAGAAGGGGGCCATGTTGATCCTCCTTGGGTCGTATTTGGTGTTTCAAGGGTCTTAAACATATTTGGACATTAGAATTGGATTTTTGCAAGTCCAAAATTAGATAAGGTAGAAGACCACAAAACACTGAAATAGAAGTATAAGGATTGTGTGAACGTAGTGTTCCGCACACTCTCCAAATCCACAAAAAAAGGAGATTTGAGCTTAGTCTTTTACGGAAAGGGAGATGTAAGGCACCACAAGGAAAACCTAAGGATTTTGGAGTGCGGTTGAGGGTGGAATACATAATATAGTTATGTGGGTTCTCCTAACTTGCAGAATGAAGAAACAAAGGCTGCTAGCTAAATGTCGTGCAAGGCAAAGTGAAGCACTTTGCATAATAGGTAGAAAACAAAGAGATGAGATGCGGAGGTCTTAGAAACCAAAACCAAAGCCACAAAATGATCAAAACATTTTAAAGTTGTGGAATAAGAAAATAAAGTAAAATAACAACCAAATCCATGAAATAAAGGAGTTTTTCGCGAAAGGAAGGGTTTGGTCTTTTGACGATATATTTTGTTGTGGAGCTCCGTTTTGCCTTAGATTTGATTCATCAAGGATGTTTTGGAGAGGCATTTTAAAAGAAGGAAAATTTTCAAGGAATGATCAATTATTTTGGGAAATTGAACTTGAGGATTTTTGGGACGTTTCATGTCATTTTCAAAAGCTAGAAGATGCCATTTTTTGTTATGAGATACTCATTTGATCCTCCCTTTCCTTGAGATCCTTATGAATACTTCCAAAAGAGAATATTCTCCCATGCTCAACCAAAATGATGAGGAATGGTGATCTGTGTAACATAATTCAGCAGTTGGAAACATCACATTCCTCCATATTCTAGATTCTGTGGGCATCCATTGATTTGTAGGTTGATCCTCACCCACATAAAATATCTATAGCTTTCTTGCAAGAAAAGGCATCTCCAAAAGCATGAACCATCATGAGGCAAGAAGGTTACCTTCTGGATACAGTTTTGAAGGTTTTATCAAGGTTTAGCAGGTCAAGCTTCTCCCTAACGTCTTTTGATCCCCTCCCCTCTCCTACCTTCTATAAAATGTAGTGCATTTTTTCATTAATGCATCCTCTCTTTCTTAGTAATGTTATTATGTAAATTTTTTGAAAGAAATAAGGAGTTGTAGACCCATGACATGTGTTTTGTAATGTATCTTACCCCCATTTGATTGTAATAGTTTGTGCTCACTTTACAAAATAATATGATGTTAATTGTGGCTTAGATCTACCCCTTGTGTTGCATAGTTGTTTTCTTTCCTTTTGTTATTTCATTTGTGATGTATATCATCTATGTTTTGTAGAGTTTCATGTCATTTGTCTCAGCGATATATAGATTTTCAAGTTGATTTAGTTGTAGAGCTGGAAAGTGGCAAGTATCTACCCCTCTAATCTTGCATTGGAGATTCTTGTTTCTTTGGGACTTCAAGAGGGAGTGATCACCTTCTCATGTCACATCACCATTCTCTTTTATTTCAGACTAGTTTTTTTTCATGAATTTAGTCCCCCATTTTCATCTATATTTTGGTTCTCGGCATTAGTTTATAAATTACTAGTGATCGTCATAGGAACAAGAGGAATCTGACCTTCTTCAGAGGTTGATCTAATTCATACAAGACCCACATTATGGATATCATCCTATGTTGTTCAAAATTATTGATCTTCCATGATCAAATCCTAGGGTGTAATTCTGAGCTATAATAGTTTTGGCATGCCTAGTGGGACAAAGAATTACAAACTTCATATCATTTCACTAGGATTGGTGCATGTCTTGGTGATATCCTTCCTTTGGAGGCTTCACAATGACACATCTGACGATTACTAGTTTCAATAGTCAAGTTTCTCAGTTTCATCAGAAGATTAAAAATAAGGAAAATCATAGAAAGAGGTGATCCCTTTGAATACCTACAACTTTTACCAAGGAAAAGAGTAAAACCAGTTAAGAGGTCTCTATTCCCATCACCTAGAGTCCATTCAAATCCCCCTTATATTAGGCCTTCCCTCCTACTCATAAGAACCTAAAAACCACCTCTCCTATGGCCCTTCAAAGGAATTATCCCTTTGTTATGTTTAATGGTGGTAGTCGCCTGGCCCTAAATGCACATCATGATAATCCAATAACTTCACTCAAGAGCATCACATTATTTATAGTAGAAAATCCAACCACACCCATTGAACACATTTTGTATGTTGCAAATGTCTGTTCTATACACCTTATTAATGAAGATGATGTAACACTTAGGTATATACTTTTAGAGAGCCTTGAATAGTGATGTGGTTGTTATGATTCAATCTGTGGGATGAACCATCTTACCATATTATTATGACATAGTTATCATAGCTTAAAATTGTTCAGTCCAAGTTAGGAAGATAGCCCTTAGGCCGCAAATGCCTCTATTTCTAGAACCCCTCCCAATGTAACTTGTTTTGGCACCCATTCTTGCAGCAATCATTCGGTCAATTCCTCATACCTTGCCCCTAATGAGTTGAATGGACTTATAACTATGTTGCAAATTATTAGAAATGAAATGGTGACTATAAAAAGGAAAGTAATACAACAAATAAATCCTTACCAACCCGTCAATCAAGCATATCAACCTAATAAATAACCTTATCAAGATATTGCCCAAGGAAAAGGGAAAATGGGTTACCCTAGGCCCTTAAACACACAATATTGTACTACTATGAGATATTATAAGGCTATTGTCCCAATACAGAACAACCTAACACATGATTATGAATGGTGTTACCCATGCAATCAACCTCATGATCAAAAATCTTGTAGAAATGGATTTCTCAGCCAAGTGCTGATGGTCCAAGGTGCAACTACACTCCAAGAGAAACATGAAGAATCATTTGTAAGAGGATACGATGCTTAGGGAGAGGTATCAAATGAATCTACCCTTCTTAATTGGAAAGAGGTTGAATTTTGTGGAGGAAAGAAGGAGGTTGCAAACATGGGCACTAGTCCTAAGAAGACATCTATGGAAGGAGAAACATCTCCCATATGTGGTCAAACATATACCTCCCAAACTAACAAAGAAGGTACAACTGCTAAACCCTACGAATTGTAAGAAAATCATACTGTTAAGATGGATAATCCACCTAGAAATAAGACTCGACCAGACAACAATTAAAAGAGGATGTTGTTATAACAAATATGCAGACAAAGGTTGGCCATATTCCTATAAATGTGGTAGAACAAATGAAGAAAACCAACATGAATATGACCATGTGGGAAGAACTATCCATTCTAATGCAAAGAGATTTGTTACAAAAATCTTTGAGACGTCTTGGTGACATAAGTGAACTAACAAAGGGCACATCATGTACTTTTATAAGTTTGTGTCAGCCAAAAGAAGGGGAAACAAGTACGATCATCAAACCACCTCCTTTGTATATCTCCTTGATCATTGGTAAGTACCTTGTACATAACTGTATGATAGACTTTGGAGCTAACAGTTCTGTTATGCCCAAGAAAATTCTTGATTCATTAGGAATAAAATATACACCAATCATCAAGGGAATTGTCTAGCTGGATGGAACTTTTGTTAACATAGTTGGGATCATACAAGATTTGAATCTTACTATGCATGCATTTCCAAGTATTTCAATCTTACATTATATTTCAGTCAGTGACCTCCCTCCCTTGTTTTCCATATGCCTCTCTAGAGATTTTATTGCAAAAGTGAGGGGATACTTGATACTTGTCTGTAGATTGGTCACATATACATCTTAGAAACAAAAATGGAACTAGAGTAACTATCAAATCTGATCTTATTTCCCATAATCACATAGATCCTTATACTCTTGGTATTATGAACATGAATTGTGTTATGCATGATCAACAGGAGAGCGATGATCTTCATGAGGTTTCCAAATCTTTAGAGGAGGTTCCTAACATTCTGCTTGATAATTGGGAAATTTTTTTTTTTAATTTTGACCCTTACGATCACATGGAAGAAAAAGGGTTAGGGACTTATTGTATATATGAGGAGAATGACCTTATACCTAACATTATAAAGTCATTGGAAGATCAAGATTGACAGTGGTAGTTGTATTTTTATGGATCAATAAGTAGGGATGACGTTGATGTTGGGGTTATGTTGATCTCTCCAAGTGATAAGAAATACTTCTTTGTGTTTAGGCTTCAATTTAGTTTTACTAATAATGTGGTAGAATACGAGGACTTGATCTAAGGTCTCCAATTGGTGGAAAAGTGAGGAAACAAGTTGTTGAATGTATTTGGAGATAGTGAACTGGTCATACATCAAGTCAAAGCTCAATGTGTATCCAAGAACATTCCACTGAAATCTTATAAGCATTAAACATGGGACATGATTGAAGGGTTTGATGTTTTCAACGTCCAAGTGATACCAAGAGTGTAAAACAAATATGCTGATAGACTTATAACAGTTGGATCCCAATATGACATTCCTAAAGAAATCAAGGAATGCTTGGACTGTGTCAAGCTTGTGGTTCGACCCACCATACCAGATACTGAAACATGTTGGAAAGTTTTTTCTAATGATAGGAAAATTATAATTTTTTACAGGATGAGGCAGATTTATTTACTGGAAATTAGTCAAGACTACAAGAGCAATATGAGGATCAAATCATCCAACTTAAGACCAACAAGTTTCCTAAGGGATTAATCACCTTGGAGAGTGTCTTTAACCCTGATGAACAATTGAAAGGAGAGAAAATGAGCATAACTTCCAAAGAGGAAAGCTATGAGCATGTAGACATTTCAAGAGACAAGTCTTTAAGGTTTGAAAAGGTATGTAGCAGATTTGAAAAGAAATCTCTTGTTGACCTTTGTAGAGAGTATGATGATGTGTTTTCTTGGAGTTATGAGGATCTTAAAGGTTTTGATCTAAGCCTTACACAACACACCATTTAATTAGATCCCAACACAAAACCGATTAGGTAGAAACATAGGCCTATAAATCCAAAATTGGAGCCCTTGATGAGAAAATAATTGACTAAGCTCATAGATGTAAATACCATTTTCCCCATCAAGCATTCTTCTTGGGTTGAAAATTTGGTTTCAATCAGGAAAAAGAATGGGGAGATTAGATTATGTGTAGAATTTGGGGACTTGAATAGAGTATATGTAAAGGACCAGTATCCTCTTTCATCCATGGAACATGTCCTTTAAATGGTGGCTAGAGTAGAGAGGTTCTCTCTCTTAGATGATTATTCAGGGTACAACCAAGTCCTTGTGCAAGAATCAGATCAGTTCAAGACAACCTTCAACACCAAGTGGGGTACTTATGCCTTTTGGGTTAATAAAATGTTGGTGCAACCTTCCAAAGGGAAATAGATATGTCCTTTAAAGGATTTTTTAATGACATGATCTTGGTATATTTGGATGACATAACTATTTACTCAAAGAACACAAGTGAAAATTTGAATTGTTTGAGGAAGGTATTTGATAGATCTCGACAGTTTGTTATTTCCTTGAATCCTAAGAATTGTGTGTTTGTTGTTCATAAAGGAAATTTTCTTGGACATGTGGTCTTAAAAGATGGCCTTTCCATAGATCTATATAGAGTGAATGCGATTCTCTCTCTCTCTCTCACAAGGTACAATAAAGGTTTGTAAAGGTTCCTGGGACCGATAAATTTTATAAGAAGGTTCATTCCTAACTTTTCTACTTTAGATAAACCTCTTACCTCTATGCCCAATAATAATATTGGCTTTATTTGGTAAATTGAAGGTCAGAACAATTTTGAAAATACCAAGAAATCCATTTCTCAAGCCCCCCCTCTCATAAACCCTAATTATACTAAAGATTTTATTCTTTATGAGTTTGGAGGAAGTGACAACATTTCTGCCATCTTAGTTCAAATGAACAATGATTTCTACTATTCTAAGGTGTGTTTATGTCAATCAGATAGAAAATTTTTTGCAGGAATTCCACAATGGACCAGCGGGAGGAAATTTGACCCCCAAGAGACACAATACTCAAGATAACAAAGGGTGGTTACTATTGGCCTAACATATTCAAGGATTTTCATGCATAGATAAGAAAATGCAGAAAGTGTGCTTTCTTTGTAGGAAAAAAAACTTGCAGCCCTTCCCCTCTATCTCATTTCAGTTGAGAAACCATCTATGCAATGGGGGTTAGACTTTATAGGAGTGATTAACCCACATTCAACTTGGGACACAAATGGATATTTACTGCAACTGACTATTTTACCAAATGGACCAAATCTATTGCTTTGAAGGAAACAAATGAAGTAAGTATCATAGAATTCTATGATGGAATTGTATCCAGATTTGGGGTCCCTTCAAAAATCATATCAGATAATACCTTGGCATTCTTGGGAACTGAAATAATTGGATGGGATGTTGAAAATGGAATCCATTTAAGCACATCCTAAAATTATTATCCCTGAGGAAATGAACTTGATAAATCAATGAACAAGAATTTTCTAAGGATCATTAAGAGAACATTGGGAGAATATCAAAGAACATGGCACAAAAAATTGATATCAGCCTTGTCGATAGATAGGATCACTCCTAAGAGGTCAACTGATAACTTGTCATTCAAAATTGTTTATGGAAAAGAGACAAGATTTGTCAATCTTCCTCAAGCTTCTTGTCTTGGAACTCATAAGCCAACTTGAGATATTTGAGGAAGAGGAAATGAAGGTCAGGTATTTGAAGCTAATGGATCTAGAATAACTAAGAGACGAGGCCATGCAATTAATGGAAAGGTAGTAAGCCCAAGTGAAAAGATGCTTTGATAAGAAAGCAATGAGAAGAACCTTTAAGGAAGGAGACCTTGTCCTCAAGTGGGATAGGGATATAGCTCAACCAGGTAGGCACACCAAATTTGACACCATTTGAAGTGGCCCTTATGTGATCTCCAGTTGCAAATCAAATATCACTTTTCAATTATCAAGGTTGAATGGAGATGAACTTCCTATCCCAGTCAATGGGATGTACCTCAATATTTGTTATTGAGGTAAGGTGTCACCTTGTACATAGTGGTTAATTCTTACAAATAAGTGCTTATGCACAATCTACATGTTTCCATTTGGAACATGCATGATTTTTATCCTTTTGTACATAGTTTTTGTGGGTCATTTCTTGTGAGTATGCACAATTAAAATCAGTTTCATGGAAGAAACTAGATGTTTGGGGAAGCTTAAAGATGCACTCTTTCAGCCCCAAAATCAACTTCAAATTAGAGTTCTCCATCCTCCTTTCTTAGTAAAAATTAGAGCTTTGGATTGGTTTCCAATTGCATTATTTCAAGTTCCAAGGATCTAACTTATTTCAATGTCATGTTCATACAGATTCAGGAGATAAAGTGTAAAGGCTTAAGGCCATTTTTCTTCAAGATTAAGCTTGACTCCATGCCCAATGGATTATTTAAGGCTACTAGTCTTCATATCGAATGACCAAAAATCCCCATGATTCACCAAAATTGTTGTCCAAAATAACCCCCATGTTCTTTTGACAACTTATAAATCATTTTGTACTTAGGAATTATTTCAGTTCAAAATCCAGGGAATACTAGAAGTTAGAATTTTGTGGAATCAAGGAAATTAGTGTTTCACGGGCTCTCCTAACCCATGGAAGAAAGGGAGCATCAGTTCGAACCTAGAAAATTTTTGGTGAGCTTAGTGTTATATGAGTTCTCCTTACCCACAAAACAATGGAGAAAGGTGGTGGGTCATTAGATTGTAGTGTTGTGTGGAATTGGTCCAAAGCTAGCAATATATTTGGTCTAGAGTTGGCCATACAATTGGTCTGGAGATGGCCATAGAATTAGTATGGAGCTAGTAGAAGGGGGCCATGTTGATCCTATTTGGGTCATATTTGGTGTTTCAATGGTCTTAAACATCTTTAGACATTGGAACCAGAGTTTTACAAGTCCAAAATTGGCTAAGGCAGAAGGCCGTAAAACAATGAAATAGAAGTCCACAAAATGTGTCAATGTAGTGTTCCACGCACTATCCAAGTCCACAGAACAAAAAGGATTTGATCTCAGTCTTCCACGATAAGGGTGTCATAAGACACCACGTAGCAAAGGAAATAAATTTCGATGTGTCGTATGGAAAATGTAAAAGTTTAAGAGCATATAAACCTCGAAGGTCGCGAAAGGAGGGAGGAAGAGACACATGGAAAAGGTAAGGAGTTTGGAATGTCGTTGAGGGAAGAATGTGGAATATGGTTCCTCGGGTTCTCCTAACCTGCGAAATGAAGAAACAAAGATCACTAGATAAATGGCATACAAGACAAAGCAAAGAAATTTATAGAATAGACAAAAAACAAAGAGAGGAGCCTAAAAGGTATTAGAAACCAAAACCAAATCCATGGAACGATCAAAAATTTTCAAAGGCACAAAATGAGCAAACAAAGGAAAATAAAAACCAAATCCATGGAACAATGGATTTTTTTGTGAAAGGTTAGGCTATGTATTTTGATGATATCTTTCATCATGGTGATCTGTTTTGACTCAGATTTTATTCATCAAGGACATTTTGGGGAGGCCTTTCAAAAGAAGGAAACTTTACAAGGAATGATCAAGTATTTTGGGAAATTGAAGTTGAGGATTTTGGGAGCGTTTCATGTCACTTTCAGAAGTCAGAAGATGCCATTTTATGTGATGAGATGCTCGTTTGATCCTCCCTCACCTTGAGATCCTTCTAAATATTTTCAAAAGAGCATATTATCCCATGCCCAACCAAAAATGATGAGGAATGGTGATCTATGTAACATAATTGGACATTTGGCAACGTCACATTCCTCCATCTTCCAGATTTAGTGGGCATTCATTGATATGTGGTTTTATACTCATCCATAGAAAATATTTAGAGCTTTTTTGTAAGAAAATGAATCTCCAAAAGCATGAACAATCATGAGGTGAAGAGGTTACCTACTGGAGGCAGTTTGGAATATTTTAGCCACACTTAGCAGGTCGGGCATCTCCCCAACATATTTTGATCCCCTCTCCTCTCCTCCCTTCTATTAAATGTAGTGTGTTTTTTCATTAATGGGTCCTCTCTTGCTTGGTAATGTTCTTATGTCAAAATTTTGACATAACTAAGGAGTTTCAGACCCATGACATGTGTTTTGTAATGCATCATACCCCCTTTTCACTGTAGCATTCTGTGCATACTTACAAAACAATATGATGTCAATTATGGCTTGAATCTACCCCTTGTGTTACATTATTATCTTCTTGACTTCTGTTCTTTCATTTGTGATCTGTATAATCTATGTTTTGCAGAGTTTCATGTCATTTGTGTTAGCTATATAGGGTTTTAAGTTGATTTAGTTACATAATTGGAAAGTGGCAAGTATCTGTCCCTCTAACCTTGCATTGGAGCTTCTTATTTCTCTAAGACTTCAAGAGGGAGTGATAACCTTCTCTTAGCACATCACCATTCTCTTTTCTTTCAACTTAGTTTCCTTGCATGCATTTCTTCCTCCCTTTTCCCCTATAGTTTGGTTCTCAACATTAGTTTAGGAAGTAGAAGTAGTGTTTGTCAAAAGAATAAGAGGAAGCCAACCTTCTCTAGAGGTTGATCTCTTTCATGAAATTCCCGAATTGTAGATATCATCCCACGTTGTTCCACAATCATTGATCTGCCATGACCAAATCCTAGGGTACAATTCTGAGCTACAACATGTAGGTATCATTATCATATGAATTTTTAAATAATATATTTAGGGAATGTGTGATGTGTCTCACCTCATTTTTCCTTCTTGAAGGGAGACTTGGAATTTCATGTCATATGCAACTCCAACACTTCCCCTTCACCCCACGGGGATTAGGGACATTAGGCACACATTGAGAACGTTTTCCAAGGTAACGATATATTTACTTTATAAATCCTCTTGGTTTTTTCACTCTATTTACAAATTTATCTCGTCTACTCTTTTCCAAACATTGAAGTCTAACCATTTTTTAATTTCTCTTCATGAAAATTGTAATATAGAGAATAGTACTTGTAATGCTCCTTAATGCACGTGGAGTTGTATTATGTTGACTTGGTTTCCCTACTTATAAATGTGTATCTCAATTTTTATGGTTTGGCTTTCTTTTAGGTAATATTGTACCTATATATGCATTTATTTACTCATGCTTCAATATAATATGTCAATATCTTGTCGATAATCTCTAATGGTATAAGAAAAACTATTATACACAGAAATATAAGTGTATGCATGAATAAAGGTGAAGAAACAAGATTAATGTTGTTTTTTTCCACGTCTTTTGTAAGGGCCAAAATTGTTGCAAACTTTTTTGTAGTTTTGAGTTTTTTAATAACCCTAATGCTATTGTTCTATATGTCATTTTTGTATCTTTTATTTTTCTTGTAATCTAAATTTATTTTGCAAGAATTTTTCCACTAGGTAGATGCTAGCTAATAACACCTACAAGACCACTAAAGTCCCCTTTTTGAGGATTTGTTTAAACATGAATTTATTTTTCAACATAAGGCATTCAAACTTTAAGTTTTAAGAAAATTCTCCTTGTGTATGTGATTTTTTTTTCTTAAAAAATAATAATTTGTTTTACCTTAATAATGAATAATGATGTACACACTAGGTGTGCTTTATCCATAAAGTGTAAGGTACAAGTGCATCTTATATAATACAAAAAAATGTGTCATTGATATACACCAACTCTCCTTTATGAACTTTATAAAATAAGACCTTTTCACTATTCATACATGACATCAGAGCTAGTACAAGTTCCAAAATTTGTTGAATAAATAACCTCAATACTATCACCCAAGATTACATGTACATACTTGTGAAGAATTGAAGCAACTTAGACACAAATATGAATAAGGTAGAATAACCACCAACATATTAAGCAAGAAGGCTTAAGGCCATCTTTAAATATGAAAAATGAAATTTGATAATACAATAAGTGAATCCCAATATATTCCTGTTAATCAACCTCTACCCCATATCCACCAACTTCTTATATCGATAAGTAAGGATGTTTAAGGTAAGAAGGAATCTTTGTCCTTTATAGAATATTATTAAGATAGATAAAGCTTATCTTAAGGATAACCATTAAAGATATTCTTGTTCACCATTGATTTATAAATATGGAATGGATAATGATGTACATGCAAGGTGTGTTTTATTCATAAAATATATAATAAAATTATAACTTAGACAATATAAAAGTGTATGTCATAATACACACTCACTCAATTACATGTTGCAAGGGCCAAAAAGGTCTAAGATAAATGTCATCTAATTTTTAAAGCTTACTTATGTCATATCCTCCATTTGTTTAGTTTTTTTGTATTTTCAATTCAAGTTTCCCAATTTTTTTGTCCTTTTTAATAATTTGTCAGTAAATATATTTGAACACATAACTATATGGGAGGAAGACAATTACATCATAAGGTATGACTTGCATCGATATTTAGTATAAATATATGTAAATGAATTATTATTCATATTTGTTTACATGTTTATTGTTTCTTGGTTCATTCTTAAAAATTTCCTATTGTACAACTTTTCATGTTTTCATCAAACAAACTTCCATATATTTTCATTAGAAAACCACATTGAAGATAATGATTGAGAGCTAGGTTGTACTCGTGAATCTTACTAGCACCATGAATGGCCTACAAATAACTAATTTGTAACTTGTATTTATTTATGAAACTTCATGTCTTGGGTTTTGTAGCACACACATACTATAATAACTTACACTGCACAATGTGTTTTGTAGGCAAATAGTTGTGTTAGGGAGAAGAGTGATTATTTCGAACTTGGAAAAAACGATAATGGTAATGGTGGTGATGTTGATAACTATTATGCTGAAGATGCTAAGGAAAATGATGAGGACTCAAAACTTAAAAATGAATTTGACAAATTTTATATTAATACTATTTGATGAGGAGGATGAGCACCCTTAAAAATTTAATGATATTGATGTTTCTAAGCATTATGATTGTTATACACTTCATGTATAAGGTTTATTTAATTGTTAAACACTACTTTATTAAATGTTATGTAATTAATTTTTATAAATTGTTGTTTTATTGTTATACACTTGGTTTATAAGTGTTATTCAATTGTAGTTGATGGTTAATGATTTTTTATTTCATTGACATTGTGGTTTAATTGTTATACACTTAGTTTATAAGTGTTATACAATTAAATAGTTAATGGTCTATGATTTTTCATTTCATTGACATTGTTATGCACTTAGTTTATTAGAATTTATAATTGATTGTAATTATTGTTTTTTATTTATCAAGTGTATTTCAAGTAAATATTGTAGTAATTGAGGATCATTGGTTAATTCTAAAAAGTGTTGTCATCTTCATCCCTACCACTTTCATCATTTACAAATAAAAATAAAAATAACACCTACAATAATTAACAAATAAATAACTGGATTTCATTAAATATTATTTTCCTCACAAAATTAATTAATTCCAACATAAATTACATCAACAAAATGAAAGTAAACAACAAATATTATTTATATTTTTTACCTTGTATCTTACACTACTAGTGTCATAGATTGGATAATGCTTAAAAAACACAAAATTATTGTGATAAAAAGTTTGACACAATTCTAAATGTAAATCTAGCTATGTTGCTACCTTGAGGTGAGCTCCTATTTCTCGAGGCTTATCCTGCTCACTATACCTTGCATTTTGGGGTGTGACTCTTTTAACACAATTTTTTTTGTCTGATTAACATTGTTGTCAATAGTCTAGTGTACCCACCTATGTACATATGTGTGCGTGAATGCAACAACCTTCACGCGTTAGTTTACACCGACCCTCCGCACTGGTCTATCACGCCGCATCAAGACTAAGGTGCGCTCACTCGAAGCACGAGAGGTCTCCAGGTCCCTTCAAGGCTAGAAAAGGTGAAGTGAATTGTTATTTTAGAAGTTAGACTTGTATTCCTAGTTCATTAACATGTAGCATAGACATGTATATACTAAACGCAATGTTCATATATTAATTAATGCATAGTAATGACAACTTCTAACCATCTATTATCAGGGATCTAAGTACAAATCCATTTGTACACCACTCATCTGGCTCTCCCTGATTTATCCCATAAAAATTGCATACCATTCAAGACCCCTCTATAAGTATTTATACTAGTAGGAACTTTACCCTTCACTAGTATTACAAGAACTAATAATAGCCCTCAAGTTTACAGTTACAGCTAACTAATACATTCGGAATGGTGGGACAAAATTATCCACTTTCGCAACCTTAATCTTATTCTACATGTTGATCCTCCTCACAAAACGTTGATTATCCTTATCCTCATCTAACCTTTTTTTAGCTTCACGCAAGTCTTGAGAACTTAATCTTCAGTGTATTTTTTAACTCATATTATATCCTTATACCTATGATGCTTTTGCATGCCCTTTCCTTTATCTTATCCTATTTGCATGATCCTATTCGTGAATACTATCTCTTCTTGCTTGAATTTTGGTATTATTTTCGTAGCACACACTTTCTATCTTTTTTATTTCATGTGGTTACCTCTGCTGCACTCACCTTCTTATATTCTACACAGTCCCTTTGAAATTCCTTATCATGCACATCTAAAGAATAAATGGGTCATGAATAAATAATATCAAGTCCTTCAAGGACTCAAAGAATAAAGAATACAAAAATTTGTTCCGAAAATTACCCTAGACTAAATTGGTTTGTTCGATCCTCGGGCAACATGTTATTAGGTTTCTTTACAAATTTCTAGGTATTTATTCCTTTAATAAATCTTCATGTGCTTACCAGTTATTTACGGCTTTAAGAATTACTTTGGTTTGGACTATCCAAATGGTGGTGCTATCTAGTTGAAAATGGTGGCACCTTTTACCGATGTTGTAACTATTGTGCACGCATTTGAGAAATATTATGGTTAAGATACTTTCTTGATGTCCTGGATCTTTGTCTCAACTTCATCTGTGAGCTTTTGTATGTTCTGTTAATTTGTTCTTTACATTGTTATTTTTCACAGTGACCTCTTTTCTAAGTTTTCTCATACACCCTCCACGAGTGAATTTTTGTTAGCCTTATCGAGAGATTCATCTTCCATCTGAACTCCCATCTTAGCTAGCTTACTATCCATCTCCTTAACTCACTTGTTTAAGATCATTGGGCTGCCTATAGAGTCCTTTGAGTAATTTATCTACCTTTTATACATTTTCCTCTAGCATTCTAGTACTTTCCTCACATTTATCTAATTTTTTGGAACACAACGACGCAGATATTTTCACCTTTCTCCCACTTTTCATTTTTGTTTTGTCTCTCTCCTTCTCCATTTTATTGAATAACAGATCCACCAATTATCTTGAGCTGTGTCTATTATTTCACTCTAGTATGAGCAAATCATATTATATAAACTTAGGATCATTGCATACTATTCACTCCTTCATGGTATCTATCCTTTGTCTCTACATGCGCACATATTTTTCCTCAAGACTTTTATTCTCATGTTGGACTTCGTGTAACTACCACTTTGTCTCCCTTAGCTCCTCATCCAAATTCCTTTGCCTTAGCCCTTATATATTCTTACTTCATTGTTGTTTTGTAAATTTTGTTGTACTACCTACCCAACAATATTTATTAAGGCTTCTCTCACTTGTGTTTTCTGACAAGTTGTAAGTTGTATTGAATAGAACATGATCTCCGTCCTTTGTGGGGACACTCATATTGCTCTCACTTGACAGTTTGACTATGGGCTCTTTTGTACAAGCATCTAAGGAGAATGATAGAGCCCTTTTTGCATGATCTATTTGCCATGGTTTTTTCTTCAAACCTTCCCATTGGAATAATTCATGAATGACCTTCCCCTCCTAAAATTTTTCATGCATTGATTTCTTAGCCATATGTTTATATATGGGTAGGTATTCTTCTCCTTCTTGTTCCAACTTATTGCTCTTGAAGTGGTTTTTTACCCTTGTTCCACCCCATTTCTTCATCGATTGTGTGGCTCACTTCCTCAAGGTTGTCTTCAGCCTCTTCCTGTATTGGCCCATGTCCCGATATATCTTGAACATCGGTTTTCCATCTGCTCTATGCTTTCACTCTTTTCCTTTTTAGGACTAACCTGAATAAGAGAATATTACACGTCGATATTTTATGCTCTCAATTTTTTAGTGACATCCCTGGTTGGGTGGCTTCAGTTGTTCTACCCCCCTCTGCAGGTCTACACTTTTTCTCCCCCTCCTTCCTTAATAAACTCATGCACGAGGTTGAGTCGTCATTTATTTTATGGATGGGTTGGTTCGTGCACATGGCCTATTTTTATCTTTTGCAGTTATTTAACGTGAACTCCACATGTTCTTGCACGCTCCATTTTAGCTTTAGAATCAATAATTCTTCTTTTGGTTCCTCGAGCTTTTCTTAGTTTACTCCTATCTTCTTTGTTCACAGATAGAAGAATAGTTTATGAGTGACATTTTTCACAATGGTCTCCCACTAAGTAATCTTTGCAAATATTTGTTGTTTGCTTCTCCTAGTAAAATTCCTTATTGGGATATTTGTAAATGGCATAGAGTGTATGTATATCTTCATCTACTTTTTTTGTGTCAATGTTAAGCTTCTTGGATTCTTTAATTCGTTTGATGGATTACACATTTTTTTTTGAAAAGGCATATGGTAGCTTAGCCCATGGGGACCAAGTTTCATCAATCTTCTTGAACCATGTCATTGAATAATGCATAGCCACAGAAAATTACACTTCTTTAGCCAAATATTTTTGTAATTGGTGCGGGATCTTCGCTAATCTTGTTTAAATACTTTGCATAAGTTCTTCAACCAGTTCACGAATCTTGCCTTGTATGCATTTTCCAATGTTATGGGTGCCATAATTTTTTGTACATTATTAGTGGTGATGGATCCTCATGCTTGAGAATATCAATTTTGGGTCCTTATCCCCTTCTAGATACTCTAATTTCATTAAAATCTATCAGAAGTAATATCACACCCCAACGAAACTTGATTCCTTATTTTTCTTGTGCTAAGTCGACATCTTCCTCTATACTTATGCGATGAATTGGGAGAAGTTGAAATTTATCCCTTATGTTACCCTATGCACAATTCTTAGGAACTTTTATTGATCTTCATTCTCCACCTCTCAAGCCCTTCTAATTTGGCAGTAATTAGTCATGCAATGACTCTTATCCCAAGGTCTTTAAGTTCATCGATGGACATAAACTTCCCTCCTTCATTTGTATTTTGGGTGGTCTCCAATGCTATGTCTACTACTGCATCATCTTACAGAGCTTGTACTAAATCTTCCCCTTGATTATTTATCCATATTACTTTGTTGATCAGGTGGTGTGACAGTCTGATGTTCCTTCCCACAAAATAAAAATATCCTTCCCTAACGCGCGAGATAAGATATTGATATAATTCAAATGGTTTGTTGAAGAAGGGCAAGCCAAGTAGCTGTAATATTCCTATATTTTCAAACATTTTCTGATGCTATTGTTGTAGATGTCATTCCCTTAGTTTTCCTTTTGTCATGTAGGGTGTACCATTTATTTTTCAATAATTCCATCAAACCCATGTGCTAGATGGTTGCAGTCTGATATTTTTGTTAAAGCCATAGTGCTATGCCATTATCCAATCCTTTCCGCCTTCTCATGGTATTGCATTTCAAAACTGAGGTTTAATATGTTTCAAAGCTTGACTCTTTTTTATTTTTGGCTCCCAAATTTTTTCCTTCTTAGGTCATTGAGGAACTTGTGCCTATTTTTTCTTCCCTTACTTCTTCCATAATATATACTTCATCATTTGAAGCTTGCTTGATGAAGGTACCTTCATATTTGGATGTTGACAAGGAGATAAACATGATTGTAGATATTGACACTTCTTTTTGTGTGACCCCCTTCTCTTGGATTATTTGATTATGGGTTTTATTTTTGGTCCTAAAGCGACTATATTTTACCCTAGGGTGGTTAATTGTCCCAAAGTTCATCGTCCTACCGCCTGATACTCAAACCTCACATTGATAATTGTTGCCAAATTTCTAGGTATTTCCCTATTAATGCGACTCTTTATATGGATTTCCTTCCTTCCCAAGATATTGAATACTTTTCAATGGTGGTTTTTATTTGCAGATATTTCAAGAATTGGGTTGTTCATTGTTGGAGTTATTTTTCTCCCTTTATGGTAAAAATGAATTACCCGTCCTCCTTTTTATACCCTACTCCTTTGGTAATAAATGATCCTTAAATTTACTCCTTGCATGCATGAACCTTTAGTTTCCCCTAAATTTTCATTAATTATTAATGAATGACAATTTTCCATAGCCCTCATCCTTCCTTTCTTAGTCCATTAATGTCCCATTTAAGTCTGCTTATAGGATTTCCTTGTTACTGTATTTTTCTTCCACACTTCCACTACACTCGGTAGCTTACATTATTGGGCCAAGCCACGTTGCTTTCCCTTAGATATATTATATTTATTTTGCGTGCTTCCTTTCCCCATATTACCCTTTAAATCTTACCCCTTAAGTAACCTTCCCTTCTTTCCATTCACCTCCAACTTTTTCTTCTCTTGGGTATTTTTTGTCAATCATGTCTTTGTGTGCATGTAACTTTTTGTATGATCATTTTTTTAAAATGTTTTTGTTTCTCCTTTTGTGAAATGTTCTGGTAGTGGTATTTATGTCCTTCTACTAACTATTTTTCCCCTCCAACAAAAAATGTAATGTATTTATGTCCTCTGCGCATTAGCTATAGAACAATGTTAATATGAAATGCTTTATCCTAAAAACAACACAACACGTTCAAGAAAAATGGGCTTACCATGCGCTTATTACAATGTATATAAAGAAATCCAATCTAAGAAATGAAATAACATTTAATCTAATGGAATACACATTATTCATTACATTCCAATGTTACTAGAAATATGGTTTCATCCTACTTCCATTGAAGTAACATGGAAGTAATTTTCCGCTAAGGTGCATTAGTTTACATGCCCCTGTTGGCAATATATCTACTATCTCATATATATCTCTAGTATGTAATGAGTATTTATATTTTCATATGGATGAGTCTTTAGCTCTAGATGTCACACAAATTTGGAGTCATACAGTAAAACCTTGGTGCCTTAAGAGTTTTGCTTTTGAGGTTCTGATCATACCATGCCTTATGTCATGCTTTTTCAATATTCTGTGACCACCTTGCTTGTAATATTGTTTCATCCAACTATAACAACCTCGTTAACCTTTCCTGTATTGAATCCTCATCTTCCAGATTTTCAATGCACATAATTCTCAATGATGGTTCTAAAAATTTGATTGGTAGTACTGCTTCTGTCCCATAGACAAGTTGAAAGGGAGTAGCTTTATTTAAAAGCTTGTATGTTGTTTGATATGCTCAAAGTAATTTTGATTCCTTGTCATCAAAGTCCTTCCTTTCAACGTCACAAATATTTTTCAATGTATGAATTAATATCTTGTTAAAGGCCTCCACAGTACCATTAGTCCTATAGGTGATAGGGGTTATCTTATGATGTGTGCAACCATAAATTCTTGCAACAAAATGCTGAATTGTGTTATTCAAGAAATGTGTTCCTCTATCGCTTGTTAGGCTCAATGAGCAACTAAATTTGCTTATAATATTTTCCCAAATGAATCTTGTTGTGGTGGCTACCATACAATCTTTAGTTGGTGTGGCTTCTGCCCATTGTGTGAGATAATTTGTTGTTGTAATAATGTACCTCACACTCATTATACACGTTGCAGGATTTATTGGTCCAACAAAATCAATTACCCATTTTTTAAATGGTTCTTGGGAGGTTACTGAAATTAAAGGCATACTATCATGTCTTCTAGTCTGGTAACTCTTTGGCATTGGTCACATGCCTTAGCATATTATTTTACCTCTTTAAATAAAATCTGACCACTAGAGTCATGCATTTAGGATTTTCTGAGCGGTAACATCACCTACGATAGTGCACCCCTATAATTCCTTCATGCACTTCACTTAGGATATCATGCCTTTCATGTTGTAGGACACATCACACTAAATTTTTGTTGTGCCCCATTTTATAGAGTTGATTTCCAATTAGCTGGTATGGCGCAACTTTAACAACTAATTACTTTTTCCTATTGACCTTGTAATTTTTAGGCGCCACCCCATTATGTAGAAAGAAAATCACATCTTCCAGTTCACCAAATCCACAATGTATGTTAAGAAATTGAGCATCTTGCATGTCATCCTCTATTGGGTCTGTCTTTTCACATGTTTTGATGGGTGATAAATGATCAGGTCCAACATATTTTTCTTGGGTTTAACAATTACTAAGAATTGGAATTCTGGAACAGAATGATCCATCTACATATTCACCAATGACAACATTGTTTTATTAACCATGTGATTTAGTGTCATATGGTTAGTATAGAATACAAATGACATTGTGAGAAGATAGTGCTGAAAGTTTTGTATAGCACATAGACCATTGATAGTCTTCCTTTTTTATTGTTATGTAAATTATTTCGGTGCATGGGTCAATTTTTGACTCATAAAGTAGATAGGATGATCGATCATTCCTTGCCATGGTTATGATAAAATTGTGCCAACAACTATGCCCGATGCATCCACATGCACATGGAACAGTGTATTCCAATAAGGGAATTGTAAAATAGGTGCTTGTGTTAACTTCTCCTTTAACCGTTCAAACGCTTTTTATTGTTCCATGTCCCACTCATAATTTTCCTAATTTTTCTTAGTAAATTTTCCAAGGGTGCGGAAATTTTAGCATAAAATTTGATGAAATTTCGGTAATATCCGCAATGACCTAGAAAGGCCCGGACTTCCTTTTGCATTTTTGGTGGCTCTAGATGACTTATCACAACAATCTTGGTGGGTTCTTCCAGCAATCCATCCTTACATATGACATGTCCTAACAAGGTGACAAATGGTGTTGCGAACACACTTTTTGATGTTGAGTGAAATTTGTAATCACATGCATCACTCAAACATTAGTCATAAATTATCAAAATGATTGCATAATAAGCCATAAAATGTCTCAGTTATCTTAAGTATACTTGTAATAACTTTAATATGAAATCTTTAAAAGTTGTTATAACAATTGTGTGAGAAAATAGATGGCACATTCTTAAGTCCAAATGACATGATTATATCAAGAAAATGATCCCCATTCAGTCACAGAAAATATTCTTTATCCCTATCTTATTTTGTAATATTTATCTTGTGATACCCCAAGAATCAATCTGTGAACGTCTATATTTATCTTCTTGTTATGCCTTCCATAATATCTTCAGTAAAAGAGGTAGGGAAGGGATCAATTATGCATACAAAATTTAGGGTGCAGTAATCCACACAAATTCAATGCGCCATATTTTTTTTTATGTTGACTATCATCAAACTCACCCATTCATATTCTTCCATGGGAATTATAACTCATGTGACTATCATGTTATCAATTTCTTATTTAACTTTGGCACGCATGTTTGGATTCATTTAGTATGACCTCTTACAAACTATTTTGGCTCCTTCAAGTAACTTTATTTTCGTAGTTACTAACGATAGATGAAAACCCTTCATCTTTGTATAACCTCTGGGGAATATATCCTTGTATTCACATAGTAGCTTTATAATCTTCACAATTTCTGCTTCACTCCAACACTTACCAATTGTTTCCATTTTTGGTTCTCCATCATCACTTATGTTAACCTACAATGATTTAAAAGGTTTATCCTACAGTCGGTCCCCTTGTTCCTTCTTAACTCCATAGACCTCTCAAAACTCAAATGAAATGTCCATATTTAGGTGATAATCATCCCCTTCGTCTCTCTATTAGGTGCATAACCTTTTTATCCCTTTATTTGCCTTAGTATTCCTTCATAAGCCATCATTATCTTCATCGAGAACTATTCCCAATATCCTCTGTAAAGGTTTCCGTTGATTTTATCCCCTCATTTCCATGTAAATTTAGAATCACATCCTTCTACTATGACATCATCGCCTACAACTATTGGTTTTATACATTGAATAGAATAATTTAGGTGAGATAATGATGAAGTAAAAGATAAAAAGTAAGTAAACATCCTCTAGTTAGTGATTCCTATAGGAACCTAATTTTCTATGTGAAATTCACATCCCATATACCATGCGTGCGTTCCCATACACGGAGTTCATGGTAGAATTTATGAGTCCATAGTTATTGGTTTAATTTGTATTCAGTTGTCCAAATTTCCACATAGTTTTGTAGATGTTCTTCTGGATTAGTGATCCCACTGTAACTTCGATATCAATCATGCCTATGTTGTTGTGTTTAAATCAGGATCGTGCATGGCCTCTGATACTTTGGTCCAATTTATTAATATTTGTTTATGTGTTTCCCACCATATCTTGTGGTGTTTCCGTTTAATAAGTATACTAATGAATTTATTCACGCCTCTCCTTTTAGAAAATAGTATTCACATATTAGTTAATAATTTTTGAATGTTTTTTCTCCCATTATAGGTTGGGGTTTGGTGTGTATTATCTTTACTTATATTCACAATTCTCTTTTTAGTATAACCAAAAACTTGGATACTTTTGATGACCATATATTTTTTGACTAATCCATCCATAGTTTCTTTCTAACAACTCGTATAACTCTTTCACCTAGTGATCACATGCTACACTACATGGTCTCTGATATTAACTGATTATCTTCCCATTTTATTTCACCTTATGTTATTGGCTCATAATTCTCCATTCACGTAGCTTGTATGTGGTATATTTTCTCTAAATCCTTGTACTCTTCCACATTTTCTATGTATGGAATGCACTTTTCTCTGGGTTTGTTGGGAAAAGTATGTGCTAATCCATATTTTCAAAATTGATATATCTCTTTTTGAAGCACAACTTTGCGTTGTTTGCGCGTTGCACCACATTCTTCCTAGTAGGAATTGAAAGTTATCTTCCTCAGCTAGGGGTTTTATCTCAAAATATCCATGAAACTTCACTCCCATGATGTTGATAATGATATTATTTAGAACCCCTATAGGTACTACCTATGTTTTGTTGGCCATGAACAAAACATGTGGAGAAGGATGTAACGTTGGTCGCCCCATCTTATCCTCTGAATCCATAGTAAGTGTATTAACTTACGCGACAGCACTTGTGGTTGCCTTAACTATTTCCCGAGCACCATTTTCTATAATTTAGGTGTCAACCATTGGCTTAGTAATGACAGGATTCCCTCTGTACTTAAAAACTTGTAAAGCTCATGAAATTCATTTGTACTAACCATATCTCCCTCAAAATCCATGAATCAATCATTTTGCAATCTTGCTTCTTCCCTGAGAAATTCTATTTCTCCCTAGAGTTCTCGCACCAAATATTTCACCTCCTATAGGATCTCCTTTTGTTTTCATCCATTTCGATAGCGTTTTTCGGTATTATTGTCTGTAGATTTTATCTTGTATAGGGATGACTCTTGGGCACGTGTGGCAGCATGAGCTGTTATGTGAACCTTTACAGATGGTTTGATTGTTTGCACATCTTTTTTGGTAACCATATTCCATGTAATTTTAATCATTCTTGTGCCCTTTTCAATTTTCTCATTCATTATTGTTATCTAAATTCCACATCCAGGAGGTTTCCTGTGTTGTCGAAGCCCATTTAGAATCAAATTTTTGCCAATGGAAAAGGGACTTTGCCAAAATACAAAGAAAGTAGAGTAGGCTCGCGGACGATGCCAAGTGTCCAACCATTGCAACTTCAAAATTCAAAGGAGGGAGTAAAGTCTCGGAAGCCCGTAGGGTTTCCACTTAGAGCTAATAAAAAGGTCCCACCCAAAAAAGGGGTTTTGACATTATATACGGTGGGGAACTTTACTCGCCCAAAGGAATGAAACGACGTGCTTGTGGATGGTGCCAAGTGTTGGCACGACGCATTCCCAAAACCCTGAAGGGCAACAAAAATATTAAGGATGCGCGGGCTTCCCACGTGGATATGGTAAGAAATGGACTCCAGGTCCGAACCAGGTCTCAAAAGATGACAAGCCATGCATCACGTTTGAGTGATTATGAGAATTATCTGTAAGATTTAATTGCTCATAACTTCTTCGAAAGGTCGGAGGTGAAGGGTGTGAAGGGTCATCTAGTTTGTCATTTTAGTAGTGAATTAATGCATAGCCCCATGTGACATTTGAGTCATGAGGCCATGAATCAATGCACAAGGGATCGAAATATTTGGTTATGTAATAAACAACCGAAGGGATGTTTCTCAAAAGGTGAGTCCATTTCAAAGGGGTCGGTTGCAAGATAGTTAAATATGCATTAAATAGACATGGCTCTCACCCCTTTAGAAGGAGATAGATAATGGGAAAGTGTGAGAAAGATCTCAAGAAATCTGATCCTGTCACCTCACTCCATTTCTCATAATTAAAAGCAGTTGGAAAGGAGTGTAGGAGGGATTCTTATATATATATTGTATGTAAAAGAGTTAGCTAAGGGATATAGTTAGAGACATAGATAGAGTTATATATAGATCTGAGAGTCAATCAGTTTTCTTCTCTGTCTCAAGTCCCCCTTTTGTAGAAGACAGGGGTCTGAAGCTCTAGCCTTCTTCCTGGGTTTTGTAACAACAATATTGCATCTTTACTAATGTAATACTATGCACAATTGTTGGAGCAATATATATGTCTTGTGGTGCTTTCTATTCATCATTTGCATATCTTTATTGACTCTGATCGCCTTTATTTTGACGTAGAAATTGTGCATCTTCCAATGTCCTCGCTATCTTTGAAGTTGTGATTAAGTAGTTTGAGGTAGTGTTCTATGTGAATCTTTTCTGACCCGTGGTGCAATTTTGACCACCCTTTTCAGTCATTTATTGTTTCCACTTTTTAGACAATTGTGGTCTCGATTGATCACTTGGAAGACTCGTTTGGCACATCGCCCCCCTTTAAATTAATGTTTTGTTTTGTTTTTCTAACCCTCATCTCACGTTTCAGAGAAGAGCCAACTTCTTTAAAATCTGGAGGTCTCCTTAGGGAGCACGTCCCACTAACCTAAAGATTCCCATGACTCTGATGGTCCAATCCGCCAAGGATGATCGTCAACAATTATTGCATACAAATATGGACAATCCGCTACTTTGTGTTCCTTTTGACAATGTCCATATATTGGGAAATTTGGGCAATATCATTGTTAATGATTTGGTGAACCACATTTATAATAAGTTCTGGGTGGATATATACCACCTCCATGACTTCCTCATCCTCATCCATTTCTTCCTTGACCATATCTATCGTACCCTTCATTAAAATTTTCTATTGTATCATGTCGAAGTCCTAATGACATGGCTTCATGGATTTGGTCAAGAATGTGACAATATGAGGTATCATGGGTGTGTGCATCACATATTTTGTAGTAAGTGGCTACCTTTTCCTACTTGGCTTAGTGGAGTAGGGGGTAGTTTTGAACATTGTGGCCATGTTCAAAAATCTCACAAGCTATAAGTATGGCCTTCACACTTTTGCGCAAGCATGTGTTTTTGGTGTGACCGTCTACCTCACAAGCAGTACACCAAATGTCACTGTGTGTTTCTCGTGTTGTTCGCTATTAATTTCTATAGTTAGGTTTTCATAGGTATTATTTTCACCTCCATGAATGGGCTCACACCTATATCAAGACTTCCCACTACTTTAACGCGTAAGGATGATTCTAATGCTTCTCATGGGTTGGTGAAAGTCTAGTGTGACAATGTGCACCTAAAGGGTAGTAAGAGCCCCTACAAACCACTACACATGTTGTGTATGGTGTATCTCATAAGAAATATTATATATCAAGGTTTTAAAGCATGCATCATATGCACATATAATCTTAGTCAGTGCATGCTTAATTTCCTTGAGCGTCAAAATACTCTGATGCTCGAACTTTGGGATATCAAAATTCACTTAAAATTTTTGCTTTAAGTTGATCATAGTCTACCACTACTTGTAATGGGTCATGTTTGAATACCAGGTATGGGCGTGACCAAGTAGTGTTGTTGCAAACTGAGTTTCTCTATGTTATGAGGAAGTTAAACCCTTCACTCTCCATATAAGTTCACATTTCAGCACATGTTCTGCAACATTTTCGACACCATGATAATTTGATAGGTGTAAAGACATTTCATAAAAAATATTCGGTGCAACCACTTACTTTTTGGTATTTATGATTCTACCTTGGATTGAAATATTAGCTATTGGGGCATTGCTTCCACTTCCACTACCAATTTTAGCTAAGGGATTAGTCGCAACTCCCTATTTGTACTAGTGTATTTCCTTATATGTCTGTCAATGCTGGCGTGGTGGTGTTGGTATTCATCATCCTGATTTATTACAATTTTTGTATATTAGGATTCAACTATAGTCTCTTTGGTGTTGGTTGTGATGATTATAAAATGTATGGTAAGCTATTACTTAGGGTTTCTTTCTTCTTAGCTCATTTGAATTCTTCGTCACTATCACTTTTTATTGAAACTTGTTCTATATTAGTTGACCTAATTGCATGAGCAAACATGAGAGGTTGGAACGGACACCATCAACATTATATTGTCCTTCCTCGTCCTTAAGATCTCTCATATTTTCTTGGCATGTTGTCATTCCTTCATAGAGCTCCTTATCAGTGTTACTCTCTCCCTACCCTAATGAATTTTGTTGGTCGTCACCCACAGTTCTTGCAGTTGAGTCGCGTAGGCTTACTAGCTTATTTTCCATTGCCTTGTGTCTTTTCTCTTCAAATTTCTTTCTCCTAAGGGTGCGCTCATATGGGGAATCCGTAACTTGATCTTGATATCTTCTTGTCCTTCCTATGTCATGGGTTGCCCACGCTATGGAGCATTTAGCTTTCCATTGGGAAAGAGTCTGTTCCTATGTCAAACATCAATTTCTTACCCTATAATGGTAAGTGCTTTAAGTATGATCCTCACGAATCCATAAAGAAGTTGAAATTGAACACTCATAAGTGCTCTGAAGTGTTCCTTTCCACTAATAATCCACAACATGTGTCCAGGTTGAGTCATATCTAACAAGTCTCTTTGTTCGTTCAGAGGTCTATGGATGATTCAGACCCAAATTTTGGATTTTTTCCAAGCAGTAGGAAGCTAACCATGCATGTAGATGAATCAGAATTTCATAGAAAAATGTCTCATAATACATCATATTGGCTGTCTTCAATTCATGCTCGTGGCAAAGAACCTGCGCGGCTCAAGTGTCATTCAACGAATGCCTCTTTAACGACATGTACCCAGGGTTTGACGTTCTCATGTGTTAATTGAAGCATCTTATGTCCACTCCATCCTTGCATTTTAATGGTCCCGACAATGGAACTAAAATGTTGATAGTCTAGTGTACTATTGCCATGATAAATTTCTAGCATGAAAAATTTAACAAAAGTTCATGACAACCTAACCCACATTTGGAAATCCATCTCCCGATCAATGTAAACTCGTCCTTTGGCTAACTTAGTTACTCAGTTACCCTCATAATGGCTAGGAGGATTGTGATAATGTGATTTTCAAGTGTGTTTTATGTGCAGGGAGACGATTCATGGATTTATTCAGAACCATTAAAAAAGAATTACTCCTAGAGGCCCAAAAAGGCTTATTTTTAGGCTTTTTCACGCTGGTGGACACCCCTCGAAAGATTACTATTGAGGAAAAATCCACCCGATAATTGTGCAAAGGAGCTATAAGATTCAATGAAGTGATTTAGGAAACTTTAGGAAATATTGGAACCTCGGGAAATTATTCTCCAAAACCGGGCTATTTTTAGCCGATGATGGGGATAGTTCTTTCCTAAAAAGTAGCTTTTCAATTTCTGGACATATCAGGAGCCTGGATAGTAGTTGGAAAACAATCACATACTCATTGGAAAGCTAAGGGTGTCTAATTTATTTTGAAAAATGTTTCAAGGGATTTTAAGGATCATATTTGCAGATATTGGCTTGATAATGCAAATAAAGACCTTCGATCCTTGTGAATATTCAATTGAGGATTATGGGAGTTCCAAGGAGATTTATAAGATGATTAAAATGCCACAATGGATTAAATGACACCCTATACGTGTTTCATAGATTTAGTTGGACAATAAGGCAAATTTTTCTTCGATGGCATTTTGACCTTCTAGGAACCGCTCGTGACCAGAATTGAAAAAGGGCCTAAATTTCAAAGAGAAGGAAGAATCAAGTCCTGAAAATTCTGTAATTGGATTCCTTTGGTTGTTTCCACTCAAAATGATATACATTTGGCAAAGGAAACACAAAGGGAATCTCTTGGGGCAAAAAGGCACTCTAACATGGTTTTTTTAGCAGTGAAATAGTGAGAGCATGTTCCAAAAATGGAAAATGCACACTTGGATACCCATGATGTCCATTTTCACATTTAAGAAAATTGAAAATGGACATGGGGGACACAAAAGTGCGCTCCCACATGAGGAATAGAAGTTACGTCACTTAAGTGACAACCTAGGTGGTTAGAAAACGTTATCAACTCACCTAACCCCACCTACCCCCTTCCTCATGACATGCAGATCCTTAGCACACTTTGGAGGAATCAATGTCTCTTTTTACCTTTTCCAAAGGTACATGGGGGACACAAAATGTCACCACCACATGATAGATCCTCCTTTGTCACTTAAGTTTCATAACTTGGAGGTTAGGAAGGTGTTTTCAACCTCACAACCCAAAACCTCATGCCCACTTCTCATGTTGAGGCTAGTCATGGAACATTTTTGAGGATTTGGTGTCCTCTTGTCCCTTTTTACCCTATGTTTTATGGTAAAAACCTAAGTGTGTGGTTCCACTTGGGTTGGGTTGACCTGGGTTAAGTAGGGTGAATTAAATTTGAATTTGAAAGGAGCAAAATGGGGGGAAAGCATGTTTAAATAAAAGGTGAGTTTAAAAACCAACATGAATCAACACTTATTCATTTTCCTCCATGTTTTCCTTTTTTTTAAACCACCCTCCATTTTTTTATGACTATAAAAATATTCAAGAAAAACTAGGCATCCACCATGGCTAAAACACATTTTTGCTCATTACTTGCAAACCCCGCCTTCGATGGCCCTGAAAATCGGATTGGGGATTCCCCATGAAAATGAATATGGATACCTCTCTTCATTACTTCTCCTATTCACTCCCCTTTTATAATTCCTCACTGTATGTAATAATGATTTTTTTTCCTATTTACTTAAGTGATTATAAAATATTTGTAAAATGTATAAGTACTCTCTCAAATTATAATAGAGGTACATAATTTGTCTCTTCAAGGGAAATTGAAAAGTCACAAGTGTTGGGATATGAAGAGTCATGTGGGGGTAGATGAAGAGTTGTAATGTAAATCTATAAATTAAGAGAGCTTCCTTATTTCAAACGATTATTCTTCTTCTTTACTAGATCCTATATTTTTTCTAGGAACAAGTGATCAAATTCGTCTATCTCATTTGTCTATGTTTCCTTTCCATCTCAACTACACTCCATGAGCATCTACTTGTTGTTGTGTTATTTGTATCATGTTCCTTATTCTATGTAAATGGTGTCTTCTCATTGAAATCATGGATGCATTATGGTTTTAAGTAATAAACTCTACTGTGTTATTTATTGTGCAAAACCCTCTCATTATTCTCTTCACACCTCTCTCTCAAGCTATTTCCTCCCTTGTAGTATCTAAAAGCATTTTACCATTGGTGTAGGGAAGTACCTTTGTGTGATCCTTGGTCGAAATACCACCCCCTATTATTAGAATAGTGTATATAATTTCTTCGTTTTTAATAAATGGAGTTGCCCCATTCAAGCAGAGGGACTTAGTCCCACACTGTTGGTGATAGATCTCTAATTTACCCATGTGACAAATTATTTTTCCAATAGTTTTTGGTGATTTTTTTGGGGATATATATTCCCTTGTGCACCCATAAAGATATATGAAAATACAAAAAAATTAGATATTTGAAAATCCATAAAAACTGAAAAATTGAAAAATACCAAAAAATACTATTTGAATGTTCAAAGGTCCTTGTTGAAATCTTGTTGAAAAATATGCAGTTTTTAAGTTTCATCTTTCTTTAATGCTCTAAAAAAATTGGCAGAAAGAAGGCACACCCGAGATGATAGTGCAAGTGGTATTGTTGATCCAACATTTGAAGCATAATGGCAAGTTGATTTCAGACTTCCCATTGTGCAGGCAAGAAGACAAAATTCCTAAAAATCCTCTTGAAGGTCATACTAAAGAACTAGTTGCAGAACTACTAGTCCTCATTCCTTCAGAAGAAGAAAGATAAGAAGAACCAGAAGAAGAAAGAGAAGAGGAAGAAATGACAACACATGCACATGTGTCATGGGTACATAAAACTGGTCTGTTTGCTTTGACTCCACCACTTCATGAACTTCCAAAAGGGTTAAGAAATAAATTTCCAAAATATTATGGAAATGGAAAGCAACGACCAAATGATCATATCACAGATTTTATCATAACCTATGGCATTCTTGGGGTACAACATGAATATGTTGCAGTGCGACTATTCGTGGAAACATTACAAGATGTTGTTGCGGATTGGTTTTACTTTTTTCCATCACGCTCAATTGTTAATTGGGGTAATATGAAAAGCAAGTTTGAAGCAAGATTCAAGAATGCGGAAGATGCTCATGCCCTCCTTTCTTAATTAACTCAAATGAAGAAAGAACCACAAGAATCCATGAGATACTTCATGGCAAAATTCAATAAGTTGATCAATAATATTCCCACCATTTGCTCGTCCTACTGCAAATAATCTAAAACAGGTTCTTCGTGAATGCCCAGTTTCATGAAGTTAGTTCTACAGAGAATTTAACCGAGAGATTTGGAAAATGCTCAAGAAATTTCCATTGAAGTGAAGGATGACATTATGTTACCAGGAAAGATCAAGAATCATTCAATGAAGGATAAGTCCCATAATTCCAAAGATGAGAGAGATTATCCATTGTTGCAGAAGTTGGCTAATGACTTGGCAATGTTGAAGAAGGAAGTTGTTCAACGAGCATCCCACCCAAACTGGAACAAAAATTAGATTGCAGGATCATAGCAAAGGGTTTCCTTGAAAGCTCCATGAGTCAATGCAATATGTGGAACTAAATAAAATGAAGAAGAACTTGTAGATTCAGAATAAGAAAGTGAGGACAACAATGTCCTAGAGATTGAAGAAGTGGAGGATGATAGAAAAATTGGATTCCTTGAATATTCAGAAGGTGGAGAAGAAGATGATGATGATACACCTAGCTTCTCATGTGCAGTGTTCACCCGATCTCAATCTCAGAAAAGAATTTTCTCCACCGATGCTCCAAAAAATAAGAAGACCGAGGATCCTCTAGCTGTGACTCAACAAAATAGAATAATCAATAGAGGATCTCCACTTCCACCTTCCATGGAGTCTGCAAAGCAGAAGCCAGATCTCATGGAAAGAAATAGGTTATTTGTTGTTTAAAGTACGTCTCCTGATGCTCCTCTTAGTTCTAATTCCATTTCTGCAAAAGCTAGTCCTTCAAAATATTCTAGTGTACCTACAAAATCAGCCATTGCTCCTCAAACATTTTCTCCCATTGCTAAGTCTATTCCAACTCCAACGGTAGTACCTTCTTCGACTCCCAAAGTACCCATTCTCCCAAGGGTATATACCTCATCTACATCCACCTCCTTTGACATCATAGAACATGTAAATAAGTCTAAAATTCATATTTCTGAATATGAATTCTTGTGAGCTCATCCATATCAATTTGATAAACTTTTACGTCATATCAAAGGGTTCAAAGCCTAATATTATAGTTCCTAGTTCCAAAGGACTACTACCAACTCCACCTACTCCTCCATCATAGATTATGCTTGTTATGAGTGCATCCAAGACCAATAAGATTGATCCATTCTATCTCTCCCTTCTCATTGGAGGATACCAACTGAATAACTACATAATAGATTCAGTAGCTTCTTATAATGTAATTCCCGTAAAAATTTCCACTACTCTCGGTCTTACCTTGACTCGGACCAATGGTCATTTCTATTCTATGGTGTCAAAGGAAGTCCCACTTTTGGGGTTTATTAAGGAGGATCAAGGATGCACAGGTGGCTCTCTCAGAATTTCCAGATGAGAAAGTATTGTTGACTATTTTGGTAGCAGATATTCTGGCATCATTCAAAATGTTGTTAAGTAGAAGTTTATGTTAGAACTTAGGAGGTGAAATCTAAATGGATTGGTCTTTTGCAACAATTTCGGTTAAGGGAAAAATAAAGAAGTTTCTTCCGGTAAGAAAGATGAAATACACAGTACAAAAGTCATAAGATCCAAGATCTAATATCTTGTACCAGGACAACATGGGAATGTAAATCATTCATAACATATGAGGCTATAAATTCTTATCTTAATAAGACTAAACATTCCTTTCCAGTTGGGTATTGGTAATGATGAAGAGTGGAAAGATCTTGAATTACAAGAGAACAACCCAAAATTTCCAAATGATGCAGGCCATGAGGAAGATGAAGTGATTCTTGATGAGTTCCAAACTAAAAAATCAGCCAATGTATTTGTTCGTGAAGAAGAGGTGTTTTTATTTCCATTTGAAGAAGAAGATTCTCTTGGTGATTAGTGTATTGATAAAACAACTTTTGAACCTCTCATAAAGGATTTCATCCATGAAGAAGAGAGGGTAATCTGTGATGAGCCTTTGGAAGATTTGAAAGAGGAATCTATGCAATAAATTTTGAGAGTTGTAGAAGAAATAAAATATCCATAGCTCAACCTTGAACTCCTAATGCAAGCCATGAAAATGCAAGATATTTATGCATCAAGTTCTACCTTCACAGTTGATTCAAAATAATTTCATGATGAAATAGATCAAGATGAAAAATTTGATATCTCTCTTAAGACAATGATTGATGGATGTGAGCTTGAAATTTTCTCTTTCCATTTTTTGGGAAAGATTGTATCCACGATGCATTGAAGGAATAAAATGAGTTGCAGGAACCTCATATAGATAATATCATATATAAGTTCTATGTCTTCTTCACGGAAAGTTTTGTTACAACTCATGAAAATCTTAGTAAGTTAATTCATGCAATGGAAGTAAAACATTTCAACCAATCACGTGGATTAAATCTACTGGAAGTCATTGATGATGTTGATGCTATGCTTATCAAAGATCATCTCGTTGAAGCAATAACCATGAAGGACACAATAAGTAAAGATCACATGATCGTTAATGGGCCTAATGAAGAATATGATGAGATCAACATGATTAGAAATTGGTCCTATGGCATTCATGAGATACCATATGAAATAACACCTACACAAATGATTGAATACATGGATTGGTCCTTTGAAACAAATTTTTGGTTTGGTAAGGACAATGAATTCTTCTATTTGATCTTTAAATACATGGATGGTAATTTTTTCCTCTCTAGGAGGAGAGATGTCACCTTCTATTCATATAATATCTAGATTTCTCTCATGTAGCCCCAAAATTTCCAAAATAACTAAGGAAGGGTTCATAATTTCTTGAACCAATGAATGGGTTCATTGAGCAACTGCATTAGGTGCACAAGTAACATGTTCAAAAAGATGAAAAGTGATTCAGGGAAAGATGGTTACCCCCACCTATACCATAGGTGATTTTATGGTGAGTGTTTCCCTTTCATGTTGTGTGTTTTGTTTCCATTTTCTTTTTGTGCATGTTTAATAAAGGAAGCTTCATTGAATGTCTTTGTTGTGACTCTATACAAGCCCAATGGATAAATAACCAGTCCACGTAGTGTCTTGATATTATAGGGTTCCTATTGTTCCTATCCCAATTTTGTTCAATATAAACCACACACACAATAAATATCTAGCTCTTGTCATGTTAAATGTCTGGGATGAAATTTAAAAAAAACAAAAAATCATGATAACCTATCCCTCATTTGAAAATACCTCTCCTGGTCAATGTAAACATATCCTCTGACTATGTTACCCTCATAATGGAAAAAAATAATATGATAATATAATTTTAATTTTTTTTCATGTGTAGGGAGGTGATTAATGGATTCATTGAATACAATTCAGAAGGAATTGCTCTTGGAGGCTGAAAATGCCTATTTTCAGACTTTTTCACACTGGTAGACACCCCTCAAAATGTGATAGTTGAAAAAAAACCCACATATGAGTTGTGTAGAGGAGTTAAAATATGCACTACTGTGATTTATGAAAGTTTAGGAAATATTTTGAACCTCAAGAAAATAATCTCCAAAACTGGGCTATTTTTAGCCGGTGATGGGGATTATGTTTTCCTCAAAAGCACATTTTCAGGTTTCAGATAGTTTGGGAAGATCTAGAGGTATTGTGAGCTCATACTATAGCCATTGGAAATATATGAGTGTATAATTAATTGATCAAAAAAATTCAATGGATTCTAAGGAGAAAATTTGCAGATATTAGTCTGACATTGCATATAAAGACCTTTAATCCTAGTGGAGATTCAAATGAGGATTATGGGAGTTCCAAGGAGAGATATAATATGATTAAAATTAAAAATTATATAAAATGGGACCCTTTACATGTTCCATTGGTTGAGTTATACATAAAATAATATTATTCTTCAGTGGTAGTTTGACCTTGTAGGAACATCCCGTGACCAGAATTAAAAGGGGTTAAATTTCAAAGATAAGGAAAAATCAAGTCTTGAGCATTGTGGAATTATATTTCTAGTGTTTTTCCACACAATTTTTTTTTCCTATTAAATTCCAAGGTAGGATCTTTGGGAAAGAAAACACTCTGGCATGTTATTATTAGCATTACAATGGTGAGAACAAGTTCTAAAATTTGAATTTGCACACTTGAGACCAATCCTGTTCCTTTTTAAGCTTTATCAAAGTAAAATGTGACATAAATGACACTTAGGTGCACCACCAAGGATTGATATTGATAATTAGAAGTTGTGTCACTTAAGTTACACCTTAGGGTGTTAGAAAGTTTTTTGAACTAATCTTTAAGTTATGGCCCCCTTTTTCATGATGATATGAACTTATGCACAATTGGAAGGGGGTGATGTCCATTTTTCCCATTTCTAAATGGAAACAGGGGACAAAATATTTCACCACTAAGGAGGAAGAAGAGTTTCATCACTTAGAGATGCAACCTAAGGTGTTAGGGAAGTGTTTTCAACTCACCTTCATAACAAATTATAGCCCCTTCTTCATGATTCCCCTACCCTATGCACATTGTTACACCCCTAATGTACCTTTTTCCATTAATAAATGTGGTAAGGAAATTAGGGGTTCTGATAACCATTTATAAATTTGTAAACCCATCATTGAGTCTCATCTAGCTCAGGTAATTAGGGTGAGTTAATTTTGAAATTGAAAGGAGAAAAATTGGGGAGAAATTATGTTTGAATAAAAGGTGAGTTTAAAACCTAAACTTAGTCATTTATCCATTTTCTCCATGATTTTCAACCACCAACCATTGATGTTATTACTTTCATATCATTCAAGAAATATCATGCATCCACCATGGCCAAAATACTCATTTTCTCATTACGTGCAAAGCCCACCTCTAATGGCTCTGAAACTCAGATTGTGGATTACCCATGATAACACCTTTAAGAAGAGTGTTTACATTCCCTCATTAATGATATAATTTATTTTTTATAGTATCCAAAATTTTATATCCATTGAAAATTTATTTTGATATCTACAGAGTTGTAGCAATCCAAATTGTCTCAAAATCAGAGCATGTGATCTACAAAAAATCATCATTCTTTCGAGCATTTAATTTCCCCATGAAATTATGTGTTCTTGAAGATATGAATGAAACTTTATGTTTACATTATTCCCTATCAAATTTTGAAATTAAATAACATAAATTTTACTTTTATTTTTCATGAAGATCCGAACAAGAGTAACCCCCAAAATTTGGAGTAGAGCATCCCGGTGTGAGATAGAATTTTTGGAAAACAAATTCACTCTGATCCAACACTCCATGGATAATGTATATTTTTACTGAGTTCTATTAAATCCAATTACTAATAATATTAAATTTTAAGAATGAATGGATTCCCTTCACTCAATTCATTCCCCCAAGAGGAAAAGCACTGAAAATTGATAATTTGATAAAATTGCAAAAACTAGTCGTCAAGAAGAACTTGCTAAAAATAGTAAGTTTCCAAATAATGTTCAAGATCATCATATTTTTTCCTCTACATATCTCACTAATTTGAATTTTCATGGATGAAAAAATCATACATTATGTCTCAAGTAGAATAAGATCCCTCTCAGTCACCAATTTTGGTCACAATGGTATATTTTGGTCTTGATGTGCCTCTTACTTCATGAGACAGACTGACCAAAGGTTATGAAAATATTCCATTAAATCTCACACCTTCATTCATATCATGGTCATAATATTATTTACCTCATATCTTTGGTCACTCCATTTCCCAAGGGTTGGGATCATCATGTTGAATTGTGTGGGTAATGGTCTCAAGTGGCATCAAGAACATGGTAGTTTGGTATGATACTAGTGTTTCAAAGGTTGAAAGGCCACTTCAAGAGAGGAAAGGAACCCTTAATTGTATTCAAGGTTAAAATTTCCATCACCTCTCTTTTAAAATAATCCATATTTTCTACAAAGTTTCATCAGTCCAAGGAGGTCTGCAAAGAGTAAGGATTTCAAAGGATCAATATTTATCAGTGGAGCATCATAATGGAGGGTCATCATATATCAAGATTTCATCTTCATTATCATTGGATCTGATATCCATCAAGGATGGAGGAACCTTCATCCATTATTTGGAGCATATTTTCTCCCATCTCTTTATGCTTTCTCCTCTTCCTCCCCTTTCTAATTCCTCATTCTATGTACTCATGAATTTTTTTGTCTTTTTCCCTTAAGTGACTCTCTAATTTTGCATTAGAAAAGTCCTTTTTATTTATAAAAGGGGAATTATTTCCTCACTTCTAATAAATATGAAAATTCATAAGTGGAATAAGAACTTGAAAGGTCATGTGGGGGGGGTAGAGGAATATTTGTCATGTAAAACTATAAATTTAGGTGACCTCCTCACTTTAAGAGGATGGCTATTCTTGTTTTCTATCTCTCATATTTCTCTCTAGAGACAAATTAGTTGATTTCTTCCATTTTATGGTTTAATGCATTCCTCTCCTTATAAAAGAATCCATAAGCATTGTAATCTTGTGCAACATAATGTAATGATACTTTGTGATTCTTGTGTTTTGTTCCTTGTTCTTTGTTAATGGTGTCTTTTGATTGATGTGTACAGAAACATTCTAGTTTATAGCAATAAAATATGATGTGTTATTTATTATGAAAAACCATATCACTATTAACTTCACACATCTCTCTCAAGTTATTTCCTCCCTTGTATTATGTAAAATAATTTTTCCATAGGTGTAGGGAAGTACCCCTATGTGATCCCTAGTTGAAATACCACCCCCAGTTATTATAATAGTGTACATAATTTCCTGCATTCAATAAAATGGATCTTCCCCATTCAAGTAGAGGGATAGAACCCTCTATGGGTATTTATACTAGTCGGAACTTTTCCTTCACTAGTCTTACAAGCGCGGATAATAGCCCTCGAGTTTACAATTATAGTTAACTAATACATTCAGACGGTGGACAAAATTAGCCAGTTGCGGCCTTAATCATGTTTTGCATGATGATCCTCCTTTCACAGCACTGCTTATCTTTAGCCTTATCCAACCTTCGGTCAACTTCATGCAAATGTCGAGAACTGAAGCTTTAGTCTATTTTTGAACTCATGTTTATCCTTATCCCCTGATGCTCCACACACCCTTTCTCTAATCTTGTCATGTTTACATGATCCTCTTTGTGGAAATTTTCTTTTCCTACATGACTTTCAGTATTATTCTCGTGTGCATACCTTCTTTCCTTTTTCTTGCACGGTTACCTCTACATGCTCCCCTTCTCATACTCAGCGCATTCCTTATGAAAACCCCACACATGCCTCCAAAGAATAATGGGTCATGAATAAAGAATATCAAGTCCTTAAGGACTTAAATAATAAAGGATACAAAACTTGGTTCCAACAGTTGTACTATATTTTTTCAATAAATAAAAATGCGCTTTTCAATTAAAAAATGCTTGATTCAATTTTTTTGAATCCGAAATTGTAGGGATTAGCTACACATAATTCTTAGGCTTCGCTACCAAGGACTGAGGGGTTTCTATTTCGCCAAAGTCACCTAAGGCATGAACCTGACCTCATCACTTATTACTTGGTATCTCCTGTGAGTGGAACCCTGGTGGATGGCTAGGCAACACCTTTTACACCATCATATGCGTCATTGGACCACAACCCACTCAATAAAAGGGTTTTGGTAAACCATGGTGAGAGTCGAACCAAAGACAAAACATTGGGATCATAAGTCTAACATTATGCCTCACAACACACCTTCATCACCGACTCGACTATCCTTCAATTTTGATTTTTTATTTTTTTTAAAGTACCAAACTCCGATACAAAGGTCTAACTTACTCTCTGTTAGACATCAAAACATTTTTTATACTAAATTATGGCCACAATTTTGATGAAAAATACAAAGCAACTTGATATTAAACTTTTAGATTCAATTTTTTTCAACGAAATCTCTAAGTCAGACTTAGGTTTTATGTTTTTTAAGTCAATTTTTTCAGATTTTAATGCAAATTTTATCATTGATTGGGGATAATGTTATAGTGCCTTCTCAATTTTATAGATAAATAGTTTAGTCAACATGCATTTGCACCACTTCGGCAAATACAACTTTACATTTTTTTCTACTCAATCTAGAAACAAACATAACTTAAATTTATAGCATTGTTGGACATAAAACAAGAATTAATTATTCCATTATGTATGGTATTCATTTTAAGGATGAATTTTTCATTGTGTATAGGTCCCAATATTATTTGAAGGAGTGCAATCTTCATCTTATTAAAGAGAACCCTTTATCAACACATTAAGCCAAAGTGGTTAAAAGGGAAGGAAGATCACATCTACAAACACCCAATTATTAAAATGCAATGAACATCTATTTTCCATTTAGGAAAATAAATGTATATTAGAACAACTATCTTTTTGTTTGTTTGCGTAAGCTTCGTGTGAAAGTTCTATTATCATGATTGATTCTAAAAAATTGTCCTCAACTCAATTCGCTTCCTCTAAAAAATTACAACAATTTAATAGCATCAAATCGCACGTGACCAAAGTCAGTCTTCCACATGCGGATTACTCATGAGATCTCCTTGATGGACTCTTACAATGCCTTTTTAATTCCCTAATATAACTATGTGGAAGCCTCAAAGAGTTTTATATGATTGGAACACGACCTTGTGGGAAAGCATACTTCTAAGCACAAATTACCCCTAACCATGTCACATAGAATGGTAACATCTAGTTAAGCAAATAAATGTACACACTTACTTTTAAGCCAAAATAAAACTTTTTTATTGTGATATCTCTAGTCTCGCAATTCAAGAAAAGTCTTGCAATTCAAGAAATTTCAACTGACAATATTTATTAGAAGGCATCTGAACAATACATCAACGAGTTGGCCATACTTGTGCTACAATATGTCTTTATTTATAACATCTACCATAAATATTACAAACACACATTATTTATTATAAAAATCACTCAACTTTAGATCACTCTCAGATGATTTCTTGTGAACGACCCCTTCACACAATGCATTATCCTCACTACACTTAAATAAGACATTGTCGACTGTCCTGGACGCAACCGATGATAATAAGTAATTTATGGTCACATGATCCATTACCCACACTTGCATGTTCATTCGATGCATTTTTATCATTCAAAGCCTAGAGTTGTTGCTTTGAAAACATCCACGCCTTCAACTCTCAAACTAACAATATTTTGACAAGGAACCACTCCCAACACTAGATGAATGGAATTTGATAACATTAGAGATGCTAGCTAGACTAAATACTTATACCCACACTCAAATAATAGCATTGAAATATGCTTGTTGATATTAATGGTTTATTCTAATTAATCTACGTGCTTCAAGAAACAAGCCATGTTGTTGGTAACTTGATCTCTAGATCTCATGTCAAATGTGTAGGACATGGATTCATGTACTCAACATTGAGACAGGGAGGGGCTATAAATAACACATTTGAAATCAACCAAACTCGAGTGTTAATGCTTTGAAGTAGAAGGAGCTTTGATTTCCGTTATAAAATAGTTGTGAGTTTCATCTACTTTTATTTTGCAACCTGCGTTGGTGCAAACAAGAGGACACCCAAGAGATTGCAAACTTCATGGAGTAGTGATTGAGCCAATTCAAGATGTATCTTATATAACTCTAAAAAAACCTTCTCAATGTCAGATCTAGTTCTTCCCATTCAAATACTACTCTAAAACGTTCATGGTAGACTTAGGAATAGCATTAAAGAAAGGGAGATGGAAAATAAAAAGTTGTTGTTGCACATTAGCTATCGTACTTAGAAAATAACAAATTCAAAAATGGAGTGAATGCAATACTAGTGCCTATAGACAAGGATAATAAAGCATAATAAAAGTCAACCACTAAAAAAAGATCTAACCTTAATTAGTTGACCAAATTTTGAACTTCTATGATTAGAACATAAGAACTCGTTAAATTTTTTTCAACAAGTTTAATAAATATTAAACATTTACATGGATTGTGGATTACAAAAACAAATAAACTACAATTTTAATGCAAACTTGGACATGTTTGGAGTAAACCCTAATAGGAACCCTAAATCCTAGGCAAATAATCTTGCAAATTTTGGTAGACGATTAGTTCACAAAAATCCTTACGAGTTTAAATTGAAACTAGAAAATAAGGTACTAGGTTTTCTAAACTATTGAATGAAATAGGGGTAATAAAACAGAAAAGTCACAACTTTTGCATCAAAAGACTCATGCCTCAAATTTTGTAGTAAACTCATTCTACATTAAGGCAACATAGTTTTACTCACCTATTTGGTTTATAAGACAATTCCATTTACTTTTTTATTTGGATCCTGAAAGTGCTTCCGTAGTAGTTGTATTTTCCCTTAAGCTTGGACAAAGCACCATCTAGGGCTCTCTTTCAATTCTCAAAGCTTTCATGGATTGAATAAAGCTCAACCTCAAGTCTCTCTATTCCTATTCTTAAACTACAACCAAAATGAAAAAAAAAACAAAGCCTCAATCACGACCAAATTAATACCCTTCAATCTCGATGAAAATATTCATAGATAAAGAGTATACATCCTTTAAATCCAAATCCTTATCACACGCTGATTACATTCAAATCCCAAGCCCCAAACCAAACATGATATATATTTTTTCATTATTTATCGCAATTATATTCTAATGACCATTGAAAGTGAACTCGAGAAACCCTGCTTATCTTTCAGGGAGATGGTGTTTATTAGACTTGGGAGGATTTATTGTGTGCTCCAAATTGTTTATGGAGCAAAGGCATTAACTTGAGCTTATGAGCAAAGTAGAAAATGTATGCCCTTAAAATTAAAGTAGAGGATGATGATTATGAAAAGGAAATGAACTAATGCAAATATGAAATATGTATCTATTTTTCTCGTCTCAATTTCAATCTTAGTGCCTTGGAGGTACATTTATACACAAATTTAACTTTGAGTATGGGGTGCATTTTTTGTATAAGTAGACAATAACTAGTGTATGATTCATGTGGGCTAGGTCGGTTGGTTGAGATGGAGTGTCACTTTGGAAAAGGCCCAAGTATAAGCCCCACTAAACTCTAAGCCCCTTAATTTTTGCAATAAAAGTTTGATCTCTGTAGTTGTAATAGAATAATTATAGTTAGAATAAAGGTAGCAAATAAAGAGTTAACTTGCATGTAATAGGTATATAATCGAGAATAGTAGATTAATAATAGAGTACAATTTGTGAGTAATTGATATTAATTGTGTATAAGCAATAGGAAATAATAATATAAACAAAAAATAGTTGATTTTAAAAACATCATTTTCAAATTGATCGTCCAAAAGGGTGTTATTTATTAGCTAAATATAAATTAGTAGTTTCCATAGGGCATAATTAAGGCCAATCAATGCCCTATTGTTCAAGCTCCCTCAATTATTCCCCCATGTTAAGCCAATTGGTTAAAACAAGGGCAAATTAGGCCTAACTAGGCTCAATTGCACATATTTTCCCAATTCCCCTCCTTTAGCAATTATTTCAAAGACAATACGAACCACAAGCATGCAATCAAACCTTAATAACCTTGATTAATTTGTTTGGATCAATTGTCCCCACTTGTGCCATCCGGTACAAGAAACATGGAAGATTGGGGCAATTAGGTTGAATTAGGGTCAATTACCTTGAGTGAACCCACTAGTTCCTACTCATTTGCATAAATTGAGGTTGTTTCGAGCAAATATGGGCTACTCAAGATAATTATGCACAACCTCTTTTATTTGTACCATTGTCATCATATTGGATTGCTAAAACATGGCCAATTGTGGAAGATAGGGGCAAGCAACCGCCATAGCTTGCATCTTGCATTCCATCACACATGAATAGAAGTTATTATGGATTTTAATGAGGCGGCATGCTGATTAGAAAAAAATGGGGCCAAGTAACTTTAGGCTGCAAGCATACAATTTCCTATATTATTGTATTAACCAACCTTAGTTGGACTTGATTTTGTCAATTGTTTAATCACTTTCTCCTAGTAGTTTTCCCAAGTTGGACTATTTCACAAAACAACACAATTTGTGCCTAACTAGGTTTAAGTACACACATTTTCACCAATTTCTCTCAATTTACCATTCACTTGCCTTAGGATATTTGAGGTTGTTAGTGGTGCTTACTTCAATGTTTAACTCGCTCATTCTACATGTTATTTGAATAAGATGGTCTTATTTATTTGACATGGTATGTCGTGGAAACAATTTAATGTAGGAGGCATCTATTAGAAAGCAAATGTACATCATGTAATGCTTTGGCTTACCACAGATTTCTTTCAACATATTGATAACACAATGGAGCAAAAACATTGCTCGACATTTGGATAATGAGGATGACCCTATTTCCATCGAGCACTATGGTGAACTTAAATCTGCCATACAAAATGCACAATTAACTCATCACTCCACTCAATGCATTAGACAAAATCCATAATAAATTTATTAGCCTTACCATCAAGCAAGACACATCTAGGTGAACAATCACATCATCAAGCCAACAATTTAAACTCTAAGCATCCCACATTTACTTGTTCTACCAATTCTTTTATTTAATGCATTTGACATTGGTTCGGAGCACCACAAGAGTTTCCTCCATGTCCTCATTACATATTAGTTGTATGGGATGACATTGCCATTCCTTTGGTTCACATCTTAGGTGGTTAATATTGTATTTTTTCCAATGTGCAAATTTTCAACAAGGGTTTAATTTTATTTATTTGTCGATCCAACGCACTATGCTACTAAAACATAGATAAGGTAGAAAATTGATGTTTATTAGAACTATAGGCTGCCATCTACATCTTCCAATCAATTTGCAATGTGTGTTCAAATACATGCCCACAATGCTAAAAAACCAATTCCACTCCCCTTTATGCTATTACCAATGTATGATTCTTCATATCCACAAATTCATTGGTGTAACAAAAGAAGCACAGTGATACTTTAAGTTCTATGTGACTGATTTTACTTCTGCTCGCTGTTATAAACTATAAACTGTGCTTGATTGAAACCTGCTTATCATGAAATTAAAATGCTTGCCTAAGCACTCAAAATGAAAGCAACATAAAGGAAATGAGTAATGGAACAAATAAGAAACACAAATCACATCATACAACAAGAGGGATGCAAAATATACTCTGGAGGTACTTGATGTGGGAAAATTCCAGCTTGGAAATGGGCTCTTCAACTTTATGTCAACCAAAACCAGCACGATTACAAGCTATTGCTCTTCTATGGAGCCATCAAGAACATCGTGGGTCACATCAATACCTCTACAAAGCTTCTCCATATTTGTTCTGGTCTTCAACCCTCTCAAGTTCAAATTTCACCATTAAAAAAACATTATCAAATGTTTCTTTTATTATCTCCAATGAATACAAATGCAGTTGACAATTGTACATGTATCACAATATGTTAGATTGAAAAAGGCGAGTCTTACAAGAAGACACAATAGCAGAATGAAATATTCCTGCAATATCCAGTAATAAAATAAAGAGTGGACATAGACTTAGGGTCAATGCCAAATGATAACATGATGTACCAATAGAAGAAATGCAAGGTCGCCTTGAAATCCTGTGTGAAAACAAGGGTCCAACTACAGTGAAAAACATTGTCCAAAACTATCACAAAAGAAAACTGAATTTACAAGGAGAAGAAAGTGCATGTAGTGATGGAAAAATTAAGCATCTTGTTCAGAAAAGTAGACGAAAATAAAGGCTTCTTATGAAAATCAGCCTGTTATAATTTTTTAATCCTGGCAGGAGGCTAGTCAGAAGTGCGAGACAATTAGATATCAACAGTACTGGTATAAACCTAAAGCATCTTTCAATTCTAAGCATAATGCAGATAAGTTCTCCAAGTAAGGAAAGTGTTACCATTTGGATTATATGGAACTTAGAAGGTAGGACCAAAAATGAAAAGACAAACACTTATTTACTTAACGATTTAAGTGCAGTGGTTACTTTTTCTCTTGCAAAATACATAAAAACTGACTTCTTCAGCTGATTGCTTTTTTTCAAAGCTTTGTTATGCACAAGGAGAAGAAAGTTTAAGGGTCCTTAATGTTAGCTTTCTTTTACCTTCACGATGTAGGAACAGTCCATACAAACCTTTTTATGGTTATCCATATATACCTTGTAAAATATGCTCTATAAAATATAAATTCGGCTTACAATCTCTATTTTCTAAATTAGTGTTGTTTTGACCTGCTATGAATCTCCAATGCTAAAGTAGTATAAGTTTGGACAATCGTTTGTAGCACATTTTTCTTCATGTAGATTTCTTACGACCAGATGTCTCTAACAACAAAAATTGTTTCATCTCTTTATCTGAAAAGACATAATACTTTGTAGAGTATTCCATAAAAATGATATATGTAACCAATCATAGGAGATTTAGCAACCCATGACCGGTCTTTCCCAACACTATTCAATATCAATGTAAGAACTCTAACAAATGTTTTCTATCAGTGAATAGTTCTCGCCAAGTGCTTAACCTTATGGTGAATCAAACGAAAACATCTTATTTTAGGCAAGCATTTACACTGGATGGTAACCCACTAAGAATTTCTATATTGTAAAAAAGAGAGACTTGAAACTAGGGCCTTGCTTATGAATAAATGGTTCAAAAAGAATGATCTTATCTGGTGCCTCAAAATGCTAATCTGCCAACTTCTTCAACTATATCCGGCAAAAATAATCAGTTTGATTGCATGCTATGCATAAAGTCAGTGCACAAAGAAGATCCAGAACCAACAAATAAAGGAAGGCCCCCCAAGAACAGATAAACGAGTCTGAGAAAATGAACACAAATTCTATGCTCTAAGGAGTGAAACGCAATTGAAACGAGGAATAGGTAAAAGAAATAAACACCTAGCAGCTTCACATTAAGAAAAATGACAATCAAGTATAATACCCCTCAGCCTAACTGACTTTGGACATTACTAGAAATAAAATCAAAATTGCTGTCAATGCTGTAAAAACCAGACTTCTGGACAGTTATGTTACCAGAAATAGAAAACGGAAAAAAACAGTGAAACCATATGCCAAAATTGTTGAAGTTTTTAGAGTTAGTAAACTCAAAACATTGTTCACACATGACAACAACCTTAACTGCCTCACACATTCAATTTCCTTCAATGACATAAAATGCACAGAAGAAAACATGTGAAACCTCTGGGAGGAGACTGAACAGAAGCCTATCCCAACGCACAGGTTAAGGTGAACTATTATAACACAATATTTTCATGGACAGCTATTGAAATGGTTGCTAGCTAATGGATAGGATTAGTTTTTAATCCCTTATTGTTTTTTTGGCGACTTGGCTGGCTGTTTTTAGGCAGGCGAGAAACGGCCTAAGAAATGCCATGTTCTCAAGAAACACGTTTTGAAATGTCATGGCCCTTGCCATTCTGTTTCTCCTAACACAGCTGGATTAGAAAAGACCATGGAAATACACATTTTGAATTATAGAGTATCAGAAAGTTACAATTTACTAATCACAGGAAGGTACTTTGTGTGACGCCCCTGGGCAACCAGTTGCCCTGTTTCCTTCTTCCTCAAATCAACGTTGACAAAGGCAATTACCCTGCCAATCCGTAGAACTTTGGCATCAATTTCAATCTCCTCCTGAGTTTAAGAAAAAACAACTCAACAATCTGAATCAGCATAAAGTTTCATCAACATGACAACTAAACTCAAGTGTAAAAACAGAAATCCAGGTGACCAAGAAAAAAGTTACAATAAGGATGTTCAAGATTTACCCCCAACTTCGCGGCATCAAGATAAGAGACATTGATTTCAACTGAAACACCAGATGATGTAGCTCCTGTAGTGAATATTGCTGCACTGCCTATAACATCAACAAATGCTGCCGTAGCTCCTCCATGCATAAATTTTCCCGCGTTCTGTGTGATCAAATGGGAACATGGTAAGCCAAGCTTCCTAGACAATTGATGCCCCAATTTCCCAATTAAGGAAAACCTGCCTACAAGTACAATTGTCTGATGAACTTATGTGGTATATATAATGATTGACCTAAAGGCCATAACATTACCTTGGGTAAAACCTTAACCATGGTCAAATTGGAAATGAACTTGTGTTGCCAGAAAGGAGAATGTCATGCTAATGGCAGGGTGATGGGAGAAGCGGTTGCAGAGGTTTCCGCATGAGAAATGAATTTGTGTATGTATACGAAACTTACAAATTTTCAGAGATTCATCAATCATGCACATTACTAATGGTTCAAAGAACATAAAAGCAACATCATCCAAACTTGCGACCAGCAAATACCCAGAAAAACTTGACAGATTGAAAACAGGTAAACCGTTTCAATATTCGCTGACAGTGGGAAACAGCCCAGTTTCAATGTGAAACCCTTTTCTACTAAATGGAAATGTGAATGCCATATCACATTTAGTGCATCTAGGTGGTAAGCCAAGCTCCCTAGACAATTGAGGCCCCAATTTCCAACTTCAGGTAAATCTGCCTATAAGTACCAATGTATGTAGAGCTAATGTGTGTATCAACTAACATATAGCAAGAGATCATGGAATTACCCTAATTTAATTCTAAACCCTACCCAAATTGGAAATAACTGTTGTACTGTATGATTTGCTGCAGAAAGAACCCAAAAGCTGATATTTTCCATGAACCAGCTAGGACACGAACCAAGTATTTTTCATAAGAATGCTATGGGCGCTCTACTATTGATCTACCAGCCCCTTTGCAGTCTGAAGTGTGGGTTGTTCTTCCAAAACATGCTATCAAAAGACCAAATCCACTGTCCTATCATAGGAAGGATAATTCTACTCAAAATTTAGGGGAATTGTATTTGGGCATGGGGCTTGATTTGGCAATCTGAACGAGGTCAATGGTTGAATCCCAATGCAAGATTGAATCAATTGTTGATCATGAAGATGACAACATTATTTTCATTCATTTTTCCGAAACCAGAAGTGATTAATAAATGCAAAACTCTCTTTCGTGAGGTGAAGAGGAAATGGGTGTCTTACCACGAGGCGTGGAGGGACTTTGAGAGTACAGAGAATGCGTCCACGCTCGGCATGATCGACTTGCAGGCCTTGCAGAAGAAGAGCATCGTAGAAGCCTGTAGGTAGGTCATCAATGGATGGAGGCAATTTATTGGCCATCTGTTCCAGCCATTCTCGAACTATCTCCAGAGTGTTTTTGGATGCCTGCGGATCTTCCATGGTCGAGCAGGTGCGGATGCTGCTGACACAAATTTTGTGGGAGTGTTGGATCAAAAAACGATGGTGGATTTTGACATTTTGGGTTTCTTATATTATATTAATGCAATAAGATACAAGATAACTTTCAACAAAAAAAAGTGGGTGGTATGAGAGCACGCCCCAAAACCACAAATAAACTAGGCCGAGCCTAGGAAACCAAAATTCAAACTAGGCCAAGCCTAGGGAGAAACAACAAAAAACCGATCCTGGCAAAAAACAAAGACAAAATCAGGCAGCAGCAGCAAACATGCCCAAGGCGGGCGGATCCTGATCATCCGGCCACCCCGAACCAGGTAGATCCTTGCCAGTGTCGGGAATCTCCCAGCCATCAGCACACTCTTCTTCAGGATCTGCTTCCCCGCGTGTAGGAATGGCTAAGCTGAGTTGGGGGAATTTGCCAGCAGTAGGCAGGGGTGGCGATGAATGTCAGGGGGCCTGTTGAGAAGTGGCGGAGGGAGAACCCCAACCCTGCTGGTGAGCCGACGATCAAGGTGGAGAACCCCACCCAAGTTGCTGAGGTAGTGAGCCCCAGCCCTGCTGGCGAGCCGAGGAATGTGGTGGCGAGCCCTGACCATGGTGGTGCCCAGGTGAGTGGATGTGTCGATGGTTCGGCCCAGGAGAACGACATGAGCGACTGAACGCCCGACGCTAGGATTTGTTGCATCGGCTGCCACGAGCGGAGGGTGAGGAGCGCCTAGTGGGAGAGGGAGGCACCCGAACAACATTGCACGGGGCTTCCCCCAATGTCACAATAAAGTCTGGAGGTGGTCCACCTCCAGCGCCACCTTATTCGCTTGAACTTGAATCTGCAGAAGCACATTGGAGATCACCATAGATTTATTATAAATCAAGAAGGACTGATCAACTGCAGAATTAACAAAGAAAAAAGCATTCCTTTCTTTCCATATCCAAAATAAAATCTCCCCTCTAAAAACATGCCAAATCTGGGTGAACATAGGCAGAAGTTTGGGATTGTCTCCCAAGAGGATATGTTGCCAAGTGAAACAGTGGGGCCGGGAAGGAAAGAAAAAAGTATGGATCCAGTTCTAGGCAGTTTGAGCTTTGGGACAGAACCAGAAAACATGCATAATAGTTTCCAGATGCCCATAGAAGGGGCATTTGGGAGCCGAAATCCCAATTTGAACAAGACGGGCCCCAATAAGAAGGCCTTGGTGAAGAATACACCACAGAAAATGAGCAATTTTGGGATCAACACATATAGTCCAAAGAGTCTCAAACCGTCTGCCCCAGCCATATGGGGTGGCATTAATTCCCTAGTGAGTATTAAGTTTTTCCACCATGGGCAAATGGGGTGAGAGCCACCGATAGCCTTTGTTGGCTTTATAGTTACAGAAAGGAGTATCAGCAAACCACTTCCAGTCTATCCACCAAGGGAGAGAAGAGTGCACAACAATCTTATGTAGCATGTGATCAAGAACATAATTTATCAAAATATTGAAAGTATCCTGATCCTAGTTAGAGAGCCGAAACAGAGTTTTAAACTCTGGCCAAACAAACTAGGATTGCTTGTTTTTGAAGAAAAAATCCTCGATGGTATGAATTCCGTGTTTGAAGAATTTGAGCGCGGAGATTCCCAGGACCTCTGCAAGGCATTGATCTTGGGATTGAAAAATCGGCGACCACTAGAGAGATTGTTGGTTGAGAGATAGCCCATTGCGAAAGCCATCCCCTTTCCATAAAATCCAGGGTTTGACACATTCCTAGGCTTTCTAGATACTTTTAAGCACGAAGGTGCCCACAACTTTGACAGGCACAAGGAGTGATGAACAGATTGACAAACCCTAAACCTTTCCATGCAGGGCGGCCATAAGGAGAGCCTTCTGAGATGCCATGTCGTATGAGAAATTTCCAAGCTTCATGACCAGTGATGCTATAGATAATCCACTTGGCACAGAGAGCTTGCCCTTGGCGCTAGATGTGGAGAAGCCCAAGGCCTCCAGAATTGTGAGGTAAGCAACATATATCCCAAGTGACATGATGAAAACCTTTTCCAGTAGAAACATTAGCCCATAAGAAAGATTTGAGAACTTTTCCAGCTTTTGGATGGATGCTTTGGAAGGCACCCAACAAGACGAATAGTAAACATGGGTGGCCGCTAGAACTTTGGAACAAATTTGGAATTTTCCAGCCAGAGACAAGGGTCTAGTGAGCCAATATTCCATTTTTTCACGACCCATTGAATGACATAATGCCATAGATCAACCGGGGAGGCTTGAAAAGCAAAAGGAATACCAAGGAATTTGAAGATCTCACCATGTTGAAGAATTTTCCAATCATATGTGGCAAGCCAGTCCGACGCAGGAAGGAAGGTTTGTAGCATTGAGTTTTTCGCCATTGAATGGAGGAACCAGAAGCTAGGAAGAAAGTATCCAAGCATTGCATGGCATTGAGAATGTTACTTTCATCCTCAATAAGCGTAAGGAACGAATCATCTACAAAATGCCCATTGAGGAGTTGATAGTTGGGCTTAGCAGGTAGTGAAATTCCATGAACAAGACCTTGATTTTTGGCATGGGCTAATAGATAACCAAAGCCTTCTGCTGCCAGCACATAAAGTGCAGGGGCTAGAGGACAACCTTGTCTGATAGACCAGAATAGCCCAAAGGGCTCCGAGCTAAGGCCATTGATAGATATTTGAGCAGAGGCATCTGCAAAAAGCATATTGACATATTGAATAAAGATGGGGCCAAAGCCAAGGGCTTGAAGCATGGTGAGGATGAAAGGCCATTCAATCCGATCATAGGATTTCTCAAAGTCAATCTTGATAAACATAGCAGCCTGGTGAGATTTGTGGGCCCATTCCATGCCTTCCCAAACTGTGATGATATTATCCAGGATGAAGTGTCCTTGTATGAAGCATGTTTGCTTTGGCTGAATAATAGCAGGCAGCAGATTGCGTAATCACAGAGCTAATGCTTTGACAATGATTTTGTAGGAGACGTTTAACAGAGTAATCGACCGCCAACAAGTGATTTTCTCAGGATCTCCTTGCTTAGGAATGAATTTGATGTTTCCCTTGTTAATTCGAAGGCCCTAGGGATTGGTTATGAAACCCTTCAAGATAAACTTGTAAAAGGTCTTACCCAACGGAATCTGAAAGAGTTTTATAGAATTCACAGGGGAATCCATCGCAAATGGGTGCTTTATCATTAGCCATTTGCATAGTGGCTTCATGGAGGTCTTCAATAGTGAGCATTATTTCGCAGAGCACCTTCTGAGCCTCTGAAAGCTTGCGAGGCACAACCCCCAAACATTGGTCAAGAGTGGCCCGGTGAGCATCGGAGGGTGGCTGAGCTTGGAAAATGAGCTTGTAATGTTGCACAAATGCTTGCAACATAAGTTGTGGGTTAGTGATTTGAGCTCCATTATCAATGATAGCTCAGATTTGTTGAGAAGGCTTTCTGGCTCGAAGAGAGAAAAAATTCTTTCGAGACCCGATCTCCAACTTTGAGCCAGTGCATTCGAGCCTGGATCTGAGCACCTTTGGCATTATAATTGTTCACAATTTGGATTTGATGCCGGAGAGTTGCAACTTGTAGTTGCAGAGCGTCAGAGAAGGGATCTCCTTGAAGCGCCACTGTCGCCCGACTAAGAGCTGAGGTGTTAGCGGTGTATGAGTGGCACCGAATTTTGGCCAATTGGCGGCCATAGATTCTAAGAAATCTGGTAGTTTGCGTCAACGCATCTTCCCACCAAAGCAGCCAACTGGCCTGCATAGGTGGATGAAATCGCTGACAGTGACTGGGTCGTGGAATTAAATTCCAAATCCACTTGATATGATTGACGGTGGGGCCATGTTGCATCAAGGTAGTATTAAGAAAGAATTGGCCTTTATGACAAAATGGGCGTGCATCATGCCAACAGATACGAAATCGTATAGGGGAGTGGTCCGAAAGGAAAAAGCCAGGCATAACCTCTACTGGCATGGAATAAATGTTGTCAAACTCAAAAAAAAATTGAGCTAACAACATGGCCCTGTCAAGCCATTTGAGGATGCGATATGTCCCTCCACGGAGATTGGACCAAGTGTACCAAGCTACAGACGTGGGAAAGTGAGATGCGTTAGGATCAAAGAATCTAAATTTATTTCACATGAAGTACCACACTTCCCTTTCACTAGGTGTCCACCTCATAGGCAGGTGGCCACATTTATCATTTGGGTTTTCAACCATATTAAAGTCTTCACTTATAACCCAATATGCATCAGGAATGGAGTTGGCTATCCACCGCCACAGATCGGCCCTTTCGGCCGCATCATTAGAGGTGTAAATATTAATGAGCCCAAAAGGGTGGCCCTCAATATTAAAGAGGACCCATATGACACGGTTGGTGGGGTCAATTCCATGGTCAATTAATAAAGGCCGCCATTTAGGGGAAAAAAGTGAAATTAATCCCCCACGCCCTACTTCATGATTGCTACAGAAAGCCAAGTTGTCAGGCCAGATGGATTTACAAACCATCTGCAACTGAAAACCTGTAATTTTAACTTCCTGCAAAAACAAAACATCCAAATTTGCACATCGTTGTCGAGTTTCATGCACTACATACTTACTACAGGAGTTTATGAGACCCCTAACATTCCAGGATAAACAATTCATGGGAAACGTTGGTCAAGAGCCATATCCCCATCCTCCAAGCCCTCAAGGGCATTATACTGATTATGCAGGAAACAAGCAACATTATGCTGTAAAAATCCTGCAGATCAATTTTTTTTTGTTCGGCATACTCAATGTTGTATTATGCTTTAGTGGAGTCCACACTGCATGCTGGGCTATGGTCCCAAGAGATGCGAGGTGGACTTCAGGGTCGTTTGGAATGGCCTTGTGAGTTACTTGGAAGAAGCAGAGGAATTGAATGTGAAATGGGGACATGAGAAATAAAATTTGACTGGTCCATGAGAACCGACGACGCAAGGGGCATGGTGGAGTACTTTGGCAATAGGGTAGCCGAGATGGCTGCAGTAGCTGGCTCCTTAGCAGCAGCAGTTGGTTCCTTAGAAGCAGTCGTAGGCTCCTTAGCCAGAATGTTGTGATAATGTTCCTTAACAGCTGGTTCATGATGACCATGGGAGCTAGAGGCTTTGGATTGCTGGGATTTGTTCTTATTTCTCTGGCCTCCGCCCACTTGCCAATCTTCCTCCTATTGAGTTTTGACTGGTTCGAACACTACTTTTGCAATAGGGAAGTTACGAGGGACATAAAACAGACAATCTTTGATCTTGTGATCAAACGCTTGACAATGAAAGAAAGTATTGGGAAGATTTATATACATGAGCCATTGGGAGTAGTGTTTATCACCCATTTGAATATCCACAAATTCCTTGAGGTCCTGCAAAAGATCAATCTCAATGAAAACTCGCTTATGAGGATGAGCATGGTAAAACTTATCAGCTTCTAGGCAGATAACACGCCCAAGTAAAGAAGCAATTTGTTGAATGAAATGAACGCATGGCAAAGGGAGACCAAGAAATTCAATCCACATCAGAGCTTTAAGGGTGGTATACTCAGATACCAAAAATTCCTTATGCCAGGGTGTTAATACAAGTAGCGAGTTGCGGACATACCAAGTGGCTTGCTTGGCCAAGATGTTGGGCGCGTTAGCTGGGTCAGAGAAATGAAAAAGAAAGAAACCCTTGGTCATATTTTGGACACTATCCAGGTGGACCCCATGAGGGGTCCAGACTGTGTTGGCCCAGGATTTAAGCATGCTTTCAGAGGGGATTCGACCCACAAAATACCCAATGAGGAAAAAATGTTCTAACCATTGACATGCAACATTAAATTCAGGAATGGGGAGAACAACATACGGAGGAGAGAGATTACTTCGTGAAAAACCTTCGAGACAAATTTCCTGGGACGCTTTGCCTGTTGGTGCCATCGCTCACTCCACTATCTCCTGCTGTGGTTGAAGCAACTAGGTTTGAAGATCTAACAAGGTCATTTTATAGGGGACACCCAGAGGGTGAAAACCCTAGGAGAAACTATAACAATTAATTCTCGTAGTGCCCATAAAGGCAACGGTATGACAATTAGATGGGGGAAACCCTAGAAGAAGGAGAAATAGAGTCATTGAAGGGGATGTATAAAAGAAGTTAAACTTGAGGGAATGAAATATTGGACGAGGAAGAGGTGTGATGAAGAAGGGGTTTGAGGGAGGAGAAGTCTAGGGGTGGGGAAAATGTTGGGGGGAACCAATGCGAAACTCTTATTTCTTACAATGAGGAACATATGCACCATGTGCCATTTTTTTCAATCGTCAGAAGGAGAAATGGGGTATGGTGTGCAGATCATTGAGGTAATGTATTTTGGAGATATCTTAGAAAACAAGGATTGGTCGATCAATACTTCCAATGTGAACAGTTGTTATTTGTAATGTCAACCCTTGAGATTTTTGGGTAGTTAGAACACACGTCAATGTCAGTGGAATTCAATTGTGCATGTCATGGAACACTTTAGAGATGGGTATATGTGGAGTGGACTCATCATCCCAAGTCGAGTCGATGTAGTAGTTGAATTTGATAACCAAAAACCATGATCAATCAAGTGGTTTTGCGCCATCTTTATAGACCTTTCTCTTAGGCCATTCTCCATACTTGCCCAAGCAAAAACAAATATTGACCACAAGAGTTTTCCTTGTGGATTTTTAGTTGACATTTCCTTCTCAACATTCTAGATTCTTAACACTCATTAAATGCAAAGCATTTTCATGTGTATCTATATTAGGCAAGGTTTTCATGACCCCTATTCTTTCATCGAATTCATATTGTCAAGGTTTAAACGTGTGGAATGGATTTTCTCTTATAGCAATTACCTCGTCAGCCTAGTCAACTATAAATAAAGGAAAACACTTATCATTCTTTAAGTGGAACCCATTGGTGTACTACATAGAGAGGCAAGCTAGTTGGCTGTAGCGCAGAGTCTCCTGCGCCATTGTTTGTAGATAGAAAAACTTGCATATTTTCAAACTTTGAACTCTGCATATGTTAGATATGGAAACTTTCTCTTTATGGTTCATTGTGTTATTGATTTCATGCACATTTATGATTATGGTTTCCCTCATCAACAATCTTGATGATTTCATCAATCAACAACCACTGGAACAAAACCTCGACCTTCCATTTCCTAGACGCATGTCACACACAACTGCTGAAACTCCTATTTGGAAACGCCATCAACATAATTAAAGTTTAAAGGATTGGAAAAAGAGAAAATGTAATTTTTTCTTGTGTTGTTAGGTCTTCTTTTGATGGTCTAGTTCATCCAAGGTTATAAATAGGGAACGTGTCAATTCAAAATTTATAAATCAGTTGATTGGTTTGAAGATTATAATTTGGTTGATCGGTTTGAAGATTATAATTTGTTGATGAGCTAAAAAATATAAATGCATGGATGTCACTCGAGGATGGTTGGAAGAGATGTCAGCATGTATGTCAATGCATGGGGACATGTGTAACCTACATGATTAGTTGTTTGGAGAGTCAACCAATGAAAATTTTAACCACCAAATACAAATCAAAATAGTTCAAGCTTCGAGAGAAGATACAAAGTTGTGTGATCCTATTAGTGGTGTGAGGAGTTGTAAAATGTGAGTAAGTTTGTAGCATAATGCTCAATATGGGGTCCATGATTCAATACATTATCGAGCCCATAGGATCCCCAATGCAAACATTGATGATGTTGATCTTGAAACCAAATACAAATCCAATACAAATTTAAGTCGAGGGATCAAGTCAAGCTCGGTGATAGTATAATGTTCGATGTGAGCATGATGCCAAGAAAATCATAGGGGGGATGAGGCATTCACTTTTAAAGGGTGTGAGGATGAGTACGAGTTAGGGCAAATGGTTATCTAAAACTAAGTAGCCCAACAAGAATTCCTGAATATGATTGGGGAGCTTCAATAATGTTGAGATGGCAACATGATTGAATGATGTGGCATCCCTGAATATGAGAGGAGCACGTGCAAATTTGAATTTCCCTGATTTAGTTTCATCCTTGACCCTCCCACAGTCAAACTCTCACAAAGACGTTGAGGCTACCACACTTAAAACTGCCATATCATCACCATCACCATCACCATCACCATAGCCACCTTCAAACGACAATCCATGTTATGCAAACATGGATATTGACATGGACATAACAGTTGATGTGGATGTTCACAATATGCTATCAAACATTGCAGAGGGAATGCTTCTCACCCCTCCCCACCTCTATCAATTTTCTCTTGATTATGACTACGACTCTTCTCAACTTGGAATTATTTCTAATGAGCGTAGGATAGTTATTAAGAATTTTTCTAACACACACCAAATTATGTGCATTTTCATGTTATGATACATCATCGTTCCATAAATGTGGTGTTTTCCAACTCACATATCTATTTTTAAAAGTGAGTATTTATGTCAGAACAAAGTGTACATCCATTTTTCCCTTTTTATCTCCAATTAGGTGTCGTTACGCTTATGTAGTTATTATTTTTAAGCAATATTTAATGTTAAGTAATCACTAGAAGTGTTTTGTTTTGAGATTTTCTATGGATGGCCATGGAGGAAATAAGGATATATAACACAATTGTAAGAGGTAGAAAAAATTGTATCATGTTCTGGGTGGAATTCTTGCAAAGAGAACAGATTGGCTCATCTTTCCACTTCCCATTGGTGCATGTTACTCCCATACTGCTCAATTTTTGTACATATATGCATCAAATTTTTGGACACTTACGATTGTTTGATTCATAAATCCAACCATCTAGATCTCATTAGATTTCCAGGATGAAGTATGTGGGATCCTTGCATTGGACCTCCTATCCTAAATGATAAACTCTCTAAAATTGTTCACGAGAGAACCTCAATAATTGTTCGATTTAGTAGGGGAAATGTAATCCACGGATCACAAATCCACCATTAAAGTTGAATAAATAGATTATGATAAGCAGTCGATCAGACACATATCTAGCTTAAAATAAATAGCAAATAACAAAGCATAATGAGCAAGAGATGAAAGCAAATGATAAAAAAGAACAAGATACAGATAGCACCAAATTTAAGTGCAAAAACCTGAAGGAAAAAACTCCACTGGTAAAACACTATTTGTATTAAGAATTTACACAAGTTTAACCCAACACTTCCACTGCACTCCTTAGTCTTTCACAATGTTCTATAGAGCTATATCTCTTGATCATTTGATACAATGATCATCCAACAATCTTATAGTTTTCTAGCTTTTCTTACATTATGCTCTTAAGTCTTTAATATTGGACTGTACAAATGTAAACGTTGCTTATAGCCAATCCTGGTAGGGATCACCCAAATCAACGTGGGGAGGGTGAATCGGTCAGGCCGATTCACTCTTAAATGTGAAAGACCTTCACAATAAATTTTGATGAACACAATTTTAATTTAATGTTGGGGCGTACTATAGTGGTTGATCCTACTTGACATTATCACCCCAACACTCCCCTTTAATGTTAAGTGGGAAGAAAAAGCAGACATTCCAAATTCCTTGAATCAACAACAATGATTCAGGCTAACATGCAAACAAGGGAAATCTACAGATCTTCCCATACATAAATTCTAAAGACCAGTGCTTTATATATGAAGACTTACATCAGACTATGTTGCCTTTTATAAACTAAGACATAACCATAACTGGAACTTTACTAGGATTTACAAGTAACTTCACATAGAGTGACACAGTTACTTATTACAAGATGGAGGAAGTATTGAAATTTTTCAACAATGTTACAACCACGTGTAACCAATCATAAAGGATCACTTTGTCACATACAAAGCGAGTGGTCATGATCCACTCTTATAATAAGCCATCAAGAGGTGGCATTTTCATACACATTCCCCCTCAAGGGAAAATCTGATAGGCTCAACAAGGCACAAAACTTGCAAGACTTCACAACATGTAATGTCTTAGTGAATATATTTGCAAAATAATCTCTGATGTTGAACTGGATTCTTTATCAAGAGCAATTTTTCCTTCACATAGAGGAGGAATATTTCCTTTAGCTCTTATGTGTATCACTACCAGCAGCCTCTTTAGCCACATGGCTCTTTTGTTGCTCCAAGTGATGACACTTGCATCAAAACTTTAAGAACATAAATCCAGTTGTATATCCAACACAACATCAACATGGTTAGAGTCATGATAGACAACATAATAGGAATAGCAACTATCATAATAATATGCTTAACAACTAACCATGTTACATTACAAATATGTTGAAAAAATTTCAACATATTATACTCCTAAAATATTTATTAGATGCAATTAGTATTGGACGTCTCCAATACAAACACAAAGGTGCCCCCAAGTGTCATTTGATATGCATATAATAATATTTCACTAATCACATAACATGATTTAACAACATATGTATATCTTCATATTCTAAGTCTTTACATAATGAGATAAGACTTGATAGATAACACATCTGAACAAATAATCAGATTATTCAAGAATAATCAAGCATTCATAGAAGGAAATGACCATGTAAGAAAAATTTAAGCCTAGACATGTCATTTATGATCAGATTTTTATGCCAAGAAACATGATTTAATAGTAAAAAACATTATCTTGATTCTAAGAATTATATTCTTGTTACTTCTAAGAGATCACGACTGTTTTGACAAAAAGAATCATTATCAACAAAAAATAGTTAGAGGAACCATGCTCATGAAAGCACATGACACAGGAATCCTAGTTAGATTCAAGGATTGAAAGATCTCCCCCTTAATGTCTACATCCATTATATCAAAAGGCAACTGAAAAAAAAATTGCAGAACAGTTTCAGTTTTAGGATACTCAGAAGGGGGCAGAGAGGCATATTTACAAAAAAAGTTTCTCAAGAACATGCACATATTATTTGTAACCTCTAGGTACAACTTTCATGATGTATAAATGAACTTGATGCATTAAAAAATATGATATCAAATTTTATTTTGCCTTTTTGATAATCCTTTATTTCTTTGTGACATGAAGCTTGTTCATGGTTAGACATGGTTCAAGATTTCTTAATTACTCTTTATAGGGGTTCATGATGTCTTATTATCATGCAACTACCAAAACTCATCATGAATTAGCATAAATACATAAATTCATCATGAATCAACATACTTAGGGGCTTCTGGTTTTTAGGGGTAGCTTTTCTCCTTGTGGAACATTTTTCAACACTAGTCATAAGATCCTAGAGCTTTCTAGCCATAAAACAGGCTTTTAAACGCACTTTCTAAATGCTATAATTTGTTCTAGTTAATAGCTGAGATTTATCCATCAAAAAACTGGTAGAAATAACCATTTTTAATGTTGAGACGACGATGGAGACAAAAATTAGTTCAAATACAAATCAAGGAGGCCAAATAGAGACAAACAACAAGCTACAAATCTTTTAATTTGTTATACGAGTGCAAAAAACTCAAAATTAATAAAAAAATTAACTTGATTTGGTTGAAATTAAGATCAATTTAACAGAGCTTAGTCAGGGTCGAGTTTAAAGGCGAACTGACCGAGCTCAGACGGGGCCGGGTTAGAGTAGCTCGACGAGTTATTTAGCAACTCGATAGGGCGAGCTCAAAAGTGAGCTACTTAATAAACAAAAACAAGTTAATAAACAACCAAGGCGGGGGGCAACATGTGGCACATATAAACAATACTAAGAAAGGGAACGTGTTGGCTTTAAAATGGATCCTCGGGTAGACAAGAAAATTTAAAAATTAAATTTAATGGCTTTTCGGGTCTACGACAACAAGTAAAAAAATAAAAATACGTGTCACTTTTTAATTCGATCGCATTTCACAATGCAAATAATAAGACAAAAGACAATTAATAAAAACAAAATTGTATACACATGTGTTTAATTGATTGGTTCACTTTTTACACTCTGACACAATGCGAAATCAAAGTCTTAGTCAAACGAAGCCACTTGTCGAAAGTTTAATGGCCAAAAATGAATTGGCGGCTTTCCACCAATTTTTAAATAAATAGCTATGAGCGGGCTTAAAGTCCCCGAAATAAACCAAACTTGAAATAAAGTTCGGGTCTGAAAAAGGTACAAGATAGGTGTCACAATTTGAGTGGCTAAGCCAAAGCAAAGACTAACACCCTGACACTTGCGAAGGCTAACACAATTAAAATACGTGTCAAAAAACAATTGGTTCGCGCTTCGCAAATCTGACAAAGACTAAGCCAAAAAAGAAGATATGTGGAGCCTTTTAAATGGCTCACACTTCAAAAATGACAGAGGCTAAAAAATGCGAGAAAACAAATGTACGTGTCCAAATGCTATTGTTTTGCACTTCCCAGTATAACAAAAATGACTAAAGAAAACTGAGGACACGTGGAGCCTTTTAAATGGATCATTTTTCACAAGTCTGACAAAGAGTGACAAATGCAAAAAGGTGGAAAATTTTAATTAGATAACAACTGCCACAAAAGAAAGACTCACAAATGTGAAATGTGGAGCAATTTAATTGGCTCAATTTTCACAAGTCTGAAAAATGTGAAATAAAAGATATTTGGAGCAAAATTATTGGTTTACCCTTCGTATATGTCAGAGGCAAGTTAAAAGAAGATTGACAAAGTGAAATAAGGAGCCACTTGGAGTAATATTATTAGCTCAAATTTCACAAAGGACAGAAAACCAAAAAACTGACAAGGTGAAATATGGAGCAATCCTATTGGCTCAAATTTCACAAATGTTAGAAATAGATAACAAGGGACAGATAATGTGAAATATGGAACAATTCTATTGGTTTGTATTTTGCAAATGACAGAGGATAGCTAATCCAAGTCTGAAAATGTGAAGACACGCATAAATCCCTTATTGGCTCTTGTTTCACGACTGACAATCAGATAAATAATATTACTGACACAACAAAGCAAGATGGAGCCTTCTGATTGGCTTATACTTCACAAAAATTGACAATGTGAAGCTAGATGAAGCAATATGATTGGCTCAAGATTCACAGTCAAAAGAATATTGCAGAAACGAAAGAATTTAAATAAGTTTGTCAGGGCGAAGCCAGATGGCACAAAATAATTAGCCCAAGCTTCGTAAAGATAGAAGGATGTTAGATTGAATCCACTTGGCAATCTAAGAGTGGGTACAACTTTGCAAACATGAAAAAAATGATAGCGAAGCTATTTGGAGCAATTCTATTGGTCCAAACTTTGCAAAACTGAAAAGAACAATAGAAAGACTGAAAATGCAAAGACAGATGGCAAAAAATTATTGGATCGGGCTTCGCAAAAGCAAAACTAGCAAAAAATAAAGATTTTTTACCACTAGAATGGACTTAAAATCCCCGAACAAACTAAATTTAAATAAATCTTTCGGATCCAAAGTCAAAAATGACTCTAACAACTATAAACGGCTCGAGAACTTAAAATAAGCTCACAAACAACAGATTTAAATAGAAAATGACTGAAACTAGATGTAGAAGCAAAGATCTAAGAATACAAAAGCTTCAAACATGATCTAAACAACTATTTAGCCCATATTTCAACAATATTTCAAACCATATTTGGGTGGGAATTGGAATTTTAAACTTGGTTTTCTTGAAGACAATTGCAGGACTTGTAAGGATCTTGCAGATCTGTAAATACACTTCAAGCTTCTTCACCTCTTCAATTTAAACACGTCTAGATTGATCCTGTAGACACACAATCACCAAGCTCTGATACCATGTTATATTTAGCAGGGGAAATGTAATCCACAGATCATAGATCCGTCATTAAAGCCGAAGATTATAGATTATGATATGCAGTCGATCAGACATAGATCTAGCTTAAATAACAGAGTACAATGAGAAAGAGTTGAAAGAAAATGATAAACAAGAATAAGAGATAAATAACACCATATTTAAGTGGAGAAACCCGAAGGAAAAAACTCCACTAGTAAAGCATTATTTGTATTAAGAATTTACACAAGTTTAACCCAGCACTTCCACTTCGCTCCTTAGTCTTTCATAGTGTTCTACAGAGCTATATCTCTTGATCATCTGATACAATGATCATCCAATAGTATTACAATTTTCTAGGTTGTCTTATATTCCATTCTTCAGTCTTTAATACTGGATTGGACAAATGTAAATTTTTCTTATAGCCATTCCTAAGAGGTATCACCCAAATCAATGTGGGGTGGGTGAATTGGTCAGACCACTTCACTCTTAAATTTGAAAGACCTTCATGATGGGTTTTTGTATTCTCCAATCATTTAACTAATAGATTATTCTACTAGTGTCATTATAAAACTAGGGTTGTGTCCTAGGTTGTATGCAATGAAGCCCTATACAACCAGTTATGTTGTTGGGTCTTTCTTTGGGGGGTTTTCTGCTATATCTTCCTTCGTTTTCTACTAATCTATGAAAACTTAATGCTAAGCTATGGAAATTAAATTACTGTGATAGAAAGAAGTTCTGAAAGTGACATTCTTGACTAAAATGAAAATACACACACAATATTCAAATATTGGAACTGAAATTGCATACTCAAAATTGAAATTGCAATAAAAGAAAAAACACACATTAAATCGAATTTGCATAAAAGGAAATCCACACTCTAAATGGAAATTACGATAAAGGAAATAAACACACTGAATGGAAATTGCATAAAACATACTGAATGGAAATTACAGTAGAGGAAATGAGAAAATTATGACTTATCAGAAAACCAAATTCATGCGTAAACGTAAACAACCTCCAGTTGCCTTGGTCGAGTGGGCCCTTTCTCTTCCTTGGGACAGAGGTAATATTAATAATATGAGATACTTAGAACAATAGCCACTTATATTGATTCAAAGAAGTTCTATGACATATTCAATGCATCTGGAAAGTAAATACTAAATGCTATGAAATATATTGTAGATTATCAATATTATCCAACTACTAAATTGTTCCTCAAGGAGATGTCTTTATATAGACACAGTCAGTTACATATCATGCCAAAATGGTAGGCACTAAGTTCTTCCACTAAAAACATTTGATTAAGTTTCATAAAACCCTACAGAACTGCTAGAAACAAGACCCATGTTTATAGGTCGTTAATGGAAAAAGTCATCCACGACTGCATACTGACTCCAGACTCAGGCTCCTTGACTGCACTCCAAAACTGGTAGTAAATGTTCATTATTATCCTTCATACGTTACCACATTTCACTCACAAAGGCAATTAGTATGAAGTTATACGGTTAACAATTTGCATGAACAAGAGCAAGGAAAATACATTAAACTCACTAAGATATAACCATATAAAACATCCCCATGCACTAGTAAATCATGTTTAAATGACAAATTATCAATCATATAAATGATATAAATAAGTCAAATAATGTACTCATCACTTCACAATAAAGTTTGATGAACAAACTTTTAATTTAATGTTGGGGTGTACTGCAGTGGCTGATCCCACTTGACATTATCACCCCAACAATAATGACCACTCAATAAAGTGGAAGATAATGACACATGGACATTTAAATAAGAAAGGAAATTCCCATTTATGATGTGGTTTGGGCTATCCACACACTTTTGTACACTCTCTTACACCTTTCAAACTTTTAATTTAATGTTGGGGCATACTGCAGTGGCTGATCCCACTTGACATTATCACCCCAACAATAATGACCACTCAATAAAGTGGAAGATAATGACACATGGACATTTAAATAAAAAAGGAAATTCCCGTTTATGATGTGGTTTGGGCTATCCACACACTTTTCTACACTCTCTTACACCTTCCATATGCCAAACAAATTTTAAATTTCAAAGATTAATGACTTTAGAGAGGGGATCATCAAACTTTTAATTTAATGTTGGGGCGTACTGCAGTGGCTGATCCCACTTGACATTATCACCCCAACAATAATGACCACTCAATAAAGTGGAAGATAATGACACATGGACATTTAAATAAGAAAGGAAATTCCCATTTATGATGTGGTTTGGGCTATCCACACACTTTTGTACACTCTCTTAAACCTTCCATATGCCAAACAAATTTTAAATTTCAAAGATTAATGACTTTAGAGAGGGGTGCATTTATCCTCTCTGCCTTAAGTCGGAAATTTAGTAGCCAAAAAGTAAATAATACAAAAACTAAGACATTGAAGTTTTTGTAATGGTAAGTCCATCTACTCGTGACTTATTTTTTTATTAAGGGTCAGATGTCCCCTATTGTTATCCTCAAAAAAATCTAATAGAAAATTTTCTCATTTTTTACCGGTCAGAGTACCTTGTGCCAGTTGACGAAGTTGTAGAGAGTTAAACAATAAGAAATATGGATGTTATGTGAAGTGATGGGAAATATAAATTATTAGTCGAGATTATTTTGATTGATGACCTACATGTAATTATGAATGAAATATAGGTTGCATACATTAGAATATATAGGACATTAACTCCAGACACACAACTAATTAAAAAATTGGTATGTTTGTTGTAGAAGCAAAAATTCCAAAGCAAATGATTAATAAGATCTTGTGGGCCAAGTCATTCAGGTCTACAAATAAGAGCTCTTAACAGACAATTTCTCATTAAATAACTAAATTAGGTCGAGCTAGAAAAGAAATCTCAAATGCATGTGATTCATGAGTATTCGGGAATGTCAAAGATGGTGAGCTTTAATCACATCCATATGAATATAGCTGTGAGATGCAAAAGATAACTAGGAAAGATTTAAATACATCCCTATCAAAGGATATAGGAATTATCAGGCATGTCATCAAACTACCAGAGATGGACATTGCAAAGTGATACTAATTGAGGTGAGGGAACATAATCTTATTGAGAGAAGTAGAACAACAAGAAAAATATGTGAAATGCTAGTGGTGGTGACTACGAGTTATGATGTATGCAATTTGGAGCCAAGTTCAAACCAAGTAAACAATTAGATTGGATAACAACATCATATTGACAACCAAACAATACCTAAATCAAACTTACAATGAGCTTCATCTAAAAATCAACTAATCTTGAGGAGTGCACGATAAATCAAACAAATAGTATGGTCATTGAACTTAGAAAAAGATCAATCTGATTTCAAGGATACATTGTAGCCAAGTATAGGCTATAACAAACAAAATGAATAGATTCAAGAAGTGATGGGTAACAAAAGAGATAAAGGTGTAGAGTGTCAAATGACAGGAAATATGGATGGTATGTGAAGGGATGGGAAATCTAAACTAATGGATTAGATATTTTTGATAAATGAACTATAGTACAAATTAAATACTCTCTCTCCCTTGTAATATTTTTTTGTCAGTTGCAAGGACATCAAGTCAAATGTGGAGACTCCTTTGGCGTAATTAAATTGGAACTTACACCAATAAGAATATAATCTACAACCATCACAATAATACTAAGATAAAGTAATAATAAAAGAAACCATTATGAATAAATGAAAGTAAATGCAAACCTCACTTCATCATGTGGATTTGCTTCAAATGTATGTGGATGCTTGAAACTCAATTGTGCAAGATCAAACAACGTAGTTGTAATAAAATGATGATATAAGGATTTTTCCCAAACTGAAAGATTATCCAACTTTGGTAAGATCTTACGTCAAAAGGGTTTCTCAATTCAGCTAGGTTTCTAAAAATAGAAATCTTCCATGAGAGAAAGTGTGTGATTGTAATTTTAAAAGGTTCATTATAAAGACATTTTTTGAGGGATGTTAGTTTATCTTAGTATATGTGGGATAGTAGAGATGTAGGTTTGGTGACTGGTTAATTGTCATTAGGAGCGATTAATTAGGATTAATTGGCCATGGGATGTATGATGCAATGAAGATGATTTAATTAATTGACGAAGGGAGTTTGGCAAGATTTGTTTGATTTTACAATGATTCACGAGTGGTGGATTTGAGTTGTCTACATTTTCCCCTCTTTGGGAGTTTGTCACCAGTAGCAATGCCCTTTCAAATAAAATAGTAAAAATAAACAAATTTATGAGGAAATAGGAAGGTAAGATAAGTTTATGCCCACTCGAGAGACCGTGAGGGGATGAAAGAGGTCGAGGGGCTCTTAAAAGGTACAAGAGAGGTCAATGGTAGAAGAAAGGGTGAAAGGAGATGCTCCTAGTGATATGGATTAATATGAATAAACTTGAAACTAGAAATGTTGATCGATGGTACACTTTAGTGGATTTCAAGAAGGGATCAAAGGGTTGATTTTTTAAGATAGATAACACTTGGAAATTTTTATTGATAGGCCAATTCATGGAATTATGTGAAGGAATTGAGAGGTTGATTTCACAAGACATGTGACTTCTTTGAAAAGAGATGTCCCTAAGAGGGATAGTTAATATGGTATAAGAGTATGATGAAGGTTAGGATGTTAAATAGATGATGATAAAAAGATGTGATGAATATTGTGTATATTGCACAATTATCTTCTTGATAAACGTGATGTTTGATATATCATTAACAGGATTCACCATGATATGAAAAAATATGATGACCTTGTTGTGATGTATCATGACACTAGAATAATAAAACAAAAAAAATAACACACAAACAAACAAGCAAGCAAGCAAACATGTACACACAAAATAATTCAACACAATTGTTTATCCATGTATAACACCCAAGTGATACATGGTGGTGACAAGGGCAGTGATGATAATGATTTTCCCAAGAAATGATGTATGTGAGAAGATTGGATGAGGAATGATATATCCTAAAATGGTGATGATGTTTTTCCCCAATCAACGATGTATACAAGGGGGCTTGGGTTAGGAATGATATATCCTAACAAAATGTTTATTTGCCCCAAACAATGATGTATGTAAGGGGGTTGGATTGGGAACAATGTATCCTGAAGAGGTTTGCATTAATCCTTTTAGAAGTGTTTTGCATATGACTAAGATTAAAATAAAAATGGTTTATCAATTTTCTATTATTTTTGAAATTTTGATGATTTTCTAATGTTTTTTTATTTTTATATTTGGATTTTTTATAATTTCCCATGTTTTTGTATTTTTGAATGTGATTGATGTTTTTTTTATTTTGTTTTATTTTTTGATGATTTGGATTTTTGAATGTGTTTGATGTTTTTTGGATTTCTGATTTTTCAATGTGTTTGTATTTTTTTTATTTTTTCAATGTTTTTAGATTTTCAATTTTTTTATGCTTCTATGTTTTAAGATTTTTGGTTTTTCGATGTGTTTGGGATTTTTAAATTTTTGAGGTTGTTAGATTTTTTTTGTATATTTTTACTTTTTTATTTTATGGATTGTGCAAATGATGTGACCTTAAGCATGATGTGATATGACCATACAATATGAATATGAGATGGGGTTCATTAGATCTTATGACAAGGTTGTCACGCATGTAGGATTGGATTGATTGAATGGATACACATGAATTTGGAAATGTTGATCAATGGGCCACTTTAGTGGATTGTTGTGAAAGATTGACAAGATGATTTCAGAAGGTAGATTTCTATTAGGTCAGTTGATACTAATTGATTGATTGATTGATATTTTTCATAAGATTGTCGAGTCAAGAATTTTTAAGCAACAATTGATTTAGGGCCATAACATAACACAAGTCAAAAGTGGAAATGCATATATGATATGAAACACACCTTGTTAAAGGAATGATTACTGCAGTGAGGAAAAATTTACCCCTAGTCGTGGTAGAAGACATCAAATGTTCACGAATGTTTTGAGTTGAAGGTAAGTGTGAGTGTCATGGATAGTTATGACAAATGGTTTGAAAATTGGTGATTAACAAGTGATGAGCCAAAGGCACAGAACATGAGACAAAAAGTGTACTAAAGTAAAAGTGTGAACAAGGTCTAGACAACACCTGGAAAAATCTAGATTTTTTTCTTGTTGAGATCCAATGTATGTGTGCAATTGAATTATTGCTTGAAGTGAATATTTGAATGGTAGTGAGTGAAGAAAAACTAGCCAATGTGTAGGAATGATTGATTTTGGTAGTTTATTGGTGGGTAAATAATTGTGGAAGGAAAGACACACATTTCTTGACTACCATCCAGGAATTTATAGCCATGATGGAGAGTATCTAACTACATTCACAATATTGCTCTACTTCTAGCCGGGTGTCCCTAGCCACAGTAGATATACCAGAGACACACATAGTGAGAGTTTTGATATTATTTTTTACTTTGATTTTGCTTTTGATTTTTATTTTTTGATTGGTTACTGAAAAGATATTCAATTTTTTTATTGCTTTGATAATGGGTTATGACTTGGTGGAGGGAGTGGAAGTAATGATGGAGACACCATTGGCTAGTATCACCAAATATCCCAAGGTGGTCTTCGTGGCAACTTTTATTAAGTGTATGCTAGAAATAGGAATATATATGAGCATGATTGTTATTTGGTTTACTAGGTAATGATAGATCAAGGTGAAATGGCTACAGTATAGACTTTTTCCTCACAATGCATGTGGACAAGCTAATAAATCCATACCAAGGGATTGGAATGACATGTGAATGAATTGAGCAGTAGTGATAGGTGATATGCAGAAGGATGGGTGTGAAGTGTAGAACATTCATGGGTAGGAGAGGATTTATTGTGTTTGTTGATGTTTGGTTTTTTTTAGTTTTGATTTTCACTTATTTTGTCTTTTAGAATATATTATTTATTTTTTATTAGATAATAAAGAGGTTTTGAAAGGATCCATCAAAACTTGTACAAACCAACTAAAGATAAAACATTAACACCCGTGAGAGATGAAACCTAGAAATAATTGTTTTTTTTAATTTATTTTATATTTTTTATTGTCATGATTTATTTTATGTTTTTAATTTATTTTTTCCAATTTTTCTGATTTTTTGGACTAGTTTGATGTTTGGATGTTTTTGGACTAGGGGACTCAACTTCTAACTAAGTTTTTACATCCAATTTAATATTAAATACCTTTGTGTGGTCTCTTGGTGGGAGGGTTGGCAGAAGAAATATCCTCAAACTAGATTTTGTGTCAATTTTGGAAGAGATATCTTTGTTGATGTTGGATGTGGATTCTAATTCATCATGAGGGTCACGAAAATGTTTGCAACCTATGCCTTGAAAACCTATATTCTTATGAATAAGTATATGCTCACAGATTCCTTGTTTATGGATCCCTATGCCTTTTCCTACGTACTTCATGTTTGAAGCATCTTATTGGTGATAGGATAGTTATTTGAAACATGATAAAAAGACGTCGTCATGAATTTGAGGGTTATATGAGAATTTTGTTTCGTTATCAATTAACAAGCCTTCCCTAAAGAAGCATTGTTAGTAGGTGTCCTTAGAATCATGGCATCATGATGCACAATAGGTTGTAGTCTAGGATAAATTCATATAATTCTATTTTTAAAATGCACAAAAGATAAAACAGAGCATAACATTCAGTGAAAAATGGCTACACATTGTCTCACTTATTCTGGTATTGTTGTAAATCCCAGAGGGCTTGGAATTAGATTCATTCTTTCGTCCTCACTTTCCAACCAGAGTGTTTTACTTGATAGCGTGTGATTTTAGGAGACAATCCTCAAATACCTCACAATTTTCCCAAATTTGGCATGCTTTCAGAGGGGAAATCTTATTCTAGATTTGGAAAGAAAGGAATTTTTATTTATTTGCTAATTTTGAAACCAATAAGCAATTCTCTATTTATAACAAATTTCTGGTTATCACAAATGTCTTGTTGTAGATTCAAGTTCAAGCCAATAAATTGGCAATAAATATTGAGCATCTACAAATGATCCTTTTTCACTGGGGCGACGCCCCTTACAATGTTGCTCAAGAACCACCGTCCCTATCTTGCTGCTACCCACCACATAGTAGTGTTAATGGGCACCCTAGAGATGGTGGTTGTCAAATCCACTCTCAATGTCACTCCTTCAGTCGGGCCCATCGGTGCCCCCACAACCATCCTTGGAGGAGGAGCTTATCCCCTCTACCTTCATCCCACCACCATGGATGGAATTTCCCCCACCACCCATCCATCTCGGGTGGGACTCGTTGGATGCCTCTGAGCTACGCACTCAAGACAGATGGAGCCTCCCTCCCCCCACCTGACAAGTTTCCCAAATTGTCTCTCGCCATCTTGCCCTCTCGGGCCCCTACTAAAGATTGAAGCCAGAATGGCTTTGGTTGGGACATGTCGGATAGTGGAAAAGAACTACTTAGCTCTGGTTGGTATGATTAAGACCTGCTCCCTATAAGACAAAAATTCATAGCAATGGCTTAATTTTTCTACTTTAGTGCTTTCTGATGATTTATAATTGGATGTGTTCCTAGGCTATGTTGTTGCCTAGTTTGGTTCGTGGTTTTGGGGCGTGCTTCCATACCACCCATTTTTTGTGCATTATCTTGTATCATTTTACTTGTTAATATAATATAAGATATTATTCATTAAAAAATGGCTACACAACAAAAACAATTCAAAGAAGATATAAGCAAGAGATGGGAATATGTAATAATGGACTGAAATTTGTTTTATTGAATCAAGAACTTTGACGTAAACTTAAAATGGAAGCTAACATCACTATTAAGGATTCAAGATCAACCTTTTGCATAGTGCACTTACATGATTTTATATAATGTGAGGCAAATGATGGTTTAAAAATCATTTTTTCTTCCTTTCCTTATCAAATAGGCTCTTCACATTCTCTACTTATTCTTATAGAGAATTAGATATTCTATATTTTTTATTTTATACATTAGGCACATGCATTTGGAATTATGCAATATACAATAATATACAAAATATATTTAAGTCGTCTTTTAAACCCCTATACAATCTGAACACTTTACTGAACTTAAACAATTGTCTCATCTAGAGATAAAAGCTTCTTTGATTATTTAGGAGGTATTATGCTCTTTTTTATGGTCTTTCCTAAAATTGATTGCACTATGCACTGAGATAATCTGCTCAGAGTTGGCATAAAGGATGTCGGTTACCAATTTTCATCCTTTGTGCACTACTTAACCTATCTCACAATTTTTTGATTAAGTGGAATTTACAACATACAACCCTTCCGAGTTTTTAATCTGCAAAAAATCCATCATAGATCTCCTTTTCAAATTTTCAATCTATGCAGGCTATCTTATAGATATCTAAACAAAATTTATGCAATGAAACTTTAGAAATTATTACCTGCCACAAAATCGTATTACTCCTTAGACTATTTATGTTGTTCAAACTATTTGGATGATGTTGACTGTAGTTGTACTATTGACATGGAGGATAGCAGTGGTAAATCTAGAACTACCACGATTCTTCATAACATGATACGAGGGATGACATACTTCAAATTATTCTTCATAGTCTTCACAATTGATAGGAAGATTTTCCATGTCACATTCCAATTTGCGAGAGATTCATTCACTCTGCCAAAGTATATTTAAAATTGTGACAATGCTTGCATGAATTCAAAGAGAGAATCATCTTTTGCATTTTCGACAACTGGATCATGCAAAGTTATAACGTTATAAGTATCCCGGATCTTACCTTCTAATTGATCCCTCATATGTTGTGTTTGCGGTATTGTAAAAGTATTATGCAACATATTGCACTCCCATTCTTGTAATTTGTCACAAACATTGTCTCAAACCTATAATAATGTTTGTAATTCCTTTTACACCTCTTGATCATCTATTTTTGTTAGCATTTGATATTTCATTGTTTTCTCAATGTTCATATCAACCTTATTCTCGCTCATGGTAGTTTTCAGATTTTTGGTTTATCGGAGCAGTGTAACATATTCTATCAAAATAAGGATTACATCAGTCACTTCCTTATTTTATTGAGTTACTTGTTCCTTCACCTTGTTTATAGTTTCGTGCTCTTACTAATTATCCACAATTTTACCAACCAAGGTATTCAGTTGCATTTTTTCTCTCATGACTTATTCACTTATTTCTTCTGTGATAAGTTATGAATAATTATCCTTAATATGGGACTTCAAGTTGAGTAATAATTTCTCCAAGGTTACTTTCTACTAGGCCAATTGGAGTGTATATGCACTAATGTTTTCTTGAAGCATATGGACTCCTTTAATTTTTGTTTGTAATGAAAGTTTCTCAAGATTGAACTCTGTCATGTTAACCAATACTTATGATGTTGTATTTTACGCACTTGTTTGGAACTATTGTGCATATATGAGAGTAAGGGAGAATGATCTTATGCTTTTGTGTTTACGTTATTTATTATAATTACCACCAAAATTTCTGCGTATATCCTTTCAAATTTTCTTTTGTAGTGGTTGGCCTTGAATTGGAGGCTAATATTTCCCAGGTAGTATCTTTTAGCTATTGTTGGATCTACACGATGGTAAATTTCTCCTAAGGAGTGATTATGGTTTGCGTAATATATTTTGATTTCTTCCCTTTTGCTTCCTTTTTATTTTTGTCCTTCTCATTCTTTGTTGGTGCGAGTACTTACTCCTTTGCAATTCGAGCCTATTCTTCCACTTTCACAATGGATTCAATATTGTGTTTTACTTCCCTATCTTTATTATATTGCTCCTCTCTTTGTTGTTTTTCCCTAGTGGTTTAGTCTTCATATACCTTTCTCTTCTCTTCTAATTTTTTCCACCTGTCTTCTTATTTTTTCTTGGAATTTTATTCTTCTTCCTTTTCTTTCTCCCCTTATTTGTGCTTTTTTTAGTGATTGATCTTTGTGTTTCATCTTGTGTTATTACTTTCTATTTTAAATCTTCCTTTTATTCTTTGCACTTTTATTTTCCTCCTCCTATTTCACTTTTTCCTTTTCCACTGGTTTCTTCTCATCTTCATTATTTTTTTCTTTACAATTTTTTTTCCTTTATCTCTTATTCGTAATGGAGTCTTCTTATATTATTTTCTGGATAACTTCCTTGGCAGCTTCCTCATTCTATTTTCTTTCTTCCTCTTACGTTGTTTGTTCTTCAACATGTGATGATTACACAGGTTCTAATATTTACACTTGAGGTTTTTGTGCATTGTGAATTGTGGCATCTATCTCTTGTTGCTTTGACTCTATAGTTTTTCCTTCTTCCATGCCAAATTTTGGAGGAGTGACTTGTTCTCGAGGGGATATAGGGGGAGAAGGTGTAGTTACCATTTGTTGTATGATTTTTTTTGGAATTGTTATCTTTAATTTGTTATGATTCTTGAGTTTCTCCCTCTTTTGTGTATGTGCAACTCTTTCTTGAGGATTTTTATTCTACTTTTGGTACCTCTGTTTGTTGGTCTATTTCTTTCCATGTTAATGAATCCCTTCTGTGTATACTAACATCCAAACCTAGGAAGTTGATATATCCTTCTAGAAAGGATATTTGCACTAACTTCTAAGGGTGTGTGTTTGTTCTTTTTCTCATATGTGGTGTCTATGTGATTTATTCGTGAATGCCAACTAGTTTGAAATATTGGAGATATGGTTTGGATTTTGTATAGGCTCTTTCTTCCTTCAGGCCCTTCACAATATTGACTACTGACTGGTCTTATATTACATTCTCATTGTCTATATTGATCATGAGAGAGTGGGTGTGAGTGGAGTTGGAATAATTTCTTCATCCACAAGATTATGAGTTAGATCATAAACTCATTTGATGGCTTATCAGGTGTACCATTCCCTCTCTTCAAGAAAATACATTTGTGTTCCCATATCCTCTAGTACACTAGTACATACTTTGTTTATGCTAACTTTCAACTTCTCAAATTCTAAATTTATGAACCAGCTGGGTAGTTCAGGGTCTTTTTATACCTATGGTTGAGATATATCAATTTGTATAGTTGTTTTTTCCTTTATTTTCCTTTTTGTTTTCCCTTATAATTACATTGTGGGTTGTGTTTTAAAAATTGACACACATTTGTTATAGATTGTAAGAATCCTACGATTGGTTTTTCCTACCATTCGGTACACAAAGGGTGAATGTGTGTAGAAATCATGTGGTGTTGTATGCTCATTTCTTCCTTAGTTATATCCATATCAATGAAAATGGAAGTTTATTTGGTTTTTTGGTGTTATCCCTTTCAAAGTGTAGTATTACCCCATCATGCAACAAAGTTAGCTTCCCATAATGTGTCATGTACATGCACAATTCCTTTGGTAAGTGAGGGTTTTTGTTAAATGTCTCTCTGATCTTTTCACACAAGAACTCATCTTCTATTTTTATTCATAAGGACAAAATGATTTAAAAAGGTAAAGATAAGGTATGTGAGGAATACCTGGAGGTCATGAAGAGTTTTTGCATAGTTTTTGAAGACCAAGATGATTGTAGATCACTCCTTTTTGTCTAAGAAGGACCATCTGAGAAATAAAGCAAGACCAAAAAATAAAGTTAAGAACAATATGTCAGTGGATTTCCTAGCATAATCTAGATCTGAGAAGTGAAGGGTGCTTCCTAAAGGCTGTCAATCCACGTATTAATAAAAATTAATGCAGATAAATAACATGAAATAGAAGGTCCTACTGTAGTTATATGATTTGGGTATCTCACACAAATACAATACTCTAAATCTAATCTAAATAACGAATATAAGATCAAATCTAGAAAGGGTGGTTGGTTGACAAGGTCTACAGATGTGGCAAAGGGTATTATGGAGGTCTTGGTGAATTTGTAGGAGGTTTTGAGAGGTTTTGGGTGAGGAAATAATCTCACTGGTCTGAGGGAAAAATGCTAGACACAGAGACTGATGTCTGGTCAGGGAATCGATGTCTGGTAACTGGTTATAGCTGGGATCGGTTGGCTAACCGATCATGGTAGGGGAAATTAGTGCCAAAGGTGAAAAGGGGTTGGTTTGGGCTCTCTGTGATTACACAGAGTGTTGGGAAGGTTTAGGAAGGGTGTTGGGATTTAGGTGAAGACTCAACAGGGGTAAAAGAGGTGGTTGGAGGAACATAGAGGTTTAGGTTGGTAGGGTATTGGTTAGATGGGCTACAAAGATATCCAGGAGAGGAAGGAGGTGATTAGAAAGAGATAAAGGATCTAAAACCAAAGCTAATGAAATCAATAACCTGGTTAAGAATACTTATCAGAGATCTAGAGATTGGTAGAAGGTGGTGGTTGGTGGGTGTGCATAGGAGAGATGAGCTGAGATCTAGTGCCGTGACAAAAGGTTGAGTGCTTCTCCATGTGAATGGTTCAAGCCTATGAGTAAAGGTTGGTTGCTGGTGAAGATTGATGCTCTGGTGCTAGTTGATTCATCAGGGTGTTGATTGAATGCCAAAGATGCAAGATCAATAATTCCAACCAAAAAATAATAAAAAATAACCTGGAGAAAAGAGTTGAAAATCCTTATTTAAAGGAACTGATGGGGTTCCTTGACCGGTGTGGCCGAGGAATAACTGGTGTCAGTTATGGAGAAATAGTCTTATTTGCTAAAAATAACCTTTTTCTCTTCATTTTTGGCATGGGTCAAGAATGGAATTGGGTTAGGAGTCTTGTTTCTTATTAAATCACATGGGAAATTAGTGGGAGAGGTAGTTGGCAATTAATATTAGGTTTAGAAGAAGTCTTAGTTAGTTAGGGGGAGTGATGACTCAGTCTTAGTTATTAAATGGGCTTGGAATGGGTCCAAGGTGAGGTGGAGGGGTGAGGTAATAATTAAGCTAATATAGGTAATTAGATTAATAAAAATATGTGAAAGGGGTCATGGTAAGGGGGTATGTAATAAAAGGGGACCTAGAGGGTGTCGTCCCAATTTTGGGTGTCTACATTTTCCCCTTTTTGTCATGTAGCTTGTACTAATAAGCGATGATGAAAAAAATAAGAAGTGGATGCCCCAAATATGGGTGGAGGTTATCCCCCTCAAACCAAGAACTGATGTAGTGGAAGGAAGAATCGGTGATGGGTTTGATAAGGTGGTATGTGATGAAAAATGGGGTTATGTGAAGGTATAGGCAATGGTGATGATGGGAAAAGGTGGAGGCAATCAAATGCACACACATGCTTAGAATGTAACAAGGCACAAGGTTGAAGAGCACACAAACTCTCCATTGTCAAAGGTCGATAGTTTATCCAAACAAGGGTGATGTGGTCTAGGTATCCAAGGTATAGGATGTGATCCTGGAAACACAATGGTCTAGGTGTAGGAATGGGTATAGGTGTGTTCCAAAACACCAAAAGGTTTGGTCTAGTCGAGATAAACATCACGAAATAAGGCAAGGTAAGGTTGGTAGGTGAAACAACATGGGTAGCATTATCACACGGTAGAGCGAGTAAGTGAGTTTGATTGTCAAATAGGTGGGTTGGCAAAGGTTTAGGTGAGGGTATATAGGTGAGGAAAACATGCCCCTAAGTATCCTTAGGGAGTTGGTGAGGTGGTGAGGCTAGTAGGTGAGTCTGTAGGGATGTTTTAGGGCTTTGGAAACAAGAAAAGGGCACCCTATAACAAATATTAGGTCAAATGAGGCTGATTGGGTTATACGCAAGGTGATCGATGCCGGTTCAGGGTGAATTGATACCTGTAGCATGACTGATCGGTCACCTAGAGCATGACCCGACTGACATTGGTTGCTAAAACTGTGAGTTAAAATGAAAATCCCACCCCAAAAGTGCTCATTTGAGCATTGGTTAATGTGGAAAATGATTGGTGGAGAGCATATTTGTGAGAAAAATGATAGATAGGCCTAGTAGAGTGATTTGGTGAGAGAGTATTGGTTAGAAGAGGTGAGTTCTAGGGCCCGCTTGCAGTCACCTAAGTGATTTTGATTGGTTGAGAGCTTGGAGAGTCATTTGACATGGAAGATGCAGGAGAAGGCTCTAGGGGCGATCCGGTTCAAGCTCCACCCATCCCACCACGGAGGCGCCGATGAGTAGAGGTAGGATTCAAGCTTGAATTTTGGTTTTTGTTGAAGAATAGGCTAGGAAATTTTTTTTTTTTTTGAAATTTGATTGAAATGGGGGTGAAATTGGGTTGTGGGAGGGTGGAATTAGGTTAATTAGGGGTCAAAATGAACTTTGGGGCAATTTGGGTGTGTTTAGGTGGGTAAAATAGGTTTTTTTGTCAATTTTTTACATTAAGGGACATGGGAGTTCGGCCTCGAGGCCGAACCAGTAACCGACGTCGGTTGGTCAGTTATCGACTGGCATCAGTTGATGAACCGATGAAACGATAGCAATGGGGGCCGACATCGGTAGGGTGACTGATGTTGGTTTCACAAAGTAGGGAATGGTTAAGGTTTAAGAAAATGGTCAAAGGTATGTTTAAGTTAGATGTGGTGTCAAAGCTATGTCTAAGGTAGGTGTACGTTGGGTAAGGTGTCCAAAAGAATGTTGAGGGAGGTTTTAGGTGAATGATGATGTAATAGGATTTGTTTGGGAGGGATGGGGAAAGGTACATGAAATAGAGGGAAGAATATGATTCTGTGAGGTAAGTTAGGTAAAGGTGGAAGGTCTAGGTAAGGCAAGGTAGAAAATAGGCTAAGTCAAGTGTTGAATAGAAAGTCGAAAGGGTAAATGATTAACTTGTGTGAATGTTGATGATGTAGGCTAGGCAGCAAATGACTATGAGGGACCGAATTCCTCCCTTGCTAGTACATATGAGACCCACCATCTCAGACAAGGAGTGGGAGCACATGAGGGCTGTCAGGCTAGGCACAATGAGGAGATATAGGAGGATTGCTAGAGATCACAACATGATGGTAGCCCTCATTGACAGATAGGACTCAATTACAAACACCTTCCATTTCTGATGGGAGAGATGATTGTTACACTAGAGGACGTCTACAGGATTTTGTGGCTTCCGATCGTTGGGGAGCCACTATATCAAGTGTCATCTTCAGATATGGAGGATCATATGGCTATGGTGTTTGGGCCGGCCATGATAGAGCCTACATATCAAAGTGTGAGTATCAATTATGGTGTGATGTATGTGGCGCATCCACAGGAGACTCGTCTATCAGTGTTGATGATGGTTAGCGTCGGTTGTTTCACCCTTCCAAAATAAGAGGGTGGGAGGTTTCCACAGGCCTTGATGGTAGTCCTAGAGGACACGATGTCTGACATGGTTTATTTTGAATGGGCACTAGCGTACTTGGTTTAGTTGTACAGGGAGTTTTGGGCTTACAGGAGGATACAATGATATGGTCTTTGTTATACCTATCTGTTACATTGTTGGGCATATGAGCACATTGTGTGCCTTTGTCACTTGGTCTACCATGATAGGGGTGACACGTGGGTGTATACAGGGTAGGATATAAGCGGTGGATGCAGATTGGAGAGTAGGTGAGGGTGGATGGGGTTACTCGAGATATAGCCTATTATTAGAGGGTACTAGATAGCCTATCATCGGTAGAGATTCTATGGAGGTCATACCTCACGTATCCAGAGTTCATAGGCATGGAGGAGGACCTGGAGGGTCTACATATTTTGAGATGGATCCAGGGATGTAAGGCCGAGGAGCATGAGTGCATACTTGTAGATCGGGTCAGATGATAGTTCGGCTTACAGCAGGGTGTGCCCCAGCCATTCCCACAGTACCATTGAGATGATGTGGAGAGGTCATTACCTCTTCCATATCTGACACCACCAGTAGGAGTGGAGGAGCAGGTAGCTGATGAGATGATAGACGATGTTGGGTGCACTACTGGGTATAGGCAAGTGGTGGACAACACAATTACAGGCAGCACCAGCCAGGCCAGGACAACCTGATTTGGCCACTGTTATCAGTGAGAGAGACAGGATATGGGTGGAGGTTACGGGATTACAGGCCCAGGTTACTACTTTATAGGCATAGGTGGCCACATTAAAGACATATGGGGGACAGGTTAGCACTACAGGCACAGGTTGTTGCTTCTTTACAGGCACATGTGGCCACATTATTGACATAGTTAGTAGGGACACAGGTGGTCAGGGGACACATGGCTCCCCTCCTTCACCTCTGAGGGCACATGATGGGACACAGATATAGGGACATGGTCCATCATCACAGGTACAGGTACTAGGACAAGGGTCCACATAGCCTCAGGTATAGGGACAAGGACCACTACCATAGGGACAGGGTCCAAGATAGGTAGTGAAGTGATGCCACCACCACAGGTGATATCTATGGACCAATACAGAGAGGTTGTGGAAAAGGCTAGGTATTACGAGGATCAGATTGCACAGCTTGGTGTTCCTATTTCAAGCTATGCTACCTATAGAGCTCAACAGGTAGTCAATCAGAGGTCCAGCTCATGGACCCATAGTGTCGGTAGTTCAGGGAGCCACCATACTCATGGGCAGGGCCAATAGGAGGTGACCAGTGCACAGAGACAGAGGCCAGGTGAGGGGACATGAGAGAGTGGCAGAGGTGTTGGGCCCTCCCAGGGATGATGAGATGATGGAGATTGTTTTTTATTTTTGATTTATGACTTATATATACCGGCCTGCATGCCAAAGAGGCAAGTTGTACATGAGAGTTTTTGAGAGACTTATTTATATCTGTGTATATAGTGTATTGACACACGAACTTTCCAGTATATAGATGATGGTATTTATATCTATTGTGTTTGGTTTCATTTCCATTGTATTGTTATCATGGAAATTAGATGTAGGTATGATTGATGATGTTGTGTTTTGGTTTAATTTCCAATGTATTGATATTATGGAAATTAGATGTGTAGACATGGTGATGATGTATGGTTTGGTTTGGGTTTAATTTCCAATGTATTGATATTATGGAAACTAGATGTAGGCATGGTGAAGATGTATGGGTTGGTTTACATTTAATTTCTAATGTATGGATATTATGGAAACTATATGTAGGCATGGTGATGATGTTTGGTTTGGTTTGGTTTAAATTTCCATGTATGAATGTTATTAGGCATGGTTATGTTTGGTTTGGTTTGGAAATTATGGAAACTAGATGTAGGCATAGTTGATGATGTTTTGGTGTGGTTCTATGTAAATTTCCAATGTATTGATGTTATGGAAATTAAATGTAGGCATGGTGGATGATGTTTTGGTATGGTTTGGTTTAAATTTCCAATGTATTGATGTTATGGAAAGTAGATGTAGGCATGGTTGATGATTTTTTGTTTGGTTTAATTTCCAATGTATTGATATTATGGAAACTAGTTATGGGGTGGGAATGGGCTCAGGATAAGGTAAAAGTCAGAAAGATCACGTAGGAGGATGAAAATAATGGCCGAGCTAACCTTGAAGACCCCATGCCTTCAGAGTGTTGTCCTACATAGCCCTTGCAAAAGGGGCCTCAGGCCAATGTAGTTCTCCCATAAGATAGGGAAGAATAAGATGGTGGTAGGTAAGTTGGGTAGGATTGGGTAAGGTAGATTAGGTAGATAGATTGGGTACTATTGGATAAGATAGATTGTGGCAAGGTAGTTTGTAGTAAGGCAAGTTGGGTATGATAGATTTTAGTTGGGTATATGTATGATGTTATTTGATTTAATGTCCAATGTATGATGGTATTATGGGAACTAGATGATGGGTATAGGTGTGGGTGAGATGAGAATAGAACCAAGATATCTGATGTCGATGGTCTCGTCCTATTGAAGAAGCAACAAGTAGACAGAGGGGAACTGAAAAGAAGTGAAATGCTCCATAGTTGGCAAGGACCATAACGGCCATACCAAATAGGCTTATGAACATAAACCCCTTGAGATGTTGCATGATTGATAGGTCTATGGTTGAAAGAAGTTGCATGATCACAAAGTGTCGCATGAGTGCCATGTCCCTTGAGTAGATAGGAGAAAATAAAAGAGGGTAGGGTGGAGTGGTTTGTTTAGTGTAACCTTGTTATGGGACAACATGCCCCTTCTACAAGATACCCAAAACCAGCATAGGCAAGTCCATGACCAAAAGTTTGTATTTTTCTTGATTTTTTCTTTTGTGTTTTTCTTTTTGCATTCATAGACTGATCGATGCGGGAAGTCTATATTGGGATGAATAGTAGTGTCTCCTTGAGGTCTTTGTGAAGCTGATCAATGCGGGAAGCTCCAAGATAATTTTTGTTTTAAAAAATACAAATTAGTCTTTTTTTTTATAGACTAAGTATCATGTGGCTAGCTTTTTATAGTTGTCCTTCGAGGGATCAATCTATTTATAACAATAATAGAGAGACATAGATGTTCATTTGAGGGAATCATCTATTTGTGAGAAGTTTGACTCAAGGAGTAGAATTTTTTTTATCCCAAAATTTTTGCATTATTTTGGACTTGTAGTCATGGACAAGACTATAAAGGAGTATAGGCCTCTTTTATGAAGGCAAAACCATAACACGAAAAAGGTTAGCTATGAAAGAGGGGTTTCAAGTGACGAATGACCATGGGATTCCATCCTGAAAAGGATGAAAAGTATCCATGAGAATCATGCCATGAGTAGAGCCGTGGTACTCATATTCAAGATAAGGCTGAATGGTGATGGATAATCACACAATTCTGTTTGAGTCGTTGGTCCTTAAAAGAGGTAGGTGGAAGGAGAGGTTCACTCAAGGGATGAGCATATATGAGACATAAAGTGATGTAGTACTTTATTCAACAATAGAATAGTCGAAGATGCAAGGCATTAAGGGGCTCAGGTTCGGGTTTACCCTCAAGAGAAGATAAACGATAAGTTCATGATCCATAGGTATGGGTGACAATATAAGGTCCAAGCCAATTAGGAGAAAACTTTCCTCGTTTACTTTTCTCCATTTTGGTTACATGTTGATTTTCCTTCAGGACAAGATCACTGATCTTGAATGTTCATTCTTGAACACATTTTTCATAGGCACACTTAATGCACTTTTGGTAGATTTGGAGGTGGTCTAGAGTGTTTAAATGACATTCATCCAGTAGCTCAAGTTGTGCCAAATGTTCTTGGTGAAAATCATCATCAGAGAGGATATCTTTAAGAGATATATAGAGAGATGGAATTTGGACTTCGAGAGGTAGGATGACCTCTGTACTGTAGACCAAAGAGAAAGGTGTGGCAGTGGTAGAGGTGTGAATACTGGTACGATAAGCCCATAAGGTGAAAGGAATGTGCGTGTGCCAATCCTTACCAGAGTTGTCAACCACTTTCATAAGAATTTTGTTGAGAGTTTTGTTAGAAGATTCAGCTTGACCATTTTCTTGTGGGTAATATGGTGAAGAGAAACTAAGTTGAATACCAAAGTTGTCACACAGTTGGTGTATAGGGTTTTGTTTTTGAATTGTTTTCCATTGTCAGTGATGAGGCGATGAGGAACACCAAAGTGAACAAATGATATGGTGGTTGATAAATTTGACTATTTTCTCAGCTTTGGTAGAAATGAGAGGGATGGATTCCACCCATTTAGTGTAATATTCAGTCACCGTGATGATCCATGATGATGTTGTGAGGAATTAGGGTTAATCTCCCCAATGAGATCCAAACCCCATTGAGAAAAGGGCCAAAAGTCTCTGGTGACTTGTAAGGCATGACTAGGAGTATGATGAAGGTTAGCATGTTGCTGACACTTCACACAATGTTTAACATAGTCACAACAGTCTTGGTTAAGGGTTGGCCAGTAGTAGCTGAGTCAAAGGATATGCTTTGCAACAATGAGGCCACTAAAATGTCCCCCACAAATCCCATCATGAATTTATTTGATGGTGTACAGGATTTCAGAACTGGTGAGGCACCGCAGGAGGATACCATCAAATCCATGTTTGTAGAGAAGACCTCCCATGATGACGTAATGAGAGACACTTTTTAGGAAGGCTCGTCATCCATTGCGAGTGAGATCCAGAGGTAGGATTGAAAGCAAGAGGTAGTCACTGAACTGCTTATACCAAATGTTGTGTGGGTCAGTATCGATGTTACCCACAAAATTAAGGCCAGGGATAATATAAGAAGGTGACTGCAACCATTGTATTGTGACAAATATTTTTGAGTCTGAAGGTGAGGCAGGTATTTGAGAAGCAAGACAAGCCATGGTATCTGCAAATTTGTTAGTGGATCGTGGAGTGGCTTGAATGAGGTAGTGATCAAACGTGGTCAAAAGTAGGTGAACATGATGTTTATACTTTTGAAGCTCATCGTTACAAAACTAGTAAAAACTATTGACTTGGTTCACAACCAGTTGAGAGTCACCAAATATGTTAATGGATTTAACATCTAGGGAAATGGCAGTTTGAAGACCTAACACAAGAGCTTCATACTCGGCTATGTTATTTGTGCAGTTGAAGTCTAGTTTAAAGGATAGTGGCATAGGCTCACCATCAAGAGGAATGAGGATGACCCCCACACCTCCCCCGTGGTGACATTTGGATCCATCAAAGAATAATGTCATTTGATAAACAATATCATCAGTGGAGAGGGTGGCGATAGATTCGTCAGGAAAATAAAAGTTTGAGGATTGATTCCCAGGAAGAGGAGCGTCTGCAAGTTGATCCGTGATGGTTTTTCCTTTGACATACTTTTGATGAATGAACTCCAACTCCAAGTCTATAAGAAGCATGAGCCAACGAGTAGTGCATTGGTGTTGGTAAGGTTTGGCATACATGTAATGAAGAGGGTCAGTGTTGGTAATGAAAAACATTTTGTGATTAAGAAGGTAGTGGTGAAGTTTGGTGGCCACGAAGACTAGGGCTAAGAAAATATTTTCAGCATGAGTGTACTGAGTTTCGTAGTCTAGAAGAGTATGACTTATGTAATAAACCACTTGTTCCCTATGTTGCTCATCATGATGAGTGAGCATGGCACCCAAGGAATGGTCAGTAGCAGAAATGTAAAGGTAAAAAGGTTGATCATCTTTAGGTGGAATGAGCACAGGTGGCTGAAGAAGGTAGTTCTTCAATGCTTCGAAGGCTTTGTGACACTCATCATTCCAATGGAAAGAAACATCCTTTTTAAGGAGGTGGTGAAATGGTTGGCATCGGTCTGAAAGTTGAGAGATGAAGCATCGAGATGGATTACAATTTTCCTTGCAAGCTACGAAGTTTCTGAAGGTTAGTAGGTGGAGGCATGTCAAGAATTTCCTTGATCTTAGTGGGATCAACTTTGATACCCTGCAAAGAGATGATAAAACCAAGGAGCTTACCCAAGAGAATTGCAAAAACACACTTCTTTGGTTGAAGGTGAACACAATATTGGATAAGGTGGTCAAAGATAACTTTAAGAATGGTCAGGTGTTTAGCACGATGCTTGGACTTACCAAGAAGGTCATCGACATAGTCTTCCAATATGTCATGCATGATGTCATGGAAGATGTAAGTCATAGCACGTTGATAGGTAGCACCAAAATTTTTCAAGCCGAAGGGCATGACATGATAGCAGAAGGTCCCCCAAGGGGTGATGAAGGTAGTTTTGTGTTGATCTTCTGGAGTGAGTAATATATAATTATAACCAAAAACCCATCCATAAGAGATAGCATCTCGTGACTGGTTGTAAGATCAACTAGTTGGTCAATGCTTGGTAGAGGAAATTCTTCTTTTGGAGAGGCAAGGTTAAGGTCATAGAATTCATTGTAGATACAAAGTCCCCTGGTCACTTTTGTGACATGAACAATATTTGAGACCCATCTTGGATAGTCAATAGGTATGATGAAGGAAACAAAGAGAAGGTGTTGAAGTTCTTTTTTCACAAGAAGAGCAATGTGAGGATGTATTTTAGGTAGCTTCTATTTTTCATGGGTTTGGCATCAAGGTTAGTTACGATATTGTGAAGCATGATATTAGGGTCAATACCTGGCATATCACTATAAGACCAAGAAAATGTGTTGCTATGATCATGAAGAAAAGAGGTGAAAGATTCTTGTTCCGTGGAGTCTAAAGATTGGCCTATCTTTAGAATTTGTGGGTCATCCTGAGTGTGAATGTTGATTTCTATGGTAGATTCATTCAACATGCTTTGTGCGTCTGAGGGAAATGACCTTTGAATATAAGAATCCTCTGCACCTAAATAGGTCATAATAGAATCATCATCCTGACATTGAATGATGTTTATAGAAGGTGTATCATCATCCAACATGTCAGGATAAAGAAGAGGAAGGGAAGAGGGAACCTCACCATCATGTTGATAGGTCAGAGGTCCCAAGGAGATGGTGTTCATAAAAAAAAAATTTCCGGAATGGATTCGGGATCCATAGACTTGTGGGAGAAGGTGGAGTGATAGGTGAGGAAGGTGGGGAAGGATTTTCGTCTTCTATGAGGGTGATTCAGGCCTTCTTAGGAGGAGGTTTCCTAGGAAATCCAAGACCACAATGGTCTTTGTGTTTCCTAGTGGTGCATGGTACATGATGATGTGATGACCTTGTTTGTAATGACCAAATCTGAAGCCTTTCCAGGTGCAATGGTGAAGAAAAGTAAGTGTGAAGCTGTGTTTGGTGAGGTAGGAGAAGTCAGATGAAAAAGGTCTGGTTTGGAAGGGAGGTTCAATAGAATAATAGGAAGTGTCGAGCCCCCCATAGGTTAGGTTGGTGTGAAGGTGGGGAGGGTTGTATGGTATGACCTCTCCTATACGATGATCATAACATGGGTGTTGGTGTAGTTTTCCATACTCTTGAGGAGTAAGGAATGTGTCAATGCTGAGGAGGCAGTATTCTCTGAGTGTGAGGCATTGAAAAATGCCTACCAAGGGGTCTGTGGTTGGTACTTGGGTAGCAGGTATAGATGAGCTATCTGAATCCTGAGAAGATGGGGCATCAGTAGAGGGTGGAATAGGAGGGTTGGTAGGTGGGTTAGATGAGGAAAGTGAAGTGAAAAGAGTGGTAGATGCCTTAATTGGGATTAGAACATCATTTGGATGGTAAATCATATTACAGGTTTTGAAGGGGGAGGGATCTTCCTGAATGGTGTAAGGTTCCCCTTCATATTCAAATTTGAGGCAATGGTGAAGGGTGGAAGGTACACAAGCCATGGCATGAATCCAAGGGATGACCTAGCAACATGTTATACTGGAACTCTCCTTTGAGAACGTAAAAGAGTTCAGGAATATTTGGGGACCCATGAGGATGTGGAGGAAAACGGTACCAAGGGTAGTGGTCATGGCATCATTAAAAGATCAAAGCATGATGGGGTTTCTAGACATACAATTAGTTGGTATGCCTATTTTTTCATAGGCATGAGAAGAGATGATGTTGATGCTAGTGCCCCCATCAATCATAATGTGTTTAATGTGAATATCATTAATGTAAGTGGAGATGAAAAGAGTGGGATCAGGATCATCAGGTTGTGAAGGGGAAATCTCTGATTTGGAGAAATTAATGGAAGCAATCTGATGAGGGGTAATGAGGGTGGTGATAGGTGAAGTTTCATTGGGTGGAACCTCGATGGATTGTAGGACCTCAATGAGGGCCTGACGATGAGAATCAGAGGTTTGAATCAAGTCATATAAAGACATCTTCAATGGGGATAGGTGAAGTTCTTTGATCATTGAATGATGTGTAACCCCATAAGAAGTAGGTGATGGCATCCCAAGGATGGTTATCTTAGGGGGAGGTGCAAGTGTAATGGTAGGTGAAGGTGAACTAGAAGGGTTACCAACTTTTTCCTTTCCTTTGTCTTTCACGTGTTGTGACCGAGTGGCTACATGCACCATGTTAATTTCAAAGATAGGAGGAGGAAAAGAGGGTTGTTTAGCCTTACCTTTATCCCTAGGTGGATGTGAAGGGAAAGATTGTAGAATGGGTTTGGGACTAGGTTGTGTGGTGACAGGGTGAAGAAAGAATGGAATCCTCCTCCAACATATCATCTTCTTTGAAGAGACCATCAGAATCACAAAGCTGAAGGAGAATGTTTTTAAGAGCCTTACAACTCTCGACATCATGCCCTAGTGAGTGATGATAAGTGTAAATTTTTTGTGTCATCAAACCCTACTGGTTTAGGTTTGAGAGGATCGTAAGGCTTGATAGGTGGAAGTGATATAGCAGATGTCTCTAACAACCGAGCAAGGATGTTAGAGTAGGATCCTACCAAAGGATCACAATGAGAGGTCAAGGTTGTCTTGGGTGAAGGGGTAGGTGACCTTTGTGAGGAGGGTGAGGTGAGAGATCGTGTTGGTGTAACTAATTTTTTGGTAGGTAGTGAAGGTTTGGGTTTAGGTTGTTACCTTCTTGGGTAAAGGCGGAGGAACATGTGGTAGGGTGAAGGAGACTCAAAAGGTGTAGGTATCCGAGTAAGCCAAGGCAAAAGTGTGGGTGTTGGAAAGAGTGAGGGTAAAGGTAGTGAAGAAGGTGTGGGAAAAATGGGAGGTGAAGGAAAGGGTATAGGTTGTCACACTTTGGGTTTTCCTTGGTAAAGGGGTAGGTTAACCAAGGTTGAAGGATGTGGGCCCAATATCGATGGCAGAGGTGAAGGTGAGTGAGAAGGTGTGGGGGATACCAGGGTGTGAGCCCTAAGAGGTTGGGTCTTCCTTTTAGGTGACGGAGTAGATTTTGTGATTGGTAGTGAAGAAGTTGACAAGTCTAGCTTCACAGGGGGTGTAACAGACTTGGTACTAATAAAACCCCTAAGGTGGTAGTAGGTTTTTGAGTAGATGGAGGCCTGAGTGGAGGGGGTGTTGATGAAGAAGGGGCTAATACCACCGGTTCAGGCATAATAGCCTTAGTCTTTTTGAAGATATTTGGATATATGGTTGAGGTATTAGGGAGGACATCTACATTTGTGTGGAAATGGGGATTCTAAGGCATCCCCAGAGGGTAGTGTAATTGATGTACTCCAAGTGGTCAACCAAATGAGAGAAGGGTTTTGGAGTAGATGAAGAGGATGATGACTTGGTGTTAAATCCCATGAAGAGATCTGAGGCCCATGAGACAGGGAAGGTCTTAGCCTCTGACTTGGTGGGTAAGAGTGAGGTAAGAAGAGTGATGGGATATTTGAAGACCTTCGGAGAGGTATCACCAATAGGAAGAGTAGATAAAATTGGCTCCTTTATGGGTTGAGGAGAAGGAAAAGTGGGTAATGTAGACTCCTCTATAGGTAGAGAGGATGATAAGGTGGGTTCCTCTATGGGTAGAAGAATAGGTAAGGTGGGTTCCTCTATGGGTAAAGGAACATGTGAGGTGGGATCCTCTATTAGTAAAGGAACAGGTGAGGTGGGTTCCTCTATGGGTAAAGGAATAGGTAAGGTGGGTTCCTCTATGGGTAAAGGAACATGTGAGGTGGGTTCCTCTATGGGTAAAGGAACCAATAAGGTGGGTTCCTCTATGGGTAAAGGAATAGGTGAGGTGGGATCCTCTATGGGTAGAGGAGTTCGTGTAAATATTTCCTCAATAGATGTTATAGGAGGAGACTGGATAGAAGGATCAGACGTTGTATTGAAGACTGCATGAACCACATGTACATTGGTTTCTTCTTTAGATGTCTCACCAATGTGAGTTGATGAAGGGGCATGGTTAGGAAAAGGTTTTCTGAAAACATCCAAGTTTGCATTAGCAAGCATGTTAGGGTTGTCAAGGATGAGATCACCACTGTCTAACATTCCTTGCACAATGTTTTTAAAGGTTTTACAATTTGTGTCACTATGTCCTTTTATGCGGTGGTAATTACAGAATTCATTTTCTTTATACCAAGCCGGTGTGGGGTGAGAAGGATCAAAACTAGTATGTGGTTTGATGGGAGGAAGAGTGATGGCTCCAACATTCAACAACTTTTCCAATATGGCAGAATAAGGCTCCCTAAGGGGAGTGTAACTCTTTTGTTCATAACGATATTGAAAATTTTTGCACCGGTGAGAGATTAGAAGGAGGTTTAGGTTGATTGGCTGGATGAGAAGGGCCAGATTTTAGAACTACCACGTTAGCAGATCCTTTTGGCTTGGGATGGTTTGTTGGGTGGTTTGGAAGAAGACTCATTTGATTTGAAGGTGGTGTTTTTGTTACGCAGTTTTAGTTTGTCTTCTTCGAGGGAGAAGATCTCAAGCTTCCTAGCCATGGTAAAAGCCTCGTCAAATGTACAAAACATTTGAACCTAAAGAGTTGAGGAAATGTGTCTGGCACATGCCCTTGTAAACAACTCTATGAGCTCAGGTTGTGGGAGAGAGAAGGAAATATGATTGATTAGGCTTCACCACCATGTGACACGAAATCAGTGATAGACTCATCGTCATATTGATGAATAAAGTATAAATATGTGATAGAGACCTTTTTAGAAATGTTTATCAAAAAGTGATTGAGAAAGGTCTGCGCCAATTGATTAAAGGAAAATATTGAGTGCTTGGGAAAAGCACTGTACCAGTCTAAGGCGGGTCCTGACAAGGACATGGGAAAGGTACGAAGGAGCAAGGCATCATCATGGCCTATTAGGTAACAAGCATGTCTAAATGAATGCAAGTGTTGTTGTGGGTCCTCCTTACTGTTGAAGCGGTTGAATTTAGGTAGCTCCCATTGCATGGGATATGGATGAATAGGTATAGAGGGATGGATGGGTTTGTTACAAATCTCATCGTATGTTAAGATGTTATGGGACCCAGAAACTGAGGCCTCAAGCATCTGCATTTTATCCATCATCATTTTAATGAGATCCCATGTGGGGTTTGATTGAGGGATGCCCCCTGAGGTATAAGGGGCTTGATAAGATGAATGGGTCGTAAAAGGCATACCAGTATGTGGTGGTGCCGAGTATGTGAATTGAGACATAGGTATGTAGGAAGTAGTGGATGAGGAGGGCATATACCCTGAATATGCAATTGAGGTGATGGGTTGCATTTGAGGTAAGGTGGAAGTAGGAGGGGCTTGTGGAAAGATCCTCATGGTGACGGGTGGAAGAGTTTGGGGAATAGAGACCACCAAATTCTGAAATGGAGTAGAAGAGGTCAACGCAACCAGTGGTTGTGTAGGAATAGGTACATAAGATACTGATGATGATATAATAGGGGCAGTGGATATGGGTACTACAAATTTTGGTGGGAGAGAAGATGTCAAGGATGCAGAGGTTACGTGAGAAGTAGGTTGTTGTGAAATGGGAGTAGGAAACGCTAGAGTAGTTTGGGTGGCCACATTAGCATTCCCTGATATGGCAGAGATGGTAGAAATGGTGGGCATGGAAGTGGGCATTCCATAAAGGGGTTGACCTGATGAGTCATGGGTGGAAGAAGTAGCAAGGTAATGTTGCAAGGCCTTGGTGTTATGATCAAGGAATCTAGTGAATTCCTCATCACCTATGGGTATGTTCGTAGGAGAATTAGGATCCATTGGAGATGAAATGGAAGGTGGTGAAGGGATAGAAGGAAAAGGTATACAACTTGTGTGGAAAGCAAGATCTCACGCCTGTTGGTGAGTCCAAACCATACAGAAGGATGAAAAATAGGTACTCTAGGCTCTGTAAAAATGACAGAAACTCAGAAACAAACTTTTGGAAAATGTATGGAAGGTGAAATTAGCTCACTATTTTTGACAGAAAATAAAAAACACAGAGACCGATACCAGTTGCTGAACCGATGCCGGTAGGTAGAATAACTGATGTCGGTTGCTGAACCAATGATGTAGGTAGGAATAAGATTAGATCTAAACTTAAGAAATTTGAAATTTATAAGAAATATTTTGGTCAAAAGAAGCTGAGAACTGGGTTGTGTATATCAATTCTAATCTAACACACTCAGAGAACCAGAATTAACTGATTGTGATGGTCGAGTGTAAAAAGAAAGAAAAGTGATGAAATACGATCTCACACCTCAAATAGCAGAAGACAAGAAAGAAAGTCACAAATCCAACAAGCAAAATCTAACAAACATGTTATCCTAGGAATAAGATTTTAGTGTTTTGATGGCTTAAGCCTTAGGACTGACTGTGAATATATAGAAAGGAGTGGATATAAGGTACCTAGAAGCCAACTATGGATGGTTTCAGGAATGTTTTGGTGGGGGGCATCCTCGATATACCTTTCGGTACGTGAGGTCTGAGCTCTGATATGACAATCCAGCCAGAACACCGGTCGAGGCCCACTATCAACGGGTGTTTAAATCCTTGATAGCTTCTTCCTGGGATTTGGGGAATGTTTAAGAAATGTGTTGTTTGTTTGAGTGATTTGGAAAAGTGTGTGCAAAAGTGGACTACACTTAATTACCCAATCATCAACCGGTCATGACCTCCATTATATTTGATTGCTAATTAGACTATGTGAGCTAAATGCAAGAATACATAGGATGCAATGCAACAATTTTAAACCCAAATCGAAAGATTGAGATTGGATGAAAGCAATAGTGAATAGGAATAGAGTATGACTTTCACTAATGCAAGCAAGAAAGAAGAAAGAATGATTTGTTTTAATTTACACCAAATGAAATGTGACTTTTAGAGAAAATAGAAGAAAGAATGTTACCAAGGAGAGATTTAGTGAATATTTTAGAAAGGAAACAATCAGAAATGCAATCCTAAATGAATATAAGGAACCCACAAATGATGAGGGTCCCACCAGGCATGCCAAAATGTTTCACCACATAGGAGTACCATATGAAAAAATGATTTAAAAGGTAAAGGTAAGGTACGTGAGGAATACCTGGAGGTCATGAAGAGGTTGTGCACCATTGTTGAAGACCAAGACGATTGTAGAGCACTCCTTTTTTCTGGGAAGGACTACCTGAGAAGAAAAGCAAGACCACAAAATAGAGTTAATAGCATAGGATAGTGGATTTCTTAGCATGTGTTAGATCTGAGAAGTTGGGTGCTTCCTCAAAGGTTGTCAATTCATGTCTTAATACAAATTAATGTAGATAAATAACATGAAATAGAAGGTCCTACTATAGTTATATGATTTGGGTATCTCACACAAATACAATACTCTAAATCTAATCTAAATAATGAATATAAGATCAAATCTAGAAAGGGTGGTTGGTTGATAGGGTCTGCAGGTGTAGCAGAGGGTATTATGGAGGTCTGGGTGAAGTTGTGGGAGGTTTTGAGAGGTTTTGGGTGAGGAAATAAGCTTTCTGGTATGAGGGAAAATATCAGACATAGAGACCAATACCGGTTAGGGAACCAATGCTGGTAACTAGTTATAGTCAGGATCGGTTGGCTAACTGATCATGGTAGGGGAAATTGGGTGCCAAAGGTGAAAAGGGGTTGGTTTGGGCTCTTTGTGATTGCACAGAGTGTTAGGAAGGCTTAGGCAGGGTGTTGGGATTTAGGTGAAGACTTAGCAGGGATAAAATGGGTATTTGGAAGGGCAAGGTGGTTCTAGTTGGTAGGGTGTTAGGTGAATGGGCTACGAAAGATATCTGGGAGAGGAAGGAGGAGATTACAAAGAGATAAAAGGATATAAAACCAAAGATACTAAAAGCAATAACCTGATTAAGAATACTTATCAAATATCCAGAGATTTGTAGAACGTGGTGGTTAGTGGGTATGCGTAGGAGAGATGAGCCAATATCCAGTGTCACGGCAACGAAGGTTGAGTGCTTCTCCATGTGAATGATTCAAGCTATGTCAAAGCTATAGATTGGTTGGTGGTGCTTTGATGCTTGGATTGTTAGTTGATTCATCATTGATCGATTGAATGCCAAAGATGTGAGAACCAAAAATGCCACCCAAAAGTACCATAAAAAAAGAACCTGGGAAAAGAGTTGAAAAATATTATTTAAAGGAACTGATGGTGGTTCCCTGACTGGCGGTGGCCGAGGAATAACCAACGTTGGTTAGGGAGAAATAGTCTTATTTTCTAAAAATAACCTTTTCTCTCCCTTTTTGGTGTGAGTCAAGAATGGTTATGGGTTAGGAGTCTTGATTCTCATTAAATCACACAGGAAATTGGTGGGAGAGGTAGTTGGCAATTAATATTAGGTTTAGAAGAAGTCTCAGTTGGTTAGGGGGAGTGATGACTCAGTCTTAGTTATTAAATGGGATTGGAATGGGTCCAAGGTGAGGTGGAGAGGTGAGGTGGAGGGGTGAGGTAATAATTAATCTAATATAGGTAATTAGATTAATAAAAATATGTGAAAGGGGTCATGGTAAGGGGGTATGTAATAAAAGGGGACCTAGAGGGTGGCAAGGATATACACTTGTTGGTAAATCTAGTTAATTGGGCTAGTGTGGTGGCATTAATGTGAGCCACATCCTGTGCGACAAACCATATCACACCATTATTGTAGTGGCTTATAATAGTCTCTATTAACTCCAAATGATCTCTCAGGTATGGAATCTTTGTGAGTATACCCATGTTGGTTTCCTACAATGGATCTTTGACCACCAATTTCCCTCTTGTTACTTCATCATGGACTGTGGGCCTTTTTGCACCGTAACATTTTTGGCCCTTTCTAATAGCTCATATTATGGTGGATATCTCCATTTAGTTTGATGGAACATTTTTTTATTAGATAAGGTAAGAACAAGGATGGGCTCCCAGAGGCCGTATAATAAAGATTCAATCATGAAATATTACAAAAAGAAGCAGTAGAAGAAATAGGACCAAAGGAAGTTAAACAAGCTTAACTCCAAGGATAGAAGGTCCAAAAAAACCAACCACAGAAAAACAAAAACAAACAAGTAAAAGAAACATAACTAGTTCACCAAAAGATCAAACAAAATTACAACAAACACTAATTTTTCTTTTGGATTTTGGAGGGTTTTCTCTTCATGGTAATAGTATCCTTTTTGTGCTCGGGCTGCAACACCTTTTGGGTTTTCTCTTCCTCATTCTCATCCTTGGGTTTTGTTTCATTATCATCCTCACCCTCATCCTCTTCATCGGAGTTGTTTTCACTGGACTGGTATTTTCTTTTTTTCATTCCTCTTTTGCCACTTCCACTCTCATCCTCATCTCCCAAACAAGCTTGTCCAATTCATTACTTTCTCCCCTAATATTCTTCTAGAAGATGTAAACTTGTTTGGTGGCCTAAATGTTTTCAAGCATACCCACCCTTATATCAGTATTTCCCTCCTCCATAATCTGCAACAGAGTCTTCAAATACTGCACCTTTTTCCTCAAGTCCTCATAGCACGGATCCTCATCCATAACCATTTTCCCTTTTCCCTTCGAGGACCCATCCTCCTGATTAACCCTACCCTCCACATTATCCCTCTCCTTAGCTCTGTTGTGGGAAATCTTGCCTTCCCTCAGCTTAGCGATATATTCAGCCAAACTAATATTGTCATCCTCCTCAATTGGGGCAAATGGTTTGGCCGGAACAGGTTTTCCATTTTGAAAAGGGAGGAGGATGAGGCCTTCATGGATGGGGGTATCCATCTTCCCCTTCTAGAAATATCTCACAAAAATTGATAAGGACATGTAAAGAAAGAAAGGAATGCACATCATTATTTTATGCCTAAACATGTTCAGTAAAGACAAATGATGGGTGTAGATCTTACGATACTTGCCTTATAGGGTTAAATACTTCATAATTTGTAGAAAGACCTCCTTCCACACCTTAGGTATGCACAAATGAGAAATGCCAACAGTGAAGAAATGCACTGTTTCCTTACCGATGAAAAAATTATTGATTTCATGGTCCCACTTGTTCATGTCCTTAAACATTTTGAGCCCTGTCATCTCCATCTCAATAACCTGGGCAATAGTCAGCTCCGATAGTTCAAGCTCCATACCCCTAACAACCACCTTGTCCTCCTTCCACATCATGCCAAAATCCTTGGTGAGTGAAGGATCATGTCCATGCAACTTATAAATATACTTTCTAAATCCCCCTATTATGAGCAAGTGTTGCAAAGAAGGGTTGTCGGTAATGTTGTCATGGTTCGAAAGTTTGACTCTAACTCTGTCACCACCCGTGATATCATTATTATTCTCCCAAAACAAAACCAGATGCACCCTACAATTGATGAAATCAAAATGGATATTCTTAGAAGTTAAATCCCCACACTCGAGCTTACTGTCATGAGAAATGAGCCAACTTAAATCACTCGTGTGAGAGATAGAGGAATTATTGTGATCTTTCACTTTGAATAAGATCATTAATAGACACGGGTATGTCATCACCTTTAAACCAAACCTTGAAATCATATTAATGTACCCCCATAGTAGCCAATGTATCCACACACTTATTACCAAGGTAGGTGTTATGGTTAGTAAAAAATGATCAAAACCTTTAAGATGTTCCTTAACATCAAAAATAATATTTCTTGAGGCCCAGTTATAAGAGCGGTTCTTAGTGATGGCATTAACAATGAGAAGAGAATCCCCCTCAATATGAATTTGATTGACTCCCTTTTCCTTCGCTAAATTGACCCCCCATAATAAATCAAGAGCCTCAGCCACATTATTACTTTGAATCCCTAGTGGTCCAGCATAAACAAGGATCCAATCACCTTCATGATTTTTGATAATACCACCTCCCCTGCTAGCCCCGGATTTCCTTTCGACACGCCATCAAAATTAAGTTTGAACCTATTCACATTCGGCTTGGACCACTTCATGGTAGAAAGAGGTAATTTAACTAGGGGAGAACTATAGGCAAATTTTTTGAGAACTTCATCTTCCCTCTTAGGACAATCATGTTTTATCTTCCCTTTGAAAATTTTGGTATTTTCTTCGATAGAGGAAATCATTCTAGAGATGACCTTTCTGATATTTTCTATAAAGGTGTCTTAAAATGAGGGAATTCCTTTCCTTCAAAAGACACCAAAAAAATGATGGAGGGACATCTTCCAAGAATCAACGAGAATAGGAAATTTGAAAGGGCACTCCCATTACAAACATAAATCCTCTATGGAATTGGGTTTAACCCAATGCACTTGGAACAGATCGATAACCTTAATTAGAACCATTTGAGAGAAGGGACAAAAAATAAAGAGGTGGTTGACACTTTCCTCCTCTCTGTTACAAAAAACACACCTATTAGGGATGACCATGCCACTTTTCCTCAATTTATCCATAGTGAGGATTCTATTATGCGCAGCCAGCCAATAGAACACATTCACCTTAGGTAGAATATATTTTACCCAAATTCTACCTCAATACTTCTTTCAAAAAGAGTCTTTAAAATTAAGGAGATAGGCAGATTTGACCGTATATTCCCCATATTCCTATTCTTTCCAAATGATTGTGTCTTCCTAATGTTGAAATTTGGGGATGTAGAAGTTTTTTAATTTAAGATTATAATCTCTGAAAGGACCTCTATCCCCATTAAAATTTTGGGGAGGGACCAGATCAATCCAATTGATTTCCTCATTGGAAAATTCCAAGGTGTCCTTGACCCACACTTTACCTCTATCTTCAAATATCTATAACACAGTTCTCCAAGGCTCCTCCTCAGCAAGTGGTCTCACTTGTAACCAACAATCCTTCCAAAACTAAATCCTATTTCCCTTGCTAATATTCTACTTTATACCTTTACCCAATATCTCCCTGGAAGCAAGAAAAGACCTCCAGAAGAGGGATCCACTGGGAAGATTGTCTTGTAAGAAAACATTCTCTATTCTTCCAACATCCCTTGAGTATTTCCTCTTGATGATATTTTCCCATAGACCCTCCTCTTTGATCAATCTCCAACTAGCCTTGGCCACCAAAACTTCATTTATGTATTTCATATTCTTTAGACACATGCCACCACATTCTTTAGGTCTTACAACTTTATCCCAGGACACAAGAGGGAATTTGAATGTCTCTTCCACCCCAACCCAAAGGAACATGTTATGTATCCTTTCAATTGAATCTAAAATCTTAATTGGCAATTTAAAAAGAGACATAACATAAATGGGTATACCTTGAAGTGAGATTTGGAGAAGCTGAATTTTACCAGCTTGAGTGAGGAGGGTTTCTTCCACATGGAAATTTTTTTATTGACTCTCTTCAACAAATTGTTCTAAATTGAAGGATCTGGTTTCTTATGAACAAAGGGCATACAAAAGGTAAATGTCTGGAAAGGTCTTAATCTTGCACCCAAGGATGTGAGCAGTCTGACTTGAAACCATTGCTCCATATTGATAAATAAATAAAAAATTGCAAAAATTGACATATTGTCCTGAAACACTGTCATATTCATTCAACACTTCCTTGAAATTATAAGCTTCCTGTATAGAGTCTTTACCCATCAGAAAATTATCATCCACAAACTGGTTAAGACATATGGGCGGAAGGCCATTCGAAATTTTAATACCCTGGATTATATTAAGAGAAACAACATGGTTACAAAGTCTACTTAAATATTCATCCACTATAATATAAATAAAAGGAGAAAGAGGATCTTCTTATACTCATATACTCCTTTTCTAAATCAATGAGTTAAAGGAATTTCATCCCTTATTGTTCCATCATTCCTTAGACTTTTGGTCTGATTGGTCGGGTAAAATGGTATGTCATTTTTGCTTGGCTACTTCTCTCTCATTGTGGATCCGCTTCTTTCAAATTCTAATGAATTTTAACTAGTTCAAGTTGTTTTCCTTTTTTCTCTGGTTTTTTACTTAGCACACTATTTTACTTTTTTCCATCTATTTCCTCCTTAGATCTTTTGGCATTATGATGGTGCTCAAAATCTACTCTCATAAACAACTACCACTTATTTAGTTTGGAATTCCTTATTGTGGAGGTTTTTTTCATGCCAAGATTGTTAGATTTTATTATGTGTTTCTTAAATCCACTGCAAAGTCATCTTGTTTTCTTACATCTTTTTACAGTCAATTATCATGTTCTCTAAATATTATTTATCCCCTAGACATGTTATTATGGCAATGCGCAGAGCTGCCACAATGTATTCCATGGGCATAATAGTTTTGATTACATACACTAATTGAAATGGGGTTTTTCTAGTAGCACTTATATTTGGTCCTATAATCTTATAATACCACTTATATTATATCTTCCCAATCATACCTTTAGACATTACAAATAGTTTTTAGTACCCTTTCCATAGTTTTTTTGGTTGCTTTTACTTATACATTTGTATGTGGATAGTATGTTGTATTTAGACTAAGCAAAACATATATATGTAATCCATACATGTGTGTATTAGAAAGGAAATATGATGTAAGCCAATAATCAAGAGTGATGTTATATCATTATAAAAGATCATAATCAAGAAACAAAATAACATGTATAAAATCAAACATTATAGAGGTCCAACACACAAGCTTGGCTCTCCAACTCTTGAATTTTCTGAGCGGGATTTTTAGCGCCTTGCCAGATCCTCATGGTTTGAGTCCTGATCCCCCTCCTGAAGGTTCTAGTGATGCCCCATCATTGGTCCCTACTGGATCATGGATAGATGTTGTTGATGGGCCTATAAAACTACAAGCTATGTTGCAAGATGGGACGTTATCTCTGTTGATACCTTCTCAAACCACGAATGCGAATCTAACATTAAGGGCTCTATCTCTGATCAGTAAACTAATGGGCCCAAGACCCCTTTGGAAGATATTAAAAAATGGGATCATATTAAGTGGGCCCCTTGTGGACCCCTTGAGGTTGCAACAATGTTGAATGGCTTTATCCTTTTTACCTTTGGCCACAAAGAGGATTTTTGGTTTCTATCTTCAGAAATGGTCTCTTGGTTTCAATCCCCGCACTAATGCAATGACACATGCTCCAATTTGGGTTTGAATGATAGGACTACCATTTGATTTTTGGGATGCATAAGTGATTGAAGGTATTGTGCTTTCCTTAGGTTCCCTTATTACAGTTGATCAAGCTACTAAAGTGCAATCAAGACTAATTCATGCTTGATTCTATGTAAATGTTAATGTTAGTAATCCTCTGTCTAAGTCTATTAGTCTCTTCTCATATTTTGGTACTTGGACCCAAACCATTGAATACAAATATGTGTCACAAGCTTGCTCCATTTGTAAAAACATTGGCCACAGAGCCCTTGCTTGCCCTTCTACACCAGATCTAAAACTGAAAGCCACTATGTCTTCTCCTAAGTAGAAGGGTAAATTTATTCTTAAATTTTCTCCAGAGGTGGGTACTTCTAATCCATTTGAATCTCTCATGGAAGATGGTGAGATCCTAACCTCATAGGACTCCCCTGACCAGTCTAAATCTATGATTTTGGTGGACCTCTCTATCCCTGCTCCCTCTTCCCCCTTGCTTTGAGATCTCCCTGACCCTCCCCGAATGTTGATCCTCCTCTTCAAATTTCTTTTCCCCAACCCACTGCGGATGGCATCTCTATAAATCCCGCTTCCCTTACCCCCATTTCCCATTTGGAAGAAATTACCTCATTACACTCTCCTTCCTCTTTGGTGATTGAATATTAATGCCTGCCTAGAATAACTAGAAGCAACTATAAAAATAATTGGGATCTTGGAATCAACAAAAAGAATGGAAGACCCTCCAAAATACTTAAGCTTCATCTTGAAACTTCTCAACAATTTTCTCAGGGAACTCAAGGTACTCTCTCCATTAAAGGTGGGGGAAGTCCAAACCTAATAAATGAATCTTTTTTCTTGGAAGATTAGGGGAGTCAATGCCCCTCGAAAAAGAAGAGTTCTAAAAGAAATTAGAGTGAAACACTCTCATGATATCATCATGTTGCCAGAGACAAAGCTTAAAGAGGATAATATCCTTCCTAGGATTTGGCCCAAAGCCTCCTTTTCCTCCCATGTTTCAATTGGAAATTCTGTGGGGGGCTTTGTGTTTTGTACTTTTTAGAATCCTTTTATCCTTTATAGTGAATACATCATTAATACACCCCATTTCTTGGATGTGTTATTTCAAGAAATTGGTTCAAATTTGGGTTGGATTGCAGTCAAAATTTATGCTCTTGATTTGGAATCACAAAGGGATAACATTTGCGAAGCTCAAATGGATTTTAGAAATAATTGCAACCAGCTACCTTGGCTCATTATTGGGAATTTTAACACCCCTTTTTTTCCTTCGCAAAAATAAGGTGGTTCTCCAGCTAGTGATAGCACTATGGAATCTCTTTCCAACTTCATTAGACAAGGTGAGTTTATTGATTTTGACCTACATGGAGCTTCTTTTACCTAGTCAAATAGAAGATTAGGGATCAATCATATTCAAATTTAGTTGGACAGGGTCTTAGGATCCCTTGATTAGCTATCGCATTTCAGTGATTTCCATCTAGTGGCCCTCCCCAAAGCTACTTCTAATCACATCCCCTTACTCTTGGATGCAACGAAGTTTCTAAACATTAAGAATCCCCCCTTCAGGTTTGAGTGGTCTAGCTTTAGAACCACAACCTGTACAACCTCATGTTGACTCAATTTACTACTTCTCTATCCAGATTAGTGAACTAGATACTAAAAAAACTAGACAACTCTAAAATGTAATGGTTTAAGGTACCTTGAAGTATGATGGATGCAAATGGATGGGCGCAAAGTGGATGACCTCATTGCAAACTCGACGAACATGCACAACAAAGGTAAACTAAAAAGAAAATGGATTATATGGTAGATGAGGGGGCTTCTCGATGAAGTTGGTTCCAAGAAGTGTTAACTTCCTTAAGCGGATTTCAACCCCCGTATAGGTAAGATACAAAAAAATAAATGATAATGGACAAAATAATATGTATAATCTTAGGCACATAGAAACTAAAAATTGCATAAATGGATAAAAGATGTAAATCTGATCTAAATTAACACAAAAAAATTGTACCTGACTAGGTTGATGGTGACCTAGACTACAGAGGACGTGTTGATGGCGACATGAGCAAATAGATCTAGATAGCAAGCTGGAAATGCAGATCTAGAATGATCTAAATGCAAATAAGATGATCACATAGGCCTGAGAACACTGACAATAAATTGCAGAGGAAGATCTGAAACACACAAATAAAAGGATATGCAATAAAATAGAGATTCAGTATGGATTGGATGGAAAAAAGACTTGAGGTCGATGGTGACTGGGCTGAGTTGGCCGCAACTTGGAGACAGACATAAAATATTTGGAGTGACAGAGAAGCCAAATAAAAAAGTTGAGAACTGGAAACATTAACAGAGAAGAAACCAGAAATTGATGAGGATCTAGAAACAAAATAGATGAAACACAAAGTTGGGTCAACGGTCACCTGGAGTGGAGCAATGGTGACCTCGATGGAGTGATGAAAACCTAGGAAGTGCTAAACAAAGATGACGATGGATGGGTTTTATGGACAACATACAGACATAATCAATGAAAGAGAAAGTTGAAGATGAGGCTCTAATGGCAGATGAATTTACAAAACATTAGTACCTGAAAGATAATAACAATAATAGCATATGATAGCATGAATCAACACAAAATAAAAGTAAACCTCCCAAAGTCTTCACAAGTGATGCAAGACAAGCTCAAATGGGCTCCAAGAAGGTTGAAATAGCTACAAGGATACTCAAGCTTGAAGAAAATTTTGCACTGTGCAAGAAAACTTTGATTATGCATCATTTTGAAGGGGGGTAAAACTAGCTATATATGGTTGACAACGACCCGAGTGGGTCTCCCCCAATAATGGGGAACCATCGCTTTGGGTGGTGTAATGGTGATTTATTCGAGATATGGTGCTTTTATGGATTAGGATGAGTGTTTTAAAGCATGTAGGCATGTTAGGGTTTCTTAGGGAAGTAATATGGGTAGTTAGGAGATAAAGATGGATTATATGAAAGCTAGAAAAAGTATAGGGATGTGGAACTAGGTAGTGAGGGATGATAAACAACCTTAGGAGGAGAAATGAAAGCCAATTAGAGGTAATTAGCTAATGAGATGAGGATTGGGAAATGATTAAATCAATATTAATTAAAATTTGAAGTTTATAAGTTAATAGATAGGACATGATAATATGAATATGAATTAAAATAAAGGGGGTCTAGATAAGACCATCGTGATAGAAGTGAACACGGGTAAGAAGGGTAACAATACCAAACTTTGGTGTCTACATTTTCCCCTTTCAGTTGAGTAATTTGCGCTAGAAAGCCATGAGATAAAAACAATGAGAGATAAAGAGTAAGATGAATGCTTAAAAAGGTTTTATGATGAGCTCCCCATCAAATGAGGGATTGATAACGCAAAGGGGAGTCAATTATGAGGTTGAAAGAGGTAGATGGTGAAGCGAGGGTGGGAGAAGAAAATGGGTAAAATGATAGTGCGAGGCAAGATGCCACAAGCAAGAAGGATCCGATTCAACCAAATTTAAAAAAAGGTTGTGATTTTAGGAGTCACATTGGTAGGAAACAAAGGTCACGGTCATCAAGGAGATGACAAGAAATGTCCTACGGGCTTGTGAGTCAATGAAAATCACTATGAAATGGATTGAGTCTAATGGGAAATGACTCAAATGGATGTAAGCCGTGGGGACCAATGGGTCATAAGTAGGCATCGAACCATGCACAATAAAATGTGAAAATCATGTAAAATACAAAAATGTGTGAGGAATCGATTTGAAAAGGTATGCATCCACAATGGACGAGGATGGGAGTAATGGTGCCCCACCAAATGGCACAAAAATGGCCTGAAAGGTAAAATATAAAAAGTGATGAAATAAAATGCTCCAAGGAGGAATAAATATGGCCACAAAGGTGGACTTTGAGAGAAAACAAGGATAAATAGATGATGATAAGTAAGAATATGTGAGTATATGGGGGACCGTAGATGGGTAGTATATAGGTGATTTAGATAAAAGTAAAGGTGCTTGTAATAAAACAAAGAAGATGTCAAAGATATTTGTGGAAAGGTTTAGAATAAAACACAACTTAACAATGGCAGCCTATGGGTACGAACGATGCTACGTTGTATCAAGGGGTGTGTGATGAAAGGATGCCTCTAATCACATTGGAGGTAAACAAGAAAGGGATCTAAGTAAATCAAGGCACATGCAACCAAAACATGTTTTAGCGTTTAACCAACTATAGTTAGTTATACGAAATATCGTGAAGAAAAAACGGATGGAAGGAACTCATAAACCTAATGTTGACACAAAAAGGGGGTTTGTGATGTAACTTGTACACAGGAAGAGGTTTCTCCATAAGTGGTGTTCCCTAAATTTATGCTCCAGATTTTGGTAGGGGAAAGAGAAAAATGATCAATGCATGAAGTTTGCTAGAAGAAATTTGATCAATGCGGAAAGCTTTCTTAGGATGCTAATAAAATAGAAGGTTGATTATGAGAGTATCCTTCCTTTGAGGGTATGGTCTACTTTATACATATATGATATAGATGGCAAGAATGATACACACGATAGTGGTCCTTCAAGGGATCAGTCTATTGATTTTGAATTTTTTTTCTTTTTTGTACATGAACAGTTGTCCTTTGAGGGAGAAGTTTGTTTTTTATAGATTTGAATTTTGATAAGAGCATCCATGAATTTTGATTTTTACATGGGGAAGAGCTAGGAATAGCTGGGTAGACAACTTAGAAGGGGATAATGAATGTACAAGGGACATCTGTGGACCCTTAGCATGGTTCTAATAAGTAGATAATGGGGTGATGGATGTAATGATCGTGGAGTTCTCACCAAGAAAGGAGAACCTATCCATAAGGAAAATGTTATGGGAAGAGATATGGATCCCATATTTAAGGTCGTGTCAAGGAAAGTGATGGTAGACCACATAATTCCAAATCATTACAATGATATATGGAAGAGCCTAATGATGGAGGAATGATATAAGGATATTACTAATTGCTCAGTGGTAGGCATGCTAACAGTAGAATGGTCACAAGTGCAATGCATTAAGTGGTTCCACTTATGGTTTACCGGCAAGGGAGGCCAAATGATAGGCTACCGACCCATATTTATGTGTAATAATGTATGGTCCAATCCAATTGGGGCAAAACTTTCCATGTTGGATCCTTTCTAGAGTAGTAACGTTATGATTTTCTGTACGAACGAGGTCACCTACATTAAAGTCATGATAGGATAGACTGATAGCTTGAAAAATATGGGATACAATGAGATAGATGAGCGAAGATAAAAGCTATGTGCTACCCTTCAAGAAGCAAAGAAAATATTCATACCTAACAAAAAGAATAGATGGCCACTAAAGTGGGCTTTAGAATGAAAATATGGCACTCTGAGAATGGCGTGAGCATGGACACAAAGGTGGAATTTATATGATATAAATTTAAATGATATTGGATGAGATGAGTTAGGTAAAAATCCTAAATTATGTGCAAGACCTCGGAAATGAGGAAGCGAGAAATATGTGTCTTAGGAGACGAAAAAAATGGCCACAAAAGTGAACTTTAGCATGAAAAGGATGGTGCCTCCCCAAGACAAGCACAAATGTGGCCACAAAAGTGGACTTTAATGAAACATGGTGTCATAAGAGAGGCACGAATATGGCCATGAAGTGGACTTAGGATGAAAACTATGGTGCCCCGAGAGAGGCACCAATATGGCCACAAGGGTGGAATTTGATGAAACATAGTGCCCTGAGAGAGGTACCAATATGGCCACAAAGTGGACTTAGGATGAAAGGGATGGTGCCCAAGAGGAGCACGAGTATGGCCACGAAGTGGACTTAGGATGAAAAATATGGTGCCGAAGAGGGACACGAATATGGCCACAAAGAGGACTTAGGATGAGATGAGATGATAGATATATTGGCTAGCTAAGATGAGATAATAAACTAGATGAGATCGAATGATATGGGTTAGATAAGATAAGACAATGTCAAGGATGAAAATGAATTAATCCACAAGCAAAATGATCCTAGAATGAAGTCCCCCAATGTCAAGGGATCCATTCGATGGATAGGGAGATGAATTGGTGTGGATAGGATATGTGGATGGGGAAGAGGATGTGAGAGGATCAATAAAAGGGGAGGATGCTCCCCTAGCGAAAGAGGATATATTACATTGGGAAATTTAGGTGTAGATGAACTAGTAGATGTGGAAGGAGATTTGATGGGATGGTTAGAAGGAATGTTGGTGATATCTTTGGATTTGGATTGGATAGATGGTTGGGGATCATATGGGTGATTTGCAAGACAAAAAATGTCAATGAACAAGGGAGGACCCTCCTTGGGAGGAGTAATATGTGAAGGAGGAATGATGATAGATGTTTAGTGAGGATGCTTAGTAACTGGTTGGATGAGGATGTACAAATAGTAAGTGAATTGGTCATAGATAAATCAGTGGATGGAGAAGGATGGTCCTCTTAGACGAGAAAATCATCTCTCTCATTAAGATCATAGACGATTGTTTGAAGGGCCTTACATTGCTCGGTGTTATGACCCAGGGTACAATGATAGGTGCAAATGAGATTGGTATCAAACCATGATAGTTTCTTAGTATGTGGATTGAAGGCCTTGACATGAGGGAGTGTGATCACAGATGTTTGGATTAAATGTCTAAGGATATCTATGTAAGATTTGATAGAAGTAGTGGGGAGGTTGCTCTTGTGAGGCTTGGCAGGATATTTTGGCTTATTTTTAGGATAGAGGGTGGATGTAGATTGGATGGGTAAATTAGATGTCTTAGAATATGAATCAAATTTGGGAGGAGGATTAGATTGTTTGGATTTAGATTGATCAGTGGGAGATGTCTTAGATGAAGGGCCTAGCCCTAGGATAGATGGGGGTGCTCCTAGGATGGATTTTGTGATGTTGAATTGCTAAGGAGAGGTAAGATCTAACTTCTTACAAGGATGCACAAGATACCTTTGAGGATGCTTACCAAAAGTCTTAGATTTTCATCAAGAAGGTTTACCATTGGTAGGGATGAAAATAATCTCAACTGGAGGATGTGAAGATTATGGTGTAGGGGTGAATGTTGATGGAGAAAGAGGTGTTTGTATGATGTGATTAATGAGGTCTATGTGAGATGTGGATTTTGTAGGTTTTGGATTCGTTAATGTAGAAACAGTTAGTTTTGTAGAGGGGCTACGAATACCCTTTGTGTTTGTCTTAGGTGGGGGTGTTTGTTTCATAAATGTTTCAAGGGGTATCATTGATATGTTTACAAATTGAGAAGATGTGATTGGTATGGTAGCAAGTATAGATGTGGATATGGTAGTTATTGAAGGATTAAGTGTAGAATATATGGATAAAATAGGTGATGTGGCCATGGGAAAAGATGTAGGTATATGTGATGAAGATGTCAAGGTAGATGTAAGTGAATTTTTTTATGTGGTAGATATAGAGGTAGTTGGGATCAATAGGGAGGTGGGTCTAATTGGGATGATTAGGGATGTAACTGATGTAGTGATAGGTTTGTTTGATGTGGATAAGGGATTCAATATGATAGGTTGGGGAATGATGGATGTATTTGATGTGGATGTGGTAAAGGTAGGAATAGATGTAGGACAAGAGGTAGAAGCTAATTTTATAGGTGCGGTAGTTGTGGATATGGTTGATGTAGATGTGTAGGTAGATATTGAAGAAGTCATAGGCACAATGTCTAAGGTAGGGGTAGATGATGAGGTAGATGAGATATGTAAGAATGGAGGTTTTTTATGTTTAGTACTAAGTGCAAAAGGGTTAAATTTGTAAGATGTGGAAGGTGAAGATTGATTTTTCAATGGTGGATTAGGAAAAGGGTGTTTGAATATGTCAAGGGGTCAGCTAAGAGATGAGACAAAATTTTCTATTTGAAGATCCCCCTGATTTATAAGTTGTTTAATGCGATATTTAAAAGAAAAACACTTTTCTATGTTGTGACCCATAAATCGATGATATTTACAATGGTAAACCTCATTATACCTAGCGGGTTTGGGGGTGTAAGTCATCAATAGATCAGATGGAAGGAAGTTTGATAAGGTGAACCACCATTAATTTATCAAATATAGAATTGTAAGATTCCCCCGAGGGGGTATAATTAGAAGATGGTCTAAAAAATTTATGTGAAGGCACGACGTAATATGTAGATGGTTTGGTTATACAACATGATAAGTGGATGGATAAGGGAGTAAAGAAGCTTGGGGATATGTTAAAGTTGGAGGGTATATTTTATAAGAGGGAATATAATTAAGTGGTGGAGATTTAGCTGGTTGGGAGAGTGCTTGATGCTAGAAAATAGAAATGTGACGGGATGGGATAGGTTTTGATAATGATTGTTATTAAGAGATAAGGATATTCAATTGTTGAGTGTTGGGAGATTGAGATGGTTGGATAGGAATTATAGTGATAATATTGGATGAAGTAGGGATAATATTTATTTGAGGTGATGGGGGTGGAACATCATCCACCAATGGAGTGGATTAATAGGATTGAGAGATCATGGGAGATATATGAAATAGGAATTTATAAATGCGGCTTGAAGGAGTCCCGAAGTATTATAAAAGAGTAGGAGATGGTGGTGTGACTGGGAGGGGAAACGGATTGATGATAGATAAGAGAATTGGTTTCAAAAGGGGGATTGATTTGGCTGACATTATCTTCATAAGGTTGAGATACCATGGGAACATAAGATCGGGAAACCCAAGGCAAGGTTTTAAAGTCATTTGAGGAAGAAATGTCATTGAATATGTTACATTGTTGCATTGTTTCATCTTGAGAAGGGGTATTAATAGGCATAAAATGGGAAAATATCTATTTGACAAAAAAATCTTACAACAAGTTTTTAATTACCATGATTAATTAGAAAATGTGAGAAAAAGAAAAGGTCGATAACGAGGGTACCTAAGAGATGGTCGTCTAAGGCTGGTTTCGAGTCATTATGGCTATGGAGTCCTCAATATACCCAAAGGTACATGAGGCCCAAGTCTATACATGATTTCTAACGTGGCCAGAACACCACGACGGATTTCCTATTGGGTTATCAAATCCCAATTAGGTCCACCTGGTATGGGATTGTTTTGATGTGTAATTTTGATGAGTGTGTTTGGATGTGTGTGATGAAATGTGAAATTCAATCAATTAAACCCCTACTTACACTAGGTGAACAAGCAAGGATGCAAAAGGTTCATTTTAATCCAAATCCAAATGTGAAATTTCGATGAGGAAAAACACACAAGAAAGGGAAAATGTGATGCAAAAAGGAGAAAATAAGACAAAAATAAAAAATACCTAGTGAACGCTTTTCCATTTTATCTGATCTTCAAATAAATTGAAGAGTAATCAAAGCAATCCATAAGCCCAACACGAACAATAAAAATCAAAAGCCTCTACCTGCAATGTTAGTGGAGGATGGAATAAATATAGATAATGACAAGAAATACAAAAGACTCGCCTAAAAGGGTGGTCCCACCGGGTGTGCCAAAATGTTGACTGAATTTCCTCCTTCTCTGTCCAGAATAGTGAACTAGATACTAAAGAAAACCAAACAACTCCAAAATACAAGGGTTTAAGGTACCTTGAAGTATGATGGATGCAAATAGACGGGTGCAAAGTGGATGACCTCATTGCAAACTCGACGAACCTACAAAACAAAGGTAAATTAAAAATAAAATGGATTAGATGGTAAATGAGGGGGATGCTCGACGAAGTTGGTTCCAAAAAGCGTTAACTTCCTTATGTGGATGCCAACCCCTGTATAGATAATATACGATAAAAGTAATGATAATGGATAAGATAATATGCAAAATCTGAGGCACACAAAAACTGAAAATGACATAACTGAATAAAATATGTAAATCTGATTTAAATTAACACACACACATAAATTATACCTGACTAGGTCAACGGGGACAAAATACTATTGAAGAGGACAGGTTGACGCCAACCTGAATAGATGGATCTGGATAGAAAGATGGAAATGGAGATCTGGAATGATCTAAATGCAAATAATATTGATCATAGAGGCCTGAGAACATTGAACGGTAACCTACAGGGAAGAAATCAAACACAAAAATAGAAAGGATGTAAGAAAATAGAGATTGGTGATGGATTAGATGAAAATTGGACTTGGGTCGAGGATGACTACGACAGTGATTGAAGACAGACAGAGCAGATTTGGAGTGATAGAGAAGGAAAATAACAATATATTAATAACTAGAAATAGCAACAGAGTAGAAACATACATTGATGAGGATCTCGAAACACAATGGATGAAACACAGAGTTGGGTCGATGGTGACATGGGTGCAGCGACGGTGACCTTGGTAGTTCTAAAAAAATATGAGGATGGATGGGTTGGATGGACACACCTATAGACAGAATCACTAAAAGAGGAAGATAAAGATGAGGCTCTGATGGTTGTTGAACCTACAAAATGTTAGTACCTAAAAGATAATAAAAATAATAGCATATGATAGCATGAATCAACACAAAATCAAAGTAAACCTCCCAAATTCTCCACAAGTGATGTAAAACAAGCTCAAATGGACTCCAAGAAGGTCGAAATAGTTGCAAGGATGTTCAAGCTTGAAGACAAGTTTGCACAGCGCAAGAAAACTCTGATTATGCCTCATTTTTAAGGTGGGGTAAAACTAGCTATATATGGTCGATGACCAGTGACCTAGGTGAGTCATCCACCAACTGTAGGGAATCATCCCTTTGTGTGGTAGAAGGATGATTTATTCAAGATATGGGGCTTTTATGGATTAGGATGAGTGGTTTAAAGCATGTAGGTGGGTTAGGATTTCTTGGGGAAGTGATATGGCTGGGTAGGAGATAAAGATGGATTATATAAAAGCTATAAAAAGCATAGGGGTATGGAACTAGGTAGTTACGGATAATAAAAAACCTAGGGAGGATAAATGAAAGCTAATTAGAGGTAATTAGCTAATGAGATGAGGATTATGAAAATAATTAAATGAATATTAATTAAAATTTAAAGTTGATAAGTTAATAGATAGGAAAGATGAGAATATGAATATGAATTAAAATAAAGGGGGTCTAGATAAGACCATGGTGATAGAAGCAAATGTTAGAAATAAGGGTAACGATACCAAATTTTTGTGTCTACACCTCATTGAGGATTGGTGGAGAATGGAAATTTAGAAAAATGCTATGTTCAGATTTTGTGAGGAAGCTTAGCTTCATTAAGAAACAACTTAATCTTTGGAAATCCAAAACTTTTGGGAGCATTAGAGAAAGGAAACAACAACTTTCCTTGAGGATAGCTAAAGTTTCTTCAAAAATTGAACTAACTAGTAGAACCCCTTCCCTTCATCAACAAGAGGTGAAGTTGCTGAGTTAATTTCATAATAATCTTGCTGAAGAAGAAATCTATTTGAGGCAAATATCTAGGGTTCTTTGGCTACAAAATGGAGATCGCAACACATTTTTTCATGTTACTCCTAGTAAACATAAGAGCGGAGATAAGATTAAGGAACTCTAATTATGGACGGGAACCACTTTACTTCTAAGATTGATATATTAGCAGAGTTGGTCAATTTCTATATTAACCTTCTCAAGGAGGAAGGTTCCATATATGATGTGGATGCTTTGTAAATGTTGCAACACATCTCGAGGTTAGTTACTAATGAAATTAATGAGAATATTACTAAGCCTTTCGCCCTAGACGAAGTTCACAAAGAGGTTTTTTCCATGAAAGGAGACAAATCACCAAGCCCTAGTGGCTTTTCAATATATTTCTATCAGTCCTTATGGAACATTATCAAATCATACCTACTAGAGGTGGTCAATGACTTCTAAGGAAATGACTCTCTTCTAAAATAATGGATCAATGATTTCTTAGCTTTGGCCCCTAAATCTCTTGGGTCTAAGTTTGTGTCTAATTTTCAGCCTATTAGTCTTTGTAATACCTCCTATAAAATCATTACTAAAATGTTAGCTACTAGGTTGAAGCCGTATATGGACCGCCTAATTTCTAATCAGTAGAATGGAATTATTAAAGTCTGCCTCATTCAAGATGGAGTGATCATTGTTCATAAATATACTCACTCAGCCCAACACTCTAACTCTACAGGGATGATACTTGAACTGGATATATAGAAAGCTTTTGATATATTCAGTTGGTCCTTCCTCCACATATTTCTTGAAAATTTTGGCTTCTGTGAGAAATAGTGCAGTTGGATTCATGGATGTATCTCCTTTCCTAACTTCTATGTTTTGGTGAATGGTATTTTGTTTAGTTACTTCACTAATAGAAAAGGTATTAGGCAAGGTGACCCTCTCTCACCTTTTCTCATCATTTTGATGGTTGATTTGTTAAGTAAAGTCTTAGGAGCTTCCAAAAACGATGCGGTCATCTCGGGTTTCAAAATCACCTCCAGGGTTTGGGCAGCAACTCATACTCAATTTTCAGATTATACCCTCCTCCTAGGTGTGGCCTCTGTTGTTGAAGATAGAATAACTACGACAACTCTCAATTGTTACTAATCAACTTCGCAGCATCTCATTAACTTTTCTAAAAGAATTATTTATCGTTATAAACATGCCTCTTAGTCGGAAAAAAAATATTATTGTTATATTTGGTTATAGAATCTCTGTTCTCCCCTCCTCTAATTTGGGTCTCCCTCTTTTCAAAGGTAGAAAGATGAAGAATCTCTGGACTTTGGTGATTGAAAGATTCCAAAAGAAGCTAGCGGGGTGGAAGGGATCACTTCTGAGCCAAGCTGGTAAACTACAACTTATTAAAACCACCCTTCAAAGCCTCCCAATATTTTTTATGTCTCTTATTAAGATTCCTTCAACGGTTACTTCTCATATCAAACATATTCAAAAACATTTCCTTTGGTCTAGATCTGAAGAACGTAAAAGAATACATCTGGTGTCTTGGAATGTTTCCTGCAAACCTCTGGCGGTAGGTGGGCTTGGTTTGAGGAAATTTTTGGAAATGAATAAGGCCATGTTGGCTATGTTGGGTTTTTCACTTTCCATGAAGGAAAGAACCCCTTGGGTGTAGCTTCTCATTTCCAAATATCTCCCCCCTTTTGGAGACTTATTATCTTCCGATATCCCCCGGGGTTCTGCCATTTGGAATTCTATTGCCAGTAGCCAAAAAATCCTGGTGATTGGAACTAAATGGTGTTTTGGAAATGGGTTGGCCATAAATTTTTAGAATGATTGGTGGATTGATGAAAATCCTTTTTTGGGTGATTCATTATGGGATCTGATTCGCCCCCCCCCCCCTCTCGGTTATATGTAGTAGGATTATTAGTGGCTACATTGACAGAAGTAGTGGTAAGCCTTGTTGGTTCATCCCCTCCTGGGATGGTTGTATCTTGATCCGGTTACAACACATTGATAGCCTTAAAGTTTTTTTATCCTCTCAATATATCTAATTCTCTCTGACTTTGTATGTGCGCGTCTGGCTGGGAACCCCCTCTAGTTGCTTCTCTGTCAAAGCTACTTATCTCTCACATCCCCGCACCTCTTGTGGCCCACCTCTCCATCAAATTTATATCCCTCAAGTCCTCCCAAAAATTAGCTTCTTCTCCTCGCTTGTCTCTAGGGATGTTATCCTCTTGAGGCAAAATCTCAAGTGAAGGGGATTCTCCCTCCCTATTTGGTGCTTCCTTTATCTTAATGTTTTGGAAGCCAATGCTCACCTTTTCCTCCAATGTCCTTTCTCTCATACACTTTGGTGTCCCTTTTTGGAAATATTTGGGGTTGCATGGGTTCTTCCCTCCTCCCTCTTAGAGGTGTTTTCCCAATGGAAGTCCCCCATTGTCCATTTATTTTCTACCCTTGCATGGAATTTTTTTCTTCCCCATGTTCTATGGGTCATATGGAAAGAAAGAAATAGGCGCATATTCAAGGAACAATCTCAATGTATGTGGAAAATATTCAACATGGTGGTTTTTGGTTTGTAGGTAAATATAAATTGTTACATCTGGGAGAAACATAAACATAAAGTGGTCTTAAGGCTTTCTGAACTTTGGCCTAAAAAATTCCTCATCCCCCTTGTCCCTCCTCCCACAATTTTAGCTCACGTTAATACTTTCCAGTCACCCCTCCTTTGGTTTGGATAAATCATAACACAAATGGTGCGGCCAATGATAACCCGGGTGCCTCTGGTGGAGGTGTCATTCTTAGAGATGACTCTAGTAATCCCCTAGCTACCTTAGTTGTTTGCTTTGGGTTTGGAACTAATCATAGGGCTGAAGCCCTCGCCATACTTAAAGGTATGGAACTAATGGATAGTATTGGCTCTGTTCAGCTAATTGTTGAAATTGATTCTCTCAACATGGTAAGAATTCTCACCTCACATGAGCACCCTCAGTGAAACATCTGTAACATCATTAAATATATAAGATCCCTTCAATCTAGTTTTTAGAAGATTAATTTCTAGCATATCTACCGAGAGGGCAACAAGGCTATTGATTTCTTGGCTAAAATTGGTGTTTTCTTGAATATGCAAAAAAATGGATGGGATATTTCCCAAAGGATCTTATTAATCTTGTTGCCACTGATTGTCACTCGAAAGCATAACTCTTCTTGGTTGTTGATTTTTATCTTCAACCTTTTCGTTATGGCTTTAGTTAGATGCAACATCACTAAGATGGGTACCACCTTTTTTGGTGGTGGTAATAGCAAGGATATGACATGTGTGGCTTTTATTGGCATGTATGACAAAGATAGATTGTGTTCGTGTGATGGATTAGTTATATTAATGATTATAAACGCGCACAGGTATGTTTTTAATAAGGGAAGCTTTGATAACAAAATCCTAGAGACACATGTGGAATAATTGATTGACAGTGCCCGGAATTACTATTTAATCAGGTTATACCTTGGGATTTTGGAAATCTCTATCAAATTTTCATAATTCATTATGGGTGAAGCTATCAAAATAATTGATCCCACTTTTTACAAAGATGTTAAGGCAGACTTGGACGTCAGGAATATTCTGAAGGCTAGTGGTGTTACGACTTTCATGGAGAGACTAGCTGGTCACTCTGTCCATTTGACCAGTAGTGTGTTGGCATCTTGGAAGAAAGGCAAAGTTAAATTGGGTAGGAAGAAATTTTTTATTTCACCTTACTTCATTGTAGCTACGACCGGGATCCCTACGGAAGGAGACATTTATTTCAAGTGCTCACTTCGAGCCGAGTTGGACAATTTCTTGTGTCATGGCGAAAAAAAATGAAAGTACAAATCAGGATTTGAGAGGGACTCGCTTCCACAACCTTGGGATAGGGTTGTTGAGAAACTTGATGAGGTATTTTATGCTTGAGGGATTGTAAACACTGAAATATGGTGCTAGTTGTTTCTTATAGCTCATCTTAGACATGTTAAGAAGGTAAAATTCTCTTGTTTTCTATTTCAGTCACTGGATTAGTCTCTTAAATTAGATAGAGAAGAGGAAGGGCCTCTCCTTCACCAAGTCCTTTTATATCTATTATTCAAAATGATGTATTCCAAAAAGGATATCTTGAGTTTCTCCCCTAAGCTTAAGAAATATCATTGGATCACCCATTCTCCTTCTCAACCTGTTCCCTTTGCCCCCTCCTTTAATGTTATCTCTACCCATCATAGACATCACCAGCTTTGTCTCCCTTGTGAATCTGATTCAAATATCACGATATTAAGCCTGAGTGGTCAGGAAGTCTCCCTTTGGTTCTTATCATGTTTATCCCTCATCCTTTCTAGCATATTTTAACACTAAAAATCCCTCAAATTTCTCTCCCATCATCACCAAATCAATTTTCATCCTAACCTCTCCTTCTTCTCTACCCCTTATAGTTTCTTCTCTAGTTTCTCCTTTTGTCTCACCAGATTTTGTCATGGTTGTTACCAACTCTGCTCATTTAGTCACGGATTCCCCTATTGTTCCCCCCTTGATTCTATGGATGTTTGCATTGAATCAGATATTCCCAATGTTTTATTGGGACTCTCAATGTTATATCTTGATTCCCCTCTGTTTGAGAATATGGGAGCCCCTGGTATCTCTCATATGGATGCTAACTTCCATAAAGCTACAATTTCTAAGCATAAAGATCCCTTGGATAATATCACTCTCTCCCAACAAGAGCCTAATGATGAAGATATCATCCTCAATATTCTCAAAAAAATATACTTTTCCTTCTCTTCTATCAAAGAATATAAAATACACACGAACGTGATCTAGAAGAACATTAACAAAGACTACGTGAATCTCATTAAATTAGTGGACATGTTGTTCAATATAATCCCTACTGTTGTAACTAAGGAAACAATAGATATCCTTAAAAATATTCACAAAATGTAATTGGCTCTTTTTGGTTCAGTAATTAGTGGTTTCTTTGTTTTTTTCTACCTACATGCTTTTTCTCTTATTTCTTCATTGACATATTCTACCTTATGGGATTTTTTGTACAAGGATAAGGGTCATTTCAAAACCCCCACTTTTACCCTTTTTCTAAAAAAATATGGTGTATTTAGATGACGCACAATTATAAATTATTCTATAATAATATTGATTGTGTTGTTGATAAAATGGGTTCCTCAATCACTTACAAATTTTTGTGGGCATTCATACCTTGATATAATATTTTTATATAAGAACTTGTTCATATCCCTTGTTGCCCAATTATTTATCACAACAACTTCCACCCATTTTTTGAAGTAGTTTGTTCTGGTGTTTATGTATCTAGATTTAGATTTACTGGATGATGGATAGACTAGTCCAATAAATTCTATCCCCATTACTCAATTGGTTTTTTATCTAGAACTATATTAAATAGCATTTCATCCCTTTGATTTTATTTTCCTATTCTTTGACAAACATCATAATATTTCACTAGAAACTAAATTCCACTATGCAATATATTTTTCAGTCAATTCACCTATAAAATGACCTATTGTTATCCCCACATGTTCTTCTTGGAATATGGCACCCCTTTCATGTTCCAAAGCTACTATGTGTAATACTTCATCTTTCCCCAACTCATATAGAAATTCATTTTTTACAATATAAGGTAATGCTTTAGTAATAATATGTTTCTTTTATTTCTTTATGTAATGGTATAGTAGGATTCCATATTGTAGCAATTGCGCAATTTATTCTAAGTATGTTAGAACCATGATAACCCTAAAAAATTGTCCATCTGAGGAGTTTTTATCCAATTCCCAAGTTCTTCTATTATATCAACCCACGTGTTCCCTTCCTAGTTTGACATTGATCTGAAACTTGTATTCTTGAAACAAAATCAACCATCTTGATATGTACCTCCTCCTAATGATGGCTTATTTACCAGTTATCACAGTGCTTGATGATTTGTGAAAAAATCAAAAGGTATTGCCAAGAGATATTTTTTGAACTTCGAGAGTGTGAAGACCATGTCTAGTGTTTCTCTTTGTAGTTGTGTAATTTCTCTCTAATGGAGATAGTTTAAAGAGAGCAAAGTGTATTTGGTGGTCAATACCCCTTTCTTTAGGATGCACAAGGATTTCTCTTATTGCGATTCCTGAGGCATCTACATGAATATGGAATATTTTTCCCCAGTCTGGGAATACTAGTATAGGTACACTAACTAACTTGTTCTTGAGTTGTGTAAATGCATTCTTACACTTTGTTGTCAATTTAAACTTGGCTTCCTTAAATAGTTATTATTTTGTCAATTGAACAATATTGGAAAAACCCCTAATGAATTTCTAGTAATATCATGTATGCCCTAAGAATGTGCACAATTCATATGGATTTATAGAAGGTTTAATCCTTGTTATTATTACAATTTTTTTATGGTCTACCAATATCCATTCTTTACAAACAACATGCCAAAGTAAATATTCAAAAGACGTAAAAAATAAATATTTCTTTAAACTCAAATGAATGCACAAATCTCTACAATGTTCTAGCATTATGCATACCTTATAAATATGATCCTTAAATAAAGAGAATACTCCCCAATTATCAAGATATACTTCAAGAAAATCGTGTATGAAATCCTTAAATGTGGTGACTATAGCTCAGGAAAAGATTGTAGGTGCATTCTTTATCCCAAATAGAATTACGTAATGCATAAAGCTTCCCCACTCTACAACAAAATTAGTCTTCAATTGGTACTCTTGCACAATTAGGATTCAATGGTAGCTACTAAATCCATTTGTGAATGAATATACTTTATGGCATGCTACCATAAGATTTCTCTTATGAAAAGAGTGGGAAATGGATCATTTACACAAGTATTGTTGAGAGGCCTATAATCGCTAAAAATTCTTATTTCTCTTGTTTTATTTGGTTAAGTGACTATTGAACTCACCAAATCATATTTTTCTATAGGGTATATTAAATCTACTTCTCTCATGTTATCTAATTTAACTTTAACAGTGTCTTTTATTTTGGGGTTCAACCTGTATGACATCTTTTTTATGGGCTTTGCACCTTCTTTTATTTCAATGTACATTTATCCTAAGGATGGTTCTACTCCTTTAATTTCACTAAAATTTGTTGGAAATTCACCCTAATAATCTTTTAATAGTTGTAGAATTTTAGACATTTCTTATTTTGTCCAATAATATCCAATAGTGGCTAGTTTGAATATTTTCGAACGACTGACATCTTCCACCCTTTTTTGCATTGGTTCGTCATATATTATGGATTTTCCTTTTTCCTTAGTGTCTTTAAATTTCTTTGATCCTTATTTGTCTTATATGTTTAAACTAGGTATCTACCCTTGTTGTTAATTGTGCAATTCTTTGTTTATAGGAAGAGGTTCAATTTGTTCTGGTCTAAACATACATGTGTAAGTTCCATGTCTTCTTTGTTATTTTAATCATCTCCTTCTCATTTATTCTCTCAACTCTATGGCATAACTTTCATTCTCTGATGAGTGTCTCTCTTGATTTCATTTATGCTAGTTGTTGTTATGCAATTCCCCTATTTTTCTTCTTTTAGATCTTTGAATTCAACTCCTAAATTTATAGTTTTATAGCAGAGGAATGCTTCGATATTTTCCAGTACCATATTCATCATATTATTACTATCTTCAAATGTAGAAGTTCTAGTAAAATATTCTTTCACCTATCTCCAAGTGCATGTTTCTATTCTCTTTTCCTGGTGTAAGTACCATGATTTAGGTAATGGATTGAGTGTCTTTGGAAAGATATGGACCCACCATTTTGTTTCAATGTTTTGTATCTTCCATGCATCAATACATACTTGGATGTGTATCTTAAGGCGTTGATTTGCACAATATATGGGGAAATCTTTAGTTAATCTAGATGGTAATGTAAATATTGCATGCAACATACCTACCACTTCACTCCATGAAAGGTTTTTCCTTCTATGAACATCTTATCAAGTCGTTGTTACCCTCTTCAATGCTTATTCTAGTTCACTCACTCTCATATGTTCTTAGAATGTAACCAAAAATGTATCCAAATTAGACGCACAAAATATTCTTGAATTTATTTCTCCTCAATGTGAACCATTCTCATATGCCTAATATCATGTTCTCTTCATATCCATTAGCTCGGATCTATATCTAAATCCTTTCTAACTAAGGAGGCTTCTTCCAATGGGATGTGAGTTTATCCATTAGTCTCTATATAATCCTACTCATTCTGTATAAATTTATATAGCTTCTCTATCTCAAGGTTAGTGGGATGTCTAATTTTATAGTGCAAGTCCTCTTCCAAAAATGGATTCTTTGAGTGTGCATTAATTGGAATATCCTAGTCACTATAATATTATGTTCACTTTTATCCTCTTAATTAAGGATCCTCTACTCTTTCTTTTTGTTCCATCTTGAACCAAATCTCAATATCCTACACATAGGGAGACATGCATTTTTTCAGGATGGTGTAGGGATTTTGATTAGTCCTTTTTATGGGTATGACATTGATGGAATACTCTAAGTGTTCTTCCATTTGATTTATAACTATATTTATTTTCATATTCTTGTCATAGGACCATTTCTTTCCAATTAAAAAAAGGAAAGCATGCCTAATTAGTCTTCATATCAATGACCTAGAAGTATCCCTTCAAACTTATGTCCCTTACCTAAATTTCCACATCTTCGAGTCTTCCAATTGGATCCACCATCCCATAATCTTCAAGACTTAGAGTGAAAAAACTATAAGTTAAGGTTGGAAGACCCATGACTTCCCATGTAGACCTTGGCATCATGTTCACAATGTTCCAAAAATTAAATATTGCATCCCTTATTTCATATCCTCCTGAAATTATAGTCAACCTTATATGTTTTGTTCTCTATTGTTGAACTAAATTGTTAGCTAAAGCAATACAACTCTAACTATCACATAAAAGAGGAGTACTTTCTTTAACCTCCATGTGAATTTCTTTGAACAATCACTTTAGCCACATGGTCTTCTTTGGTTTGCTTCCATTGTCACTTATATATTACACCTCAGTAGAAGAGATGAAGAGATTGTTGGTTGCTTTTTGCTACTCCAAGTAATTGCACATCTGTACTAAACTTGAACAAATATCTAGTTGTAAATTTTCTATCTATTACATCACCAACATAGGTCAGAATCACAATATCCATGTAAACAAATGCATTATCTGAACGAAGTGTAATGTAAACAAAAATTAATTGTTTCCTTTAATGTACATCTTAATATTATTTTTTGCTAACTTCCAATGATCCTATATACTAGTTCCTACATGAATTCGGATGCAATTACAATTGCATATGTAATATTAGGTCTAGTGATTTTTAGATAGATTAAACTTCTTACAAGCTTCATGTTAAGAGTAGGGTTAAATTTCTCACATGCAAGTTTAGGACCAAGTTTACAAACAAATTCAATAAGAATAACAACTGGTTTACAATCCACCATATTAAATATTTAAAGTAAAATTAGCAACATATTGTGACTGAAATACAACAATAGAATGTTTATCTTGATAAAATAGTCATGCCTATATAGAATAATGAAGTGAGCATAGATCATTCATCTCGATATATATACAACATTGAATATAATTTGATTATCTTCAATTTTCATAAAAGAGAAATAACGAGATAACTCTAAATTTTATAATAATTGATTTCCATGTTTTTTGGGCTCTAAATATTAATATTGGTTCAAAAAGTAAAAATTGTATTATGTTAGATTATAGTGCTAATCATATAAATTGAAATTTATATTAAATTTGATCTAAGTATATGTTTATATTCATGGATTTTTACATTTTTCATTAAAAACATTCCACGAGGATAAAATATATGTCACAAAGATGATCATGCATTATGTACTACATGATAAATTTCTTGTCATAACTTAGATCATTATTTCCTCAAAAAAATGATGTATACAACAGGTATTACAAAGGTTTTTATGTACACTTCTTAAGATATTTAATTAAAAAGTTTACTTAAAAGCATATATTTACAGCTTCGGACCATTTATACTTTGGATCTAGACCAATTATACTAGCAGCTCCAAACCAATTGATACTAGCTAACTCTGAATCACTTATACTAGCAACTCCTGTACCGTTTATACTAGTTAACTCCAAACCATTTATACTAGTCAGCTCCGGACTAGATATAATGTCAAGATCCAAACCATATATATTACCAACTCCAGGACTAGATTATCACTACCAGACTCTAAACCATATACATTGTAAACTCTGGACCAGATACACTGTTGGCTTTGGACCAAATACACTACCAACTCTAGACCAGATATACTAGCCATATCTAGACCATAGATACCACTGAAGGGGTCATAAGATTCTATATATAGATTAATATGTATGAGAGACGCTTCTTTATGCAAACCCATTTGACAGTAGAAAGTACCTTATGTATAGAAGTGATAACCCAATGAGGATTTTCATTGCCACATGAAATGTAAGTTCATAAAAGCCCAGCAAATCCAATGTCAAGGAAAGAAGAAATCACATTTTCCATGCATCGTCGCCATAAAGAGGAAATGTTGTATGTACCTGCTACTAAGAATCTCCTGACATTTATTTTATTGACGAATATAATTGAGTTTTTGTAATGTATAATGCAACACAAGTCAAGAACCCAGATGGTTTAGAAGTTAACAAAATAGTAAGGCTCAGAAAATTGCCTTGAGTGTCCACTACATGATTTTCAGGGAAAAAAGTAGCCTCTGACATGTGTTACCAAAATGCTAGATCATATTCCTGAGTAATCTCAGAAACACTGTTCATATCCCATTTTGAAAAATTTGTAAGTGAGCAGTGAAGTTGATTTCATGTCGATGACTCCAAAATACTCAACATAGAATATTTTTTATATGTGTTGCAAAGGGCATGCGAAGAGCTATGAAACCCAGAATAACTATTTTATAGGAATTTCTTAACTGCCACACTAAGGAGCAGCATAGTTGTTTAAATACCACTTTACCTAGATAAATGAAACATATAGTTTCAATAGTTTTAATTTTTACCACATTCATTTGTAACTAGATTAATTTTTGTAAAATTGGTGTAAATACATACTTCTTACATATTTACGAAAAGCTCCTACATTCAATTTTAATATGAACAACCAAACATCACATAGAAGTGATTATTACCATGTCCAGAGTATTTATTTTTTCAACAAATATTTACCAGCTATTGCTACATGTTAAGAAAAATATATGAAAAGTAGCTTGATCAAGATACAAGATCATTCATATTTATGCTTCCTAAGAGTGATGCACATGAATATGTAATCTACCCTTCACTGTAATTTATTATGTTAAAAGAAACATGTACTTTTCCCTTATTCTCATATTAGACATAGAAGTTACATTTCTATTAGTATCATAAATTTGAGTCTTGAGATGAGGTTCATTTGAAAATTTAGTAGGGAAAATGAATTCCACAAAAGCTCAAAAAATATGAGAAATAGCATGGATCCCAATTCCAATAAGTTCTCATAGTAAATACCAAGAAGTTCACCTATGAGAAATTGAAAATGAAAGGAGAGGCTAAATCAAAGTGTGCCACAACCTTTATGGTACAAGACAATTCCCCCTTTGACAAATCCCATTTTTTAAAGGTCAAAATAGAAGCCACTTAGCCAGACTATATGAACAATTCAAATATATCTTTGACAAAAAAAAATATAAGTGCGGCGGTTTATGACCAAGAATCAAGGTGTAGTCCTAAACTATTAATCATACATGATCATGATCAACAACTATATTCAAAGTATACTTCCTTTATATCTCTTTTCTATTGGACTATGTAGATTGGTCCCCCATTTAATTGTAGTACCGGGATAACCATATGAGAATGTTAAATATTTTTGCCAAGATGTCCCCAATTTTTTTGAAAAAATGAAGGATAAATTTATGTTTTAAATAGAAAACAACAAATTAAGGAAAATATAATACACCCTCAAACACCAAAATAATGTCATGTCTTTAGAGGAATTAATTTTATCTACACTATTTTGGTGAAATTGTAGCCTCTTATATGTGTTACAAATGGATAGATTCAAAGAGCTATCGAATGACAAGAAGCTTGGAATAGTGCTTATGTGTCATGGCATTTTAGAGGGTTCCCTGTAAGGCCATCAAACCAAAGCTTCAGTTTAAATCGACGACTTTCGCAAAATGGTCTAAAATATAGTTAACCAACACTCCTAATGGTAGTCACCTGTCATCCATTTTATAAAATTAATTGCCTTCCTAAAATACTCAACAAAAATACAACTTCTCATATGCTGTTTCAAAAGTAGAGTGGAGAGATACGAAACTCCATTCAGGACCTAGTTTATTTCAATTTTTTACATGTAAGCTTGGCAGCAATAATGGAGTGAGCTCAAAGCTAGATTCAATCATGGATACACATCTATCAAACCAGCAAATTAAAAAGAAATTATTATGGGTTTTATTCTATGAACAATCGTCTGATTGTGGATATGGATGTATTTATGTGAGTTTCCTCCCGAAATCTATGGTTGACAGACTATAAATGGTTCGTGGATACCTCCTTATAGAATTACTCTGCTATTAATAGGTTAATGCTTGTGAAAAGAAATTTAAACGTCATTTGATCGAATACATATGACATATCATCAACACTATAAAGTTATAATTAAATTCTAATCAAATTTTTTCCACTTGGAGAAGGAAAAATGAAATCCTCATGCTCTAGTTTGAGACTGGAACTCCACAATTTCTACTAACTGTTGGTGGTTGACCAATTGTCAATCAAGGTCTTCAGATCGGATCATTTACCAAATTCCACTTGGTGTTATGGCCCACACAAATGTAACCATTCAATAAATAAACTCAGATAGTACCTTATGGTCCACTTAGTTGACATGACTATTGATCAGTACAATACCCAATAGGCTTGTCATAGTACTCATGTAGTAGTTATCTTCCTTTTTGATCATAATAATTCATGTAGAGTAGCCAATAACATCATGACATGTGATAACCTCTCACCCATGCCTCACAAGTTATCCCAAAATTGGCAAAGCTTTCAAAGGGGAGATCTTTCACCCATATTGGAAAGAAAGGAATTATTGTTTGTTTGTTACCATGGTTGTAGTGTAACTCCAACTTATTATCTCTATAAATCAATTCAAAATCGGTGACTTATCTCCAATCTAATTGTTGCACATTCCAAAGAAAAACGAATAAGCTGGAACACAAATCTGAACTACATATCTTCGTGAAAAAATCACAATGCCCATGTGATAAACAATGTGATTTTGTGGAGCCACCTTCTAACTCTCAGGGTGCTACTCACTGCTAGCCACATCGGTCTCCCCGAGGTAGACCATATTAAGCCACTCCCACATTGCTCTTTCAACTAATCTTGTATGGGGACCGCACAGCTCATGGCGGAGTCAATTAATCTAAGTGCCATGTACCACTAACTCACTCACTACCGTCAAAACCTACTCATCACGTCAATAACTGATGCAATGTATCGGTTGGGGTTAGCACCATACTAGCAACCGAGCTCAAAGCACCCCATAAGGGGTCCAAGACCATCCCACCCTACTGCCGAATAGCGGCCAAATCAATGATCCTAAGCCATCTCGCTGTCGCATTTATATGCGGCAACAAGGTTAGAACTAGGCCAACTGTAGCTCACAATGCTAAGTGTAAGGCACAGTGGAATCCGCCAACCTGGATGCTAAGCATAGCCACACAATCATGAAGCCACCAATTTCCAAAGGACAAGCCATTTTTTTCTAACAGCAGTCTGTAATTGACCAATTCAAGACTATGGGTTTTAATATTTTCAAAAGGTAAGGAATGTGTGGAGTAGGTCCTGACCTAGTTTGTCCATACCCTAAAAAAATTAGAGAGCGTAAAAATTTGGAAGATGTCTGCCCACTTTTTTGTCGAAAAAATCTTGTATAAACTTACTATGTTAATATAATAAAATGATCTTCTTGATCAATGTTAATTTTGTAAAAAACTTACTTACCTGCACTTAGATTTAAGGTGCCCACTCCAACCATTGAGCACAAATAATAGAATGTAAGAATTTTGAAACACTTGCGAGAGATATGAGAGATTATAAGAAATAAATTAGGAGGGTCTCATTTATATAGCCCAAGTGGGTTATAACCACCCTCCAACTGTAAAATCTTTAAAGAAATAAAACTTAACTTATATTTACAATTTAATCCAACTAACCTTGCTCTGGTACCATGTTAAGGTCCGAGCAATTAAATTAATATTTCAAAGTTAATATTAAATATTATGAAATAAATAGCATAATAAAAATAACACAAATAACACATTACAAATATATAACAAATTTACATGGAACACCTCATACAAGGTAAAAAACCATGGTGAAAACTATAGATTTCTATCTACCGAGAAACATTAATATTTACATTCCATAACCCTTCTTCACCCACTTCTCTCCATATTTCAATATTTTATTTGAATTAATTTACCGGGCCCCAGGAGCCCTATTTAAGTGAGTTTAAGGTGTTTCTTCACGCGAAACACCCCTCCACTTAATAAAAATATTTTAATAATCAATTAAAACATAACCTAAATGTTATATTAAGTAAATACAAATATTACATTTGTATTTATTTAATCATAAGCTAAAGTTTATAACATTATAAAAATACTTAAGAGGGGATTTAACCCTACTTAAGATTATTGTTCTATCACTAAATCCGCTAACATTTAGGATCGCATCTAGAACTTACCTTATGGGATCCATGTTTATTTATTTCTTGGGTGCCAATCCTTCGGAATTATTTTTAAGCGAAAGATGCCAGCGATCGCCAATCTCTCTCATGGAAAAGTGTGAGCGAGTTGCAAACTCACCAACCGCATATGTCCGCCCACTATTAACACTACCAGTGGCTAAGCTGGCAACAAAATGGCATGCCTCCCCATGATGCCCTGCATACCATACATACCACGCGTGCACAGGGTGGGACCCGCCACCGTTGAGCTATCGGGTTTTCGTGGTATACACATTATATTTGAATGAAAAGGATGTCTGGCATGCAGCATGTTGTAGGTGGATTGGTATGCATGTGTGCTTGCAACCAAGAGGACATGGGTTCGAATCCCGCATATTTTTGTGGTTTGTGGTATACACACATGTTGTGTGTATACCACAAACCCAAAAAAAATCTAAGACATGGGATTTGTGGGTCCCACCCGCGCACGCGTGGCATGTATGGCATCATGGGAGGCAAGCGGTATTTTTTTTTGCTGCTAATCTCCATTATTTCTTCGCTATTTTTTTATCTTGTGCCCCTAAAAATTGAATATCTAATAATTTTTCTATTAATATATAAAAATGTAAACCCCTCATGGTTTGCCATATGCATAATTAAAGGGGAAAAAACGTAAAATGTATGTTGTTCTAAATTTTAAACCTCATTGAGCCATTATTCACCCATCCTAATGCTTTATGTTTCATTTTATGCTTTCGGTTATTGTTGACATTTGAATCCCTCTTCACCACACATACCGAAAATATTCTATCTACATCAACATTAACTTGTGATTTGTCCCTTTCTTTCATATATCATACACCGGTGACAGAAACATTACATCATACTAGATGAAATGTGTCATTCAAGCCATCACCGGGTGTAGACACCTTCAAAGTATTTACAGCTAATATTTTATAATTTTCCTAACCCAATAATTAGAGCACCAGGGTTAAATTTGATGCCCACCTATGTCTGTCCAACAATTTTTGTGTGACACTAATTTTCATATATTGCCCCTCAAAAATATAAAATGGTGTTATTTATATCGTATTAATGAAATATATAAAAGACTATTCTATATTAATTTAAGTATATTTAATATGTACTACTAGCAATCGTACGTGAAATGTACGCCAGAAACAACAAAGTGGATCTTTTGAAGGAGTCAAATTGGAGGGAGAGGCAAAGGGGTGAAGAAGAAGGGATTTGAGGGTAGAGAAGTGCGAGGATGGGGAAAACGGAACAATGAAACAAAGAGAAACTCAACTCTCCAACAATCTAGTATATGTGTCGAACTTTGAAGTTGCAATCTCATCCAGATTTTTCACATGAGCTTAAAGGGTCCAAACTTAAAAATGGGGCAATTCAAAAAGGTTGTAGGTTAAAAACCTAGCGACGATTATTTATTTTTATAGCAATGTGAAGCCCCCCTTTTTAGTTGTAAGCTCTTGCAACTGCAGGAAACAACTAATGTACAAAAAAATGTTAATAAATGAGGTCACACATTGATCGGTTATATGAGCAACAAGTAGATAATATGACAATTGAGGTTTAAAAGTCATGGTACTACATTAATTTTTCCGAGATGCCTCGGGAGGACATTAATGGAAATTCATAAATGAATATGTGGGAAGTAAATAATTGTGGATCCAACATGATAAAGAAAAGAAACACTATAAAATAACTTTAAAAGGAAAGTTGAAACCCATATGTTCATTCGCAGCACGTAACAAAGAGATGATGGTTAGGATTTGCGGAAGATATGATGGTAAAGATTTGATAAAGAGTTGGTGGCATGTGGCATAGCGTGTCTGGTGGCAGCAAGATAATGACTACCATAAAATCGGGGTTACTGTATTTTATTTTCAACGTCAACGGTTTCAAGTGGGCAGTGTTTAATTTGTTAGAAAAGGCAAAGACGTGAATGGAATTCAAGAAATAAAATTGGGGAACTAAATACCTGTATGTCTGAAACTACAGCTTAGAATGTTCCTAGCCAAATATTGTTTGTTTTATGTGCTCCACGATATTGTCTCAACACCGTTTGCTTTTTGTAGACCTTTGCAAGCCCCCTTCTCAGTCATATGAGAGAAATGATATGTTGGTCATACTTTGTATTTTTAAATTTGTTTTTCTGGCTTCAAGGTTGTCAATTGGACAACATTTAATTTGGTAGATAAAACCAGTATATGAATGGAAATTTGGGCATTAAATGATGGATATTACATACTTGCATGCCTCGTACCTATTCCATAGAACAAATTGTTCCAATGCAAAGAATATGTGTTGTATGCATTCTACTTTATAGTGTGGCTCTCATTCACACTAATCACATGAGTGCAACTTCCAAGTAGATTTTATCTTCCAATCAAGCTTTGGTATCTTTTTTATTTCATAGCATCAATGTTTTCTATTGGGCAATTTTTTAATTCGATAGATAAGACATATAAATGAATGGAATGTTGGAAATAAAATTATGTGAATTAAATACATGCATGTCTCACACCCATTCCATGGATCATATTGTTCTTACCCAAATAATATCTCCCATTTCTGCTCTATTTAAGCATTTCAATGTCACAAAGAGGGGGGTAAATGGGGAAACTTGAAAAGGTTCAGAGTTCGAAATGCAATCTGAATGCTTGTGTCTTGTAACAATTTGTAACCTTTGTATCAAGTTGCAAGCTCAAGTAATTGTAGGAAAATAGGTTGTGCGTGAACAACCATCGATAATTGAGGCCTTCAAGTGATTGGATATATTAGCAAAAGGTAGATTTTATTCGTCAATCAAGCTTGTTATTTTTTTGTTTCATAGCACTAAGGATTACGATTTGAAAGCATTTAATTTGATAGGTAAGACATATACATGAATGGAATGTTGGAAATTAAAAGGTGGGAATCAAATACTCACATGTCTCACACCTATTCGACAAAGTAGATTGTTCCTACACAAATAATATTTGTTACATGTGCTTCACCTAGTCGTCTCAACCTCGTGTGCACTGCATTGTGAGATTAAAGGGGCCAACAAAAAATGGTGAGAATTCAACCGGGGCCAAGTCCGAAACTCAACCACACTTTTGCTTCTTGTAGTACTTTGCAAGCACACTTTTCAATTTTAAGCTCGAGTAATTGCAAAATAGCAAGCGATGCAAGAGATACAAGACACGATCATTGATAATTGAGCCCATTCGGGAAATGGACATATGAACAAAAGGAAGATTTATTCTGTCAATTGGGATTTTGTATTTTTGTATTTTACTTTTTTATGGTGTCATTTTTTTGGTTGCATAAAATTTAATTTGCTAGATAATGCGAAGACATGGACGGAAAGTCGGAAATAAAAATGTGGGAATTAAAACCCTGAATGTCATGCACCTATTCCACAGATCAAATTCTTCATAGCCAAAGGACTTCTTCTACATTTTCTCCATTGTATTGTCTCGATATTGCTCACATTACTCACATGAGTGCAATTTTACACTTAAAGTGGCCAAAATAAAAATGCCAAAAAAGCAATATGTTTATAGAGATATCTGTGAGTGTAAGAAGTGGTACAAAAATATTGTTGTAAGTGAAAATTTGTTTGTAGTTTCAACCCTTGCATTTATTGGGTAGCTAGAATACAAATAAATGTAAGGGGAATTCAAATGCATGTATCAAGGGACACATCCGAGACAAGAAGATGAGGATTGGATGTAGCATCCCAAGGTGTTGATTCCATGCATAGTCTCCCTCATCAACAATAGTGATGGCGTCGTCATTCAACAATCACCGACAAAAAAGGGAAATGTGTGGGTCGTTGAGGATTTTGATTGGACAATGGAAATTAACCACCTGTATGGCCCACACCTATTCCACGGTGGAGATTATTCTTCCCCAAGAAATATCTGGTATATGTGCTCACTGTTATAGTAGTGATCTCCATTACGTTCGTGCTCACTAAGTTGGGGCACAAATCTATTACAGAGGCCCAAGACAATGCTTTCATTTGTGCTCAAGGTCCTGGCCTCTCGATTCGACCAGGGATCATACCAGACTAAGTGGTGGAGCCCTCATAAAGGTGGGTAATATGGCATTCTTCTCACTCATTTTTTGTGCTCCACTTTATCATAACAAACTCGCTTGCATTATTCACATGAGTGCAATTGGTTATATGAGCGACAAGTAGAAAATATATGATAGTTGAAGTCAAAAAGTCAAGAATTTTGATTATAAGACATTAATTTTTTTGAGATACCTGACGAGGACATGAATGGAAAGTCAGACAGAGTTAAAAAAATTCTTCCAACCACGAACATTTTTGGGGAAGAATTTATATGTTTATACCTCTAAATGCCTTTAAGCCTGAAAGTTCATCTTCAAATTTGCTTAATACAACACCAATTTTCTTACATTGAAGAAAACACAGTTTCCAATGGCACAAGCCAATTCTCGTGGAAAGGAGCTTGTCGTTTGTCTCATCATGACATGGCTTCTCAGCTTACACTTGCCATCTTCCAAGGCACTTGGCACCTTCATTTTCTGTCATATACCATCTCTTTTGCCACACTAATCCACTCTGCATGGCCCTTAAATATATGCATATAATCATTCAACTAATTTCATTTGGTTTCAGCAAAGCTTGATTATCAGCTCATTTCGTAGGTGAAATTACACAAGTATGGCCTTATTGAAAGGGTGAATGTTTGGTAAGTAGTGAGTTCTTTTATACTCTGCCAGCATGAAGGTTAATTTTTGTTTATTTAAATCAATGATGCATTGTGTTTTTCTTTTCTTTTCAAAGTTGAATTCTATATATTTGTAGGTTTTGTTTTGAGTAGGAATGAATGATTGTGTTTGTGGGTGCCTATGTTTCTAGGTTCCTAAGACTCAAGCCAAGGTGCACAACTCCCACGACGGGGATGGTAAGCTAACCCATAATAAAAAAAAATAGGTAGAGGACAAAAGTCGTGAAAGCGAGGATATGGATCGCCAAAGAGCCCAAGTGAGGAAAATGGGAAATTACTCGGTGAGAACTTTGATGAATTTTAGAAGTTGCTCAAGGAGAATGTTTTTATGGATGAAATGCCTCAAATTCTTTGATAGACTAGGTATGATGATTCTGGTTCAGATTAATCTACTATTGATAGATAGTATGTTAGGAATCTTGACAATTGTTAAAGCGCTTTGCACAGTAATGTTGGCTCTTAAGGAGGAGCAAAATGCCCTGTTATAAAGCTCTCATTTGGACAAAGGCTGAGAAGATGTTGCCAAAGGTTGTGGACTGTTTTTACACTTGATGATTGCATTTGCGTGAAAGTTTCCAAAGTATTTTCAACAAACCCATTTTTTGCATATCCCACAATCATCACAGTCCATGAGATGTTATGTCTTTCAGGTCTTTTGCCGAACAATTAGCATGCTTCCACATATTAACTTAAACATTTAGCGCAAGTCCCTTCTTCATAAATCTTCAACATATGGTCCAAGACCTGTTTCAAAGCTCCATTTTTGGCACAGGCACCTGTTGGCTGCATTTGGTGAAACATTGTCAATGCTTCATGATATGAAAGCAAAAGACGCAACATATGGTAGAGAGCTAGAGCAGGTGGATAGACAGGTACCAAACATAAATGCATAGAAAACTAGAACATACTAGAATTCTGGCAGGCAGCCACAAAATCAACCACCGATGCATTGAAATTGAGGATTCACCTATGTCATCTAATCCTTGGCACAAATGAGTAGTACACCATCTAATTTGCAACGATAGAGACACTACAGGGTTGTCAGAACTAACTGCTTGTGCTCCTTTACAAATTATTTGGAGAACGCCTTCAATGCAAATATAATTTATATATAAATTTAAATAACGATTGACAATCATATTTTAAATATGCACATCACATGTGAAGGTTATTTCAAAAAAATGCAAGTATTTTATGGCTAAAATCACGAAAAAGGTCTAAACGGCCATCAAATTTAACCCCTGGATGACCCCTTGAGAAATGTTTCAACTATCAAGTTTATCACCACACAATCAGGTGAATCTTGAGATTCATAATCATAATCAAAGAGTAAAGTGATCCTGCAAGATAGTATTAAAAATTACTTCACTAAAATGTAACATAAAATACTATAAAACCCATTTTATCACATACCTTTAAATATAAACACAAAATGAGTGGCTTCTCACAAACAGTCCATGGTTTACTTACAAGAAAAAAGTAGAATGATAAATATATGGATAGTTAAGTAAAAGACATTCTGATGAACACTCCAAGGTCCAGTGGCAGGGGGGTCACTTACCAGGGAGATGGCATTAAGGTTTAGTCCGGTTTCTCTGGCTTACATGTGTGGCGAGAAATTGACATACCCAATTATGATAATGTACATAACCAAACTAAAATTAGAAAGTTTTGCATCAAGAAAGGCCTAAATTTTTGGAAAGTAAAGTGTATTAACAAGAAAAATCACATTCTGTTGAAAACATTGGCCATGAAAACATTTCTTCGCAATACTGAATCTTTGAGATATGTACACCTGCAAGTAAATAAAGGCAAATTCCATATGCAATTGCCTTTGTTATCAGAAAACAGTATTTAATTAATGCTTAATAGAATCTGCAGCTGCAAAATGTCTTGATAATACTGAATCTACAAACCTTTTAATGCTTGAAATATATACCTGCAACTAAATTACCACATATTCCATATGCATGTCTTCAGAAGAATGGTACAGTCATTCTTTAATAGATATATACAAGAAACATCAGTAAACTAATTTGTTGCCTAAGAATTTGGAGCTGCAACAGTGGAAACCATATTGTTAATTCCACATACGTTGTGTCCTCTGCAGAGTTTGTAATAACCATCTTCCCCCCAGTTTCCTCCCCATGAATTCTTTATGATCCAGTAGGGCTTATTCTTAAGCCTGATGGGTGCATAACCCTCAGCACCATATCCTACCAATAGAACTCCATGGTCCAAATTGCGCTTGCTACATAAGTATGGGCAAGATACTCCCTTCATGTATGTCTGCATAAATGCAGCATTGATGCCCACTGCACACACAGAATTACAAAGACAGCACACGGTAAGTAAAAGAGCATTCACAGTAGGTCACAGTAACAGAGAATTAGTACAGATCAAATGCTGAAGTTTCTTTCTACCGGCAGATTTAACTCTTGGAAACCACCTTTAGGGTCAGGTCCCACACTACACTCATACAACATTGAGGTGGATAGTCGCAATCAGTTCCTAAGCCTTAGAGGTTGCATCATTCTCACTGCAACTTGCTAAGCTTTCTAAAACTTTCCCTCTGTTGAAAGTAGCTTCAAATTATTGATGTTTTTCACATATTTTTCCTTATTCTTAAATCTGTAATTGAGTTTCATCAATAGCAGTCCTAGATTATTAACTATTCATTACTAACCTTTGCAAGTTTGTTATGAAAAAAAGGAGAAAACATCATTCTTAAATATTAAAGAACGGTGAGAATTCTGATCTTCTTTGATCTATGCAAACAAAAAAGGAAACACATCAGAGTTTTAGCTTGCCTGATAGAGGCCCATTTTTAACGAGATTTGCAGCAATTTGATCTTCATCAATAGAAACCACGTTGAAATTGGAAATGTTGGCCACAATTTTGTTTTTGTCAAACTTGCAAGTGCCATCTGTTCCGGTATATGGATACGCTTTCTCACTCTCCAATCCACCAGATTTCATTGCATATTCATAGGCACTTGTCATAAGACCGCCATTGCAACCAGCATCACATACCCTTGAATCTGAAGGATCACACTGCAGATTTATAAAATACACATTAGTAAATACAAACTTGAAATAAGATTTACAGTAAACACAACTGGACATAGTGAATGAACAGGTAAACCCCATAACACTAAGCTAAATTTTATCCAACGACAAAAGTCGAAACAAAAAATTTAAACACAAACCAACATCAAAAGCATAGGGAACAAAAATACGTAAGCTCAAATATGTTTATCCTACAACAGTAAATGCCAACCCGGGTATAAAATAGACACTAAAGTACTGAACAGAGATTTTGCAATTTAGTAAAATAGTGCCACAGCAGGCAGCACAACCTCATTCTCACCAGCTTAGGATTTCGAAAAATTAAACTAGCACTACAGATATTCAATCCCAATGTGATATATTCCCTCAAGGGATGTTGGCACTTTGACTCCATGTTGCCAATTAAACTACTCATCAAGGTCCTTGCACAGCTATCCCAAATTTAGGGCCTAGATAATTAAAACTCAAAATAGACAACGAAAAATACCTGCCATCATGTATTGAAACAATGTTTTTGAACCTTTAAGAATAAAAACAATGAAGAACAAGAAAATGCTTCCATTCAATTGGACAGAAAGATATCATGTAGCAGCAAGGGCTTATAAGAAATTTTAGAATCATGACTTCACAAAAATGGAACCAAAAACTAACAACTAACCTTGGACGTTAACAATCAGTCCTTCAACATAAGCAGAGGTTGCTAATAAGGTTGCAGTTAAATATCTCTTTAACCATCTGACGTGATTAAGGTATCCCAGCTGCCATTTACTAGAACCTTTTATAAGGCCGACCTATAGCTTAAGTGAAATGAAATTGGAGCAATGAAAATGTTCAACATTAAAGATACACCTCAAAGATAAAGCTCGCAGCATGAAGAAAACAGAAATCACCTTCTTATGTGACAATATTACAGGTCAACATAATGTGTATTATACAATCTTTTATGCCGGAACCAGTCATCCCAGATTAGAATAATTTCAAATTTCAATACATTTTCACAGACGTATAAAACGCTTACCATTGCTGATTTTTGGTGTGAACAAGCTACTTATAGTCAGAAAAGTACTAATAAATGTGGCTGGGTAACCACATAAATTCAGGTTTCTTCAACTGCACAGGAAAACGGAAAAACCCTCTTCCAGAAAAAAAATAGGAGCAGAAGAAATTAAATAACTGACACTTGGAGGATGAAATTTTGAAACTCAGAAACTAATTGTATATTCTTCAAATTTTTGAAATATATATGAAGACATCTTCCCTACAAGAAGTTGTTCTGTTTCCGTACCAAACAATTAGGTAAGACTGCAACTTCACTCAATATTTTATGTATTTTTCCATTAGAACAATCTCCCACCAAAGAGAAAAAAAGCTTCTCTCAAGTAACATAGTCCTCGTCTGCGGGACAATTCTTTCGCTATTATAATAACGTTCCTTTCCTGCAGCAATTGCCCAATACGCCATCATACATACAAAAAAAGAGCGGAGTAATAATATAACACAACTAACAGAGCTCTTGTGACACATAAAGCAATCATTGCAACATGGGCGTAAAGGTACACAGCATAAAGGTTACCGAAACTCATTATTGGCCACCTGAATAGGAATAGACTTACGGGTTGCCATCCATCTTCTAGAGTTACAAGCATCTATTTTGATAGTTTTGTACACTACTGAGAAGCCACTTTGCTTCATTTGTTCAGGAAAGCGAAATTTGAAGAGGGTATTTTGAGAATTGGAATCTTATGGATTTCCAAATGATTTGGTCACGTGGCTTTGAAATAAGCTCCTAAATACCCACTAAAATATTGTAGATTTTCCTTCCAGATAGCAATTAGGCATGCTTTCCAAAATTGATTGGATAGGAAGAGGTAAACATGGGTTGTCCTCATTAATACCATAAAAAACTGAGTTTGTTTCTGGCCAAAAAATGCAAAATAGATATTCCTGAAGGCCATATGCATCCGACTAAAGTGGAAGTTCTTTGCCTCAAAACCCAGGATATGACCTTTTGTAAGGCAGAGGTCTCACGAAAGAGGTTACTGCTGTTATTATTTTGTACCAAATGATAAAATAAAAAACTTTAAAAGCCATAAACAAGAGGGACTGGTGGCACAGTAGTACGGGTGTCCCAACATAAATCCCAAATCATAGTCAATTAGATTATTAATTGTTCTGGGATTTTACTTGTACGTTAAGATGATATCCTTGAAGTTGAGAGTAATCATTATTACTCGCATAAGCACCACAAACAGAAACCTAAGAGGACAATTATGGCTATTGCCCTTCTCTAGAAAACTACTGACAAATGATCAAAGGGTATAAACAAAACAGTAGATTCAGATCCTTGTGAACCAACCTTTTCTAAAACTGCTCAGATAAAGACAAGCCGTATCCTACAAATGCTAAATGATCAAAGGGCATAAACATAACAGTATACTGAACCAACCTTTTCTAAAAGTGCTCAGATAAAGACAAGCCATATCCTACAAATGCACAACATCACGCAAAGCACAGCGTTTGATTGCAAAGGTCACTAATGGCCAAATGACGAAGCCCATCCAAAGAATATATCTCCTTTTAACTTGAATCCATTTTTCTCTGCACTAAAACTTAATGCCATGATATGGTAGATGAGAAATGTGATCTCTTTGGATATAATTTTGTAAAATACATTAAGGAATGTGATGGAATTATAGCTGTAAATCATCTCTAGTAACATGACCTTTGTTTATTAGTTAAACAATGGATTTGGTATTAAAAGCTTCAAAGTAAACCTATAAGATATCATTTCTGACATTGTACCATAAAAATTCATAAATTTTAGTTTGAGGGCCACCACAAATAGGAGCTATATCATTATCCATTTTCAGAATGGTTTAGTACAAGTCATCAATGATGAGAATCCTATCCTAGGTGCTTTGTTCTATTCGAGAAATGTATAAGTTCTAAAATTGAAAGGAATTTATGAAGTATTTTTCATCTATATTGATAAAATTTTAAGATTTAAACACATTATGAAAATGGAGGTTGAAGGATTGAACCACTATATTCCCTAAATAGTAAGCCATTATTTAGTTTCCAAAATGGATTATATTTTATAGGAAATGTGTCACCTTAAACATTGTTAAAAAAATACTTATAAACTTTATCACCAACCTCTAACCAATGTAGCTTGGGTTTTAGTTTTTCTAATCGAATGTATTTGTAGGCATCTCCAATTCGAATTTTTTGTGTAAAATCTACCACTTTTTGTTGTAGAGGGCCATGAAAGGATGGTTACTTCAAGATAGTCACTACATAGTTCAAATATAAGGTGATGGCGGAGTATTTGTTTACATGGATGCAAGCCAATTATTGGCCATACATGTAATGGAATTGCACAAGCGAGCAATAACATTGAAGAAATAACTAATTCAACTAGAATTTATTGTTGTTTATGGTAAAATGTTCCAAATTCACTAGATATAATCTAGAGTGGGGCCATAGTGTAGAAGGGTCATATTAAGAAATAACTATGTTTTATTAACCTTAGGACATTTAAAGATCTCATTTATATGTAATTAAGATGGAAATTGGTATGAAGGAAGAATATCTAAGAGTGTCTCTTTCAGTAAATGACAGGAGCTAGTGAATGAGAATTATAGATGTAAAGAGATAACAACCCTAAGTTAAACTTAGATCATTCATACTAAAAAAATGGAACTAAAATGATATAGGTAATTAAAATCATAAAACCAACACTTATGACACATATACAATCACAGTTAAAGTTTTTATGTTTTCCATTGCATAGGGAGGTTTCTTAGTCTTTTACTTAATAGCTTCACCTTATTTAAGTCAATAGACAACACCTAATATGTATCTATAAATTCATGCACAACCCAACACCAAAGAGTATCCTTTTCAAGATTATCATTAGATGCATAAAAATTTTCAATTTTGATTTTTTCACAGCACCTAAATGACGCAATAGAAAGGGCCGCACCCACAATGAATGAAGAAATACCACTATTTTGGAGAAATAAAGATATCAATTATTTCATACCTTGGATAATGGTTATTAGTAAAGGTTATTCTATCACCCAAAATCAATTTACTTAAAAGTGTGAGAAACATACCACATTAATTTCTTATACAAAAATAGTTCCCATATTTGGAAACCGTTGGTAAAAAATATTGCATATGTACTTACAAGGTTGATTTTTGATACCTTGATATACCATGATGATAAATTCATGGAGCACTATGATCAAGGGACATATATTCTAGAATAAATCCCTCAAGGGATCCATACCCATATAATTTTTTTTTTTGCAAAAATCATTAAGCTTAAATAGGAACCGTATGTCTATAACATGTTCTTCCTCCTTTGATTTGTTAGACATGTACTACAATTGCATATGGATGACACATTGTAAGGATAAATAACTCAAAGACTTGATCATGAATCTTAAAATGCCTCTTGAGAAAATAATATGAAAATATGAGAGAGTATTAACATCCAAGAATGTGTTGGAAAACTTAGGTTTTAAGTATCAATATATGTTTTGATTTGATTATGAGATTTATCCTTGAAGGTTGAATGAATACCATAATTTTGGGTGGCTATGCATGCAAAATGGATTTGGTTTGGAAATTTTGACATTCATTGTAAAAGGGTATGTTGCTACACATTTTATATGGCCATTTTTTGCAACCACCAATACTAATCCAACCTTCTTTTCAATTTTACTTAATAAAATTTCAATAGATGGTTTTGGCATGGTTCTATTGTAAGAGGTAAATAGAGGAAATCAATTATTTTGTTTTTAGAAGATTGGGAACAAAACTAAGTAATTTGTAAGTTAATATATAGAACTCTACATGTAATGGGAATTGCCAACTTGAATTTCAATTGATTTCTTGGGGTCATAAAAAACATAGACTTGCCCTAAAATTCATTTCTCTAGCTTGGTTAAATAAAATATAGATTTGGCTCTTGGAGAATTATACATCCTATAACAATTTATTTGTCTATAAAGGGCTAATAGATAGGGGATGCCCTGAAAATTCATCCCATAACTAGATCTTAAGGGATGTGTGTTGCGAGACAAGAAATTCATTTCTTCAAGGACTGATAGAAACTTTATCACTTCAAGATCCGGCAAATAATGTTGTATATGATATAGTTGGAGAAATTAGTTTGGTCACCTATAACCCATATACATGGGGGTCTTCCAAAACCATCTAGCACGAACATATCACATGAGTTTATATACAAGTATATAAATATTAGTCAAAAATGGACTAATATATTAATCATGTTACCCCATATAAAGGGGTATAAGGGGTTAAAGTATTAAAGGGTTTTAATAAATGTATATTGGGTAGGGTATATGGAGTAATCTAGGGAGGAGGGAAGAGTGTTTATGGGGGGAGATGAAGAAGCCTCTAAATTTAAATCATTTTCATTGTTTGTTTTTTTAAATTAGTGGTGTGTGTTTTTAAAGAAATAACTTATTTTTCTAGAGTAACAACACTACATAATTCTCAATATTTATGACATTTTTCATAGAATCATTGTTAAGGTATATTTTTTCATTTGATTTGAATGTTTTAAATGATTGAATGTCATAAATATTAATAAATAAAATTGACAAGAATGCAACTCTACATGAAATTTCATATTACTATATAAATTTTGATTAGTGTGATAAATATATATAGAAAACAAGGAATAAGCTACATTAAATTAAAAATACCTAAGATTTTTTACAAGAGAGCCCAAAGAATGACTTAGCCAATTTGTGTAGGATCCCTTATAATATAGACTTGTGAAAACTAAGATATTGAATCAAGAAGTGGAAGATAAAAGGGGTCACAACAATGAGCACCAGGTAAATTTTGGAATTATTAGATAGTTTGGGACTATGGCTCCTAGAATAAGGGATAGCACCTAGGTGCACTAGAGACCTCTGATTAGGGTGCCTGTGATAGTGCAGGAGCTCAAAACCTAGTTTTTTTGAGATCACAAGAGTCGTTATTGTTAGTCGTTGTTTGTCGTTATATGTTCCACCTTAATCGCTGGATGTCACCTATAACCTACAAAAGATATGTTGAAAACCTGTAAAACCCATCAAACTACATCAAATCCAAAAAATAAATATGCAATATGGGGAGTCGAACTGACCCCAATCACCCGATATGAGTGAAGCTTACTGACCGAGCATTGCACTACATCTTAGACTTCCATGTAGTTCTTGTGAGTGTGTGAAAGAATCATGCCCTAGGATGCCCTTGTGTAAGTGCACTTGATAGTTGGATGATAGCTATATGTGCAATGTAAATATATGTGTGGATGGAACAATGAACTTCCCCTTCCTATGAAGTGTATGTAGAAAATGCAGTCCCTTATCCCTAGAATGAAAGCTAGATGGATGCCTTTAATGCTCTTAGATGCCTTTGGATGCAAGCTTAGGTGATGATAGTAGATGTTTAGATTCTTGGTCCTTTGTTTTGTCACATAGTTATGTATTTATATGATTCCCTTGGTTGAATTTCGTAATTGACAACTGGAAGGCTGACCCATAAGAAAATAATATGCCCAAAAGATAAAAGAGGCCCAAAAAGAGTGAGTAAGATAGAAAGAGGTCAGGGGCGCCTAGAGGGGACTGGCATCTTAGGGTTGACGGTCTGGCTGTATGGTGTGAGTCAGGAAAGAGATAAAACAATAAAGTACCAACTAGATTGTAGGGTGTGAAAGACCATAAAGAAGACAAGAAACAAAGCAAAGAGGCCAAAGATAGTTGTCAATTACTAGTTTTCTCACTTAGGAATCATATGAATGTAAGTATGTTTTAGGACCTAGAAATGTACCCAAGTGCATGATTTTGTGTCTACATTTGCCCCCACTTTATGTTGTTGAGTGAATACTCAATAACATAAAGTAGTTAGAAGATGCGTACCTTTTGTCCCTGTAGAGAGTGATGGCGATAGCATGCCGAAGAGACAAGTGAAAGTGTGAAGTGATAAAAATGAAGTGTGGAACTAAGAAAGAGGAAGTGACCCTAGGGATGAAGCGTATTGGTGTTGTATATGTTTTACCTATTGTTGTGCTTGATGTTAGGGTAGGACTTTCTTATTGCGTATTAAGGATCGAGACCTGCAAAAGAAGAGTGAAAGAGTAGTCATAGTCATGTATTATGAAAACTCTTGTAAAAGTATGTAAAAACATGTAAATGTGTAAAAGTAGTAAAAGGAAAGTGTGCACCTAATGAATGTGAGTGTAAAAGGATAGAAAATGTCATGAAATTCTAGAAGAAAAAAAATTTCTATGTGTAATCTCACGCCAAGAATTTTTTTTGGGCAATCTCATGTCAAGTGCGAGTTTTTTGGGGCGATCTCATGCCAAGAACGAGTTTTTTGGGAAATTTCACAGCAAGTGTGAGTTTTTTGGTCGATCTCATGCCAAAGAGTGAGTGTTTGGGAGAGAGGTCTATTGTTACTCTCCTTCCATGAATTCTTCCCAATAGAAAGTACCATTGTACAAGATGGTACATAATCTTGATGTTTTACTTCCAAGTTGTTTCTATGTTTAGTTCAAATTTTGTTCCAAGTTGTACCGTATTAATTTATCTGTAGTTAGAAATGGAGATAGAATGCATTCTGTTGCTAGAGGATTGTGCTTGTACTGTGAAAAATGCTCTGAAACCTGCTGTGAATTATGTTGATCTTAGAAATGTAACTGCATCTTGCCCTAGGACATAGGCACCCAGGAAAGGTCAGGAGTGCCCAGGTGACTTAGTGTTTGTATCTGGGCACTGGTGTTTGTGTTGTAACTTGAAGGACCCAAGTAAGACTTTATGTCATTTCTCTAACTATATCCTATGTTGATTCTATATTGTGCAGGTCTGTATTGTAGCTCTGAGATGTTGTATGGGGTGAGTGATTCACCCAATGTATGACCCCCTCATTTAGGGTACATGTGACACTAATAGGAGTATGCAGTCCAAAGGAGTGGACTTGATACTATGCTAAAATGGATCCCTGCAAGGGGGGGGGGGGGGGGGAGGTGCATGATAAAAACAAAGGCACATGCAAACAAAGTGGCTAGATACATGTGTTAGTAAAAAAGATAGAAAACATGCAATACAATACAATAGTGTAATCAAGAAATAAGACAAGATAGGTTGTGAAAAGTGGGTTTCAAACATGAGAAATCGCTCACAATGTCACAAGAAAATCATGCCAAAGCAACCAAAAGCCAAATATATTGTGCATACAAGACAAAGGGAATAGCCCGTAAACAATAGGATACAATAGCAAACAATGTCAATCAAAGTGTAAATTAGAAAACCATGGTGGCATATAGTCCTGCAAAGTAAAATTTTGCACATGAAGCACCTGTTAGCATGTTAGAAAGATAAAAATTATGTCAAAGGTGTGTATCGATCAATGTAAAAGTAGATGTGCTAGTAAGAATAAGAAGTAGTAAATAATGAAACAATAACACATGTGATGTGTGAGAGTCAAGTAGATGCCCCCAGGAGCCTCGGTGGGATTGGTAAGAGGTACAATGCCAAACATCATTGATATGTGCAAAGATCTATAGGAAGTCTACATTCACAAGTAAAGACCAAGTAATTGTGCATGTGTATATAGAAAATATATTGACATATGAAGTATCTGTCTAGCATCAGAAACAAAGTGTAAATGTAAACTTATAAGAAAGAAACGATAAGAGCAACCAAGATATGCGGTATGTTGTATATGAGTGAGATGGAATGATATGTAATGTGAATGTGATAGGATTAGTGTGCCCCCCAGCGGATGTGTATGTATGAGATGAGGTTCATTTATAAAATACCCCTCAACAATCAAGAATGAACCATAGAACAAGAGTGTGTCATCAGGAAATGGTTTGAAATGTGTGTGCTAGAAAGATAGATCATGAAGCATAGAGCATGAAGAGTGAATGGGGTGAGGTTCATTTTAGATTTAGACCCTCAACAGTCGAGTATGAACCATGGAACTAGAGTGCATCATAGGGTAATGACGATACAAGTATGTGTATCAAGTTGTTTAAGATTGAGTATGAACCTTGGAAATATGAAGTATGGAAATACAAACATCAAAGTGTAGAGTGGTTAGAAATGATAGAACACATAGATAATGACAACTAAGCTAGGAGGGGGAAGAATAAGCGTGATTCCCCCAAGTGTATGATGTAGTATAAGAATCAAGTAACATCATCTAAGAGATCATCATTTTCATGGTCGAAGCCAAACGGAGAAGCGTCTAGAGACCTGATAAGAAATAGTATGGGTTGATCACATAAAGAGCCATTGTGGTGTAAAATATACATGCCCATTACGTATTCTTCATCAGTGAAAGGTGGTAATGGAAAACCATGTGCATACCAGTGAGTAATATTTTGTGTATAGCTAAGAAATGAAATATTGCAAATAGAAACACAACCAAAAGGCATGGGAAATGTGATATCAATATGATGATGATCCAAAGTGCCACCAATGTAGTCAAGCCAAGACTTCCCAAGCGTAAGTGGAGAAGTGTTAGAAGTGCATGCAAGAAATACTAATAGATGGAAGATGCAAAGGCCATAAGCAGCAGTGATGCAAACATATCTGTGATAGAGGTGAGGAGAATTAGGTGGAGGGAGGAGATCATCTAGTGTGAATCCTAGCTGAGCCAAGCCATCATGTGTGCAAATAGTATCAAAGAAAGTAGGATCAAATGGAATGTGATTCCAATAAGAGTTATTTATGAAATGAGTGCATGTGAAAGGAGGAAACATTGGTGGAGGGCATACATGGGAAGATGAAGAGGGTGGTATGACGTCCAATGTATGGAAACCCTCAAAAAAGTACCATAACATTAGTAGAAAGAGAGGGTTTCTTGAATTGGTATTCACCAGGACCAATAGAAATGAAATTATCATTGAAGTAGGACTCATCGATCTGGGATAGGAGTAAATTTAAGATTGCCTAATTTTTCATTAGTAAGTGATGTTATCTACCTCATCATCAAAATCATTAGTGATAACATTGTCATGTTGTATAGCAATATCAAGGATCTTGGTAGGAGTGGAGCTGGATATAAGAGTGAGGGGATTCTCAGGAGGTGGAATAGTAGTAGGTATGAGAGTAGACAGGATGGTTAAAATGATATCAATAGTGTCAGTGGGAATATATGGCATGCTTCCAAAGGTGGAAGAAGACTGTGATACACTAGATTGACCCATCATATGATAATAATATTGTTATATGCCCATAAGTTGTATGATTTGGAGGAATAGGCATAGCATACCCAGGGTCTTTGTAACATAACTTTGAATGGATCAAGGTCATTAGAAATGGTATTCTCATAGCCATCATGTAATAATTTAACACACCGATGAACTGTAGATGGGACAACACATTCTGTAGAGTCATGGTCTAGCTCTAAAATCTGGGTATTAAACTAAAGTGGAGGCATTGTAATAATTTGAAGCAATATTTTTGGTGGAACAATCTTAGGCCCAACTTGTATAAGTAAAGTGATGGTGTCCATGCATGTTCAAGTATTAGATTCGTATCCTTTGAATGAGAGTGGATTTTTTAGTATATTAGATTGTCAGTAATACCAATTTTCCTGAGAGGGATTATGCACACATATTTTATCACTTATTTGGATTCATTGTCAATGATTTGACATGGGTTTGATCAACAAATAGTATGCACCTCATAATAGTGGTAAGAATAAGCAAAGGTGAACAGTGAATTGTCACAATCTGCATGGAGGTATATCCTCATCACTAAGTAAGATATAACATGTGGCATGTTTTTCGAGAGATTGAATAAGATGTGTGAAGGCCACTAGCTGAGAGCTTATTGATTTTCAATGCATGAATAGAAATAATTGTGGCCTCTAATGTATAACGAATGATGGGTTTACATAAGAGATCATAAAGATGATGTTTTGAAGGGTGTATTACTTAAGTTGTTGAATGATGTCATATTATCCACTTAGATACCCATGGTGATAGGATGGTAGCTAGTAATACAGGGGGTGGGGGATTCAGAAGCTGGTAGAAATATTGGCAGGTGAGTGTGATGAGTAGTGACTACATTGATGGTTGGATCATGCCATACGAATGATGAATACGAGGAGGATGTTAAGTATGAAATTTCATGAAATCAACATGATATGATAGTAGATCATCAATTAAATTTTGTTGAGGTGAAATCAAGGATAAGAAGATGGATCCATGAATTCAGAATAAGGATAGATATTTTGATGCATTCTCAGAAGGTAGGTACTTGAATAGTGGGGTTCACCTAAATTATTAAACAAAAATATTTATTTTAGTGTTAAACCTTAGATATTACAGAGTAACGTGTATGATAAATAAATGCTAACATAGTATAGATTTGACACAAGCAATAAGCTAGATAAATATAAAACCTTAAGTGCAAGAGAGGAAAAGAATGACTTAGTTGATTTCAAACTTGATCCATGAAGCTAATATAGACTGGAAAATGATGAACAAGAAGTTCAGACTATCAAAATTGAGCACAGTAAATTTTGTAACTGTCAGATAAGAGTTGGACTAGGGTGCCTAGACTAGGGCGAGGGTGTACCTAGGCATCAAAGACATCTACTAGGTGTCTATGACTACGTAAGATCTCAGAATCTAGGTTTTTGGTGTGTAAGATGGTCACTGATGGTTATTGTTTGGTCACCTTTGTGTCACTGGATGATCACTGAATTCATCCTGTAACCTGTAAAGAGATGATAACCTAAAAACCCCTCAAACTACATCAAATCCCAAAAAGAAAATGTAATATGGGGAGTCAGACTCACCTTGGTGGTCACTTAACTGAGTGAACTTATGACTAAGCGTTGCACTACATCTCAGACTCCATGTAGTTTTGTGCATGTGTGTAAAAATCATGCCCTAGGAAGGCCTTGTGCAAGTGCACTTGATAATGGGTGATAGCTAGATGTACCAATGTAAATAGATGTGTGGATGGAAAAATGAACTTCCCCTTCTTATGAAGTGTATGTAGAAAATGCAATCCCTTGTCCCTTGTATGAGTGCTTGAATGGATGTATTTAGATGGATGCCTTTGGATGCAAACTTAGGTGATGATAATAGATTTTTAGAGTCTTGGTCCTTTATTTTGGTCACATAGCATTGTATTTATATGATTCCCTTGGTTGAATTTTGTAATTGACAACTGGAAGGCCGACCCATAAGAAAATAAGATGCCCAAAATATAAAAGAGACCCAAAAGAGGAGAGTAAGATAGAAAGAGTTCGGAGTGCACCATAAGGCACTAACGAGGGTGCCTAGGCTGGGTGTTAGTGTCTGGAGTCATAAAATATAAAACATTAAAGTACCAACTAGGTTGTAGGGTTTAAAAGACCATAAAGAAGATGACAAACAAAGCAAAGAGGCCAACTATAGCTATCAATTACTGTTTTTCTTGCTTAGGAATCATATGAATAAAAGTATGCTTTTAGGGCCTAGAAATGTACCCAAGTACATGATTTTGTGTCTACAATACCATTTATATACATGATTTCCAAGTGTGAAGATTAGACAGTGGTGACAACTTTTCTTAATTATTTTACTGGTTTTGACTAATCATCATTGAGACTTTACCTCTTATTGCTTGCATTCAAATCTTTTGGTCGTGTCACATGGATCCCTATCCCTGGTCTTAGTGTTATTTCTATTTCTTGGCTCTGGGACAGTACCGCCTAGTTAGGACACTAGCGCCCGGGCATTTGTGTCCCTTCTCGGCGTATTTGTGCATCTTGCTTTATTTATAACTTGTCAGTCTCTTCTTCACTTTGGGTCTTTTTTATCTTTATTTCATAACCTAGGTCCACTTTTGGTGTCACTAAGTGTCAAATTTCAATCAAGGAATTCATATATATACACACAACCTACTAGTTATTATTTGGGATGGGACAATTTGGGCTATCGCTATTTATTTCCATCTACAAGAAAAACACTCAAGAAATGCATTTTGGGCTGCATTATTCATTGCGTATGAGGGCTTATTCTGAATTCCATCTCACACATTCCTCTCGAGAACAAAGTAAGCGTATCCTGTTATCATGGTGTGACTGGCACAAGGGCAACCTAGCTTCAGGGGACATAATTCAAATCACACACTCACAAGAACTACATAGAGTCTAGAATGTAGTGCAATGCTCGGTGACAATCACATTGGGGTGACCACTGAGATCAGTCTAACTCAAGCATATGAATTATTTATTCCATCTAATGTTTGCTTGACCTTTGTGCGTGTATGTAGGGTTTTTTTTGCATGAACATGTGTGATACAGGAACAGTATGACAAATGTAAAGTGGCAAATAGTGAACGGAAGGAACCAAGTTCAGACCTTTAAAAGACCAAAAGCAGAGCTACCACCAGGACATTAGCGCTTAGATCAGACACTGACACCTGAGATGATCTTATCCTCTTGTGGATGCTCCTGTCTAAAGAGGTGTCAGATCCCAATTTTTCACACAAAGCCTGCACCGTTCAAATCCAACCTTCTCAACCTATTTTTCATCCTAGAACTAACCCAGATCTCCATATACAAGGTAAGTAATTCTTATTCTCCTACTTTGTACACTTGTTTGTTTTCTTACATGCTAGATATTAATTATTATTGTTATATTCATTTGATCTCAGTCCTATGATATAAGATTTTATTAAATAACCGCGTACAATCAAACATATTAGTAAAATTCAAAGCTCTGAAACTTGTTCACAATTTAGCCTTTGACAAAATTGACACAATATCATATAATGACTAGAATAATTCTTAAATAAATTAAAATTTGTCTATTTTACTTTCTTGCAATCGAGCTTATCCCTAAAACATCTTCTCAAAACATAGTGGTTTTACTTTATTTACAATGTTGTTCCTTGGGCAGTTTTCAACATTTTGGAACCCTAAAGCTCTTTCCCTTCAGAATATAAGTAAATTTCCATTACTGGGCTATAATTAATTATTATTCTTGGATTACTATTGCCCAATATGGCAATCAAAGCCACATTTATTGCAATCTATGGAATTACACTCCATACGTATGATCAAATGTTGTCAAATTGTTATCACTTTAAAAGGTATCACTTTTATATCAGAGAATCATTTAGATCCAAGTTATGTAAATCATTGAAAAAGTACTTCATTCCACATGTAGCCATCTTATAATCTATTGTTTCTGCTTTTATGGTGGAAATATTATTCTGTGAGACTAATTTCTTAGTAGCTTTTATGATCTTTCACTCATCCACTCCGAATTGGCTCAATTTAAGAGACCCCACAACGAAAAAAAATACAAACTCGTATATAATACCAATACATTTTCTAATATCGACACTCTCCAACACCTGACACCTATGGACAATTGTGACCACAACCATGTCTATCAATCCTCTGTAACTGAATAGTTTATAACTAACCAACCTTTTACAAGAGAAGAGCATGGTTCCCATCTCTTTGTCAAGAAAATGGTATTGTCATAAAGATCCAACTTCTCAAGGCCTTAAAGTTGTTGACTTGATGTTGCCAATGTTCCAAACTCTTGAACCACACCCACACAACCAACCAAGACCAACTCATCAAGACACGAACTTGTGTTTGGTCCAAACAATTTCAAACTAGCCCCAATTAAAAAGAAGTAGTTATGTAACTAAAGGGTTTTAAGTGACTAGAAATTTACAAGTATAATAGCCAATTCCTCATTACTCAAATCAAGAGGCAACCTCAAGTCTAAAAATTTAAGACTTTAGCACTTGGTCTAAGAAAACCATAAATACTTAGAAAATACTTACTAATTTTTTACTTTAAAAAACACTTTGTTTTTCAGCAACTCATTGTAAACCACAATGTGTTTTTTAACACATTATTATGCAATTATAAGGGATACAAACCCATGAATTTCACTTTCACGGTGTAACGTTAACTTTAAGCCCTAAGTGCAACATGTGTTCTTCTAATAGACTATATATGCCACTTTAAGAAATCCAAACATCAAAGTAAGAGGTTTGCTGAAAAACACAATATTTTTTTCAAGTTGCACATGTTTCAAAATTTTAAGAGTAAAAAGGATGAATAGGATTTAATCATGGCATGGATGATTAAGATGTAATTTCCTTTAGTGTTGTTTTGTATTAAAGTAACTGACACTTAGTGAATGAAATCCGAACATCCTTATAAAAATGTTGGTTTAAAAACAAACTATTTTTTCGATCTACACAATTTTTTCTTATAGTAGACACTCAAATTTGGAAATTTACCCTTCTAACATTGTTGGATGTAATTATTGCTAAGATAAATATCCACATCTTATCCCCACTCAGTACATTTGATTCTCTCTCTCTGAACTTGCTTATTCCTACACATTGATGTGTCATCACATTCTGAATATAAATGCATAAAATTAGTAGTTAACATTGAATGATGTATGGTCTAACGGTGCGTATGATGGTGTAAAAGGTGTTTTGTATCCATCTATTAAGGTTTAAATCCCAAGAGATACGAATAAATAAGGAATGAGGTTGGGATCGTGCCCCGGGAAAATTTGGCAAAATGGAAACCCCTTACTCCTTGGCAGTTAAGCTTAAGAATTCTATGCAGTTGATCCCTACAATTCCATATTCAATAAAAAAATAGTACTTAACATCTACTTATCATGCTGTGACTTTCAAATTTCACGCATTGTCATCTTGTCTAAAACCATACAGTAGAGTCAGGATGTAGTTTTTTATCTTGGCTAACCTGTATGGTATTGGATCGATGCATTCTCCAACTTTGCTTTCAATTCAATCATCTTTGTTGGGTCATTTTATCCTCCTAGATTTGCCTTGTCATAATGATATACCTTCAAAACCTTGTATAAAAAAGTTAACATCGCCTCATTTACTTACCTAGCAATCATTTGACACTCTTATGAGCTCTCATTACTAATACTAATACCAAAGGCATTCAAGGCTCCCTAAATCTTCCCAAATTTGACGCACATTCATTAGGGTAGTCACTACCATAGTTTTGAAGCACTCAACCAGGTCAAGGAGTTTAGATTACCTAAATTCCAAGCACCCAAATATCGCAACTCAATGTTTTAGTAAGAGCACAATCATCTCAAACATGATCAAAGTGATTAAAATTACCAACTAGCTCCATTCATATAGATATTACATGTTAGGTGGAGAACTATGTGTGGTTTGAGGCCTCTTAGGAATAGTGTCAATGTAGGCGATGTATAGATTACACTTGAACCGAAACGCTAACCTTCTTATAAGGTCTCACACCCATGGGTTAGGGTTTGAGTTTGATTCAATTGATTTTAGATGGTTTCGGGAAATTGCGACACTTAGGGGTTAACATTGACACACGTTTCCAAACAACCAAAGGGCATAAAAAAGTTACATAATCCCACTCCAAGTAGGTGCAAGACCATATAATAGGTCCAAGGCTATACAAATGATCCTAGTAGAGTTGTACAATTTCATATTAAGGCATTTTCCTCTGGCAGTCTTTGGAACAAAACATTTTCAGGTTCAGTACTCCCAAATTCTTCGGTCAGTGCACCCAGATTTCTCTTGTATCACTTTGTATAGTTAAGTCCATCTCTCCTCTTATGTATTTGAGCTTGTAGCATATGTTTCATCACTAGTTGCAAGTATTGACGTGTTGTTTTACATCATTAATGTTGGAAGTTAATTAATCAGAATAACCCCTTGTAATAAACCTTACATTTACTTTTATTGTTGTGCATTTCCACATCATATACAAAATTTAAAAAGGGTGTAAACACTTATAAATGGTACCAAAAACCCATATGTTATTCGTTATACGAAATCCTCCCATGTCAATGATGGATGCATACATATCCATTTAGACACTTAGAATAATACTTAGTATTTGTTTGGACTATGTGTTAAAAAATGTGTTCCATTTTTCATCAACTTGGTGAAAAACACAGTTTGGTTTTCAACACACCATTAAACAATTAGTTGTGATTTGAACCCATGAATTGCACTTTCACAATGAAACGTTAGCTTTAAACCCTAAGTACAAAACACATTTTTCTAATATGATGTATTTAACACTATGAAATGTAAACATCCCAATAAAAGTTTTGTTGAAAAAACACATTATGTTTTTCAGCCTGCACATGTTTTGAGATTTTAAGCGTAACATAGTGATTAGGCTATATTTTCCATAAGTGTCGGGTTTCTAATTTGTAATAATTTAATTTTTACTTAGTTCGTTATATGATTATACTTTATCATGCAACATCCTTATTTCATTTTATTTTAGTTACGATGGGAAGAAATAATAAATGGGATAGTATGTACAATCTCTTGGTTCAAGATGTAGGGGATGGAAAATTGAAATTCTCAAGCAAAGATTCAGAATGGAGTCCCACTGTTGAAGGAAATTGGATGGATCCTTGTGCATTAATCCATGTTGGTAGAGTTGAGGCCTTCACAAAGGGTGAAGGCTTGCTCGATAGCATGGAGACTTAAGTCATAGGATAAAAAAAAATTAGTATACAACAAACATATACTTGTGGTTTGCAACTAACACTGTTAATGTATTTTATGAAGATTCACTCTTTCTGATGTTTGAAGTTGACACCATGAATGTCATCTAAAATTCCTTTGTTATTTAAATGTTACGAGTCTAATAAATATTGTTTAGTTGTGTTTTATTGTAGATATTGGTGTGCATTCAAACCTGATGATATAAGAAGAACCCTTTAACTGAAGAAAGAGTAAGGAGTGTATACACCTAATTTTTCACGCTTTCTATTTTCATACTTGTTACTAACAATTTCTCTTCCAGGTTAGAGGTTGCTAATGCATATATTTCTGGGAATGGGTGCCTCAAGGGGCTCGTTTCGGGACAGGGGTATGGTTATTCATGTAACCATTGGGTCAGGGATGATACATGGAGAGAGAATAGCTTTCGGTCTTATTTATCCACTTCTTTTGTTATTGTCTTCTTGCTTTTTTTGGCATTCTTCTGACACCTTACATGACCATGACCATATTATTTTTGCCTTGCATTACCTTTCTTTCTCATAACACATTGCACACACCTATTGCTCTTTTCCCGTCCCTAGCCAACCACAGTTTTTTGCCCATGGTTTTGCCATCGTTCATGGGTGATTGTGTCGAAACTATTTCAAATCCCTAGCTATAACCACATAAATCTCCAATACACATACATTTTGGAGGCATTATAGCTTCTTACCCCCCCTTCATTATTATTAACGAGTCCACTAAATCTTCAATGCACATACATTTTGGAGGCATTGTAGCTTCTACATTTCACGCTTTGCACTTAATGTTTAAAACTTTCCTAGCATTCACACATCCCCATTGATACACACATATTGTATCATCATTACCCTATGACGCACTCTAGTTCCATGGTTCATACTTGACTACTGAGGGTCTAAATCAGAAATGAACCTCACCAAATTCCCATTTCATGCTCTATGCTTCGTGATAGATCACACGCTTTCAAACTATTTCCCAATGACACACTCTTATTCTATGGTTCATTTTTATTTTGAGGGATCTTTTATAAATGAACCTCATCTCATACACATCCATTAGGGGCATGTTGCTTCTACCATCACACTCACACATTGCATACCATTCCATTCCACTCACTTGTTGCATTTGCATATCTTGGTTGCATTTAATTTTGCTAACTTATTATACTAACATGTTGCACTTAACTTACTATGTTAGTTGGATTCTCAATATGCCATTATCCCTCTATATACACATGTGTGCTCACTTGGTCTCTAGTGGTGAATGTGGATCTTACAAGTTCTTACACGCAACAATGATGCTTGACACTATAGCTTTTACCAGTCCCACTGAGGCTCCTGGGGGCATCTATATTTTCTACTCTCACGCATTACATGTGTTATTGTTTTATTATTTCCTACTTGTACTTTATAACACACTACTTTCCAATAATACATACATGTTTTGGCATAATTTTTATCTTTCTAACATGTTAACGGGTGTTTCACATGTAGGATTTTCATTGTAGGACTATATGCCTCCATGGTTGTCTGACACACTTTGCTTGACATTGTTTTCTATTGTATATTACTGTCTACGGGCTATGCCCTTTGTCTTGTATCCTCATTATATGCTTTTGGCCACTTCGGCCCTAATTTTCTTGTGACATTGTGAGCAATGTCCCATGTCTGAAACTCATTTTTCACGGTCTACTTTGTTTGCACACTTGTTTAATTGTTACATTGTCCTCTATTACATGTTTGCTACTTTTTCTACTAACACATGTTACTAACCACTTTGTTTGCCTGTGCCCTAGTTTCTACCATGCACATCCCCTACCCCCTACAGGTATCAGTTTCAAATCAACATTGGGTCCTCTCATTTGGGCTACACACTCCTACAGTTGTCGCATGCACCCCAAATGAGGGGGGCATACATTGGGTGAACAAATCACCCCTACGATAGCTCAAAGCTACTATTTAGATATGCAAAGAACAAAATTAAGACATGATACAATTATAGAAATGACCCAAAATCTAACTTGGGTCCTCAACACAACACCAACACTAGCACCTAGGCACTCCTGACCTCCCCTAGGCATTAATTTCTTAGGGTAAGATATAGTTATTTTATCATATCAACATAGTTCATAGCAATCTTCAGAGTAATTTTTACAATACAAGCACAATCCTCCAGCAACAGAGTGCATTTTATCTTTTTCAATTAGTATAACTCATAAATAATTCAGAATAATTGGGACAGTAGGAACAAATTAGGGATGCACCATCTGCAATGGTGCTTATTTGGAAGATTCATGAAAGGAGAGTAATACTAGACCTCTCTACCCAACACTTGCTCACTTATGTGAGATCGCCCAAAAAATTTGCACTTGGTGTGAGATCGCCAAAAAAACTTGCACTTAGCGTCAGATCACCCAAAAAACTTGCCATTGACGTGAGATCACCCAAAAAACTCACACTTGGCATGAGATCGCCCAAAAAAATCACTCTTCGCAGCATTTTTAGGACATCTTTCTATCCTTTTACACTCTTACATATCAAGTGCACACTTTCCTTTTTACATACTTTATTAAGATTTTCATATATACTACTTTGACTACTCTTCCGCTCTTCTTTTGTAGGTATGTCCTTAATACACAACAAGAATCATCCATACATCAACAATACAAGCACAATAACAAGTACAAACAACACATACACTTCACCCCTAGGGTCACTTTCCTTTCATAGTCTTTATGCTTCATTGTGTACTCAATCCACGCTTCACTTGTCTCTTCGACATGTTATCACCACCACAATTTATAGGAAAAAAAGGTACACATCTTCTAACTACTTTATGTTATCGAGTATTCACTCAACAACATAAAGTGGGGGCAAATGTAGACACAAAATCACACACTTGAGTACATTTCTAGGTCCTAAACACATACTATCATTCATATGATTCCTAAGCAAGAAAACTAGTAATTGACAATTGTCTTTGGCTTCTTTTTTGTGTTTCTATTTTTCTATTTTGTCCTACATACCCTACAACCTAGAAGGTATTTTACTGATTTATCTTTTGTGGCTTCAGACACCAGTGCCCAGCCAAGACAGAAGCACACAGGTGCCCCTATCCCCTTTGGGTGCCCGTGACCCTTTTCCACCTTACTCACTCCTTTTTGGTCTCTTTTATCTTTTGGGCATATTTTTCACTTGTGGGTAGGCCTTCCAGTTGTCAATTATGAAATTCAAACAATGGAATCATATGAATACATAACTATGTGTTCAAAATAAAGGACCAAGCTCTAAGCATTATTATTATCACCTAAGCTTGGAATCAAAAGGAACCTAAAGCACTTCAAAGCATCCATTTGGCATTCATTCAAGGGATAAGGGATTGCATACACTACATATGAAGGGGAAGTTCATTTTATTCCATCCACACATGTTATACATTGTTACATTCTAGATCTAACCCGTTATCAAGTGTAACTTGTACTACGACATCCTAGGGCATAATCCTTACACACATTCACAAAAACTACATGGAGTCTGAGATGTACTGTAACGCTCGATCAGAAATTCACTCTGTCGGGTGACAGTCGGGGTCATCCTAACTCCCCATACTACATCTTTCCTTTTTGTTTAATATGTGGTTTTGTGGGGTTTACAAGTGAACTTCTATTTAATAGGTTATAGGTATCTTTGACAATCAAGGAGTGACATACATGCAATCAACAAAGAATATTTGTGACACTGTAAAAATCAGGTTATGACCATTTTCTCAATCATTGGCGCCCAGTAGCAGTCTCTGGCACCCAGGCACCCTTGCCCTAGTCCAGAATTTATCTTGAGCATTTATGACACAATTCACTTCATGTTCAACAATTTTCCCAATTCAGAACACTTTAGGATCAAGCGCAAATCAACTAAGTCATCTTTCTTATGGTTTTCACTTCGTATGCTTTATTTCTTGCGTTATATTGTATTTAGTAGTTGTATATCATATTTTACATTCAGTTACTTTGTAATTAGGGTTTTATAAAAAAATTATATTTTGTTACATCACAAATAATAGTTTCTATCATTTTTTATTTTCTAAAAAAAATTAAAAAAATATGTTGAAGGGACATACTAGAGAAATATTTTTGTCCTCTACTTTTAATTAGTATATGTATATAAACACATTTATAAAATAATGCAAAATCATGTCAAAAACTTCCCATGTAAAATTGATGGAAAAAGTTCGATTCATTTTAACACGAATAAAATTTGGCAAAATTAAAATACTTTTAATAAAATTGGCATAACTTATTACTTAGCAATATAACAATAATATATTACCATTCATATAACCATATTATAATAATATAATTAAATTATTTAGACATGTCATCATTCATCTTCACGATGTTGCTCTGTAATGAAATTACTTGTATAAATCTGATTATTAGCGGCAATAGAACACCAAAGAACAAATATTGTAGATAAATGATCTCAATATGCAAGTAGAATAACTCAACCACTTTGAGGGGGGAACCTCCAAACCATACAATAAGACTCAAATGCTCAATATGATCCTTAACTACTCCTCACTGCCACCTATATATACCAATCCTATGTTATGGCCAACACTAAGGACAACCTACTAAACAAATGAAAGTATAAATGAATAACATATGACAAGAAGAGAAATTATGTAAGCCACAATTAAGCCTTACATATCCAATATAAGCTATAAGACTAAGGGCGTAACATGCCCATCCCCTTCAAAGCAACATTGTCCCCATTGTTGGGAAGCCTTGGATGTTGCTACACAAATGCTTCATCCTCCCATGATTCATCCTGAATATTCATATTCTTCCACTTGATCAGGTACTCGATAATGACTTTGGTCCTTAATCTTTTGGTGCGTGTTCGAAGAATATCTTCAAGTTCCAATATGATTCTTCCTTCCTCATCTAGTTTAGGAAGCACTGATTGGGTGGAAATGTGTTTCCCAATAACTTTCTTCAAGCAAGAAACATGGAAGACAAGATGTCTTTTACTTCCTCGAGGGAGCTCCAACTTATATGCCACAGTACCAATTTTCTGCAACACTACGTAAGGACCATAGTATTTATGAGCAAGCTTATTATCAGGTTATTCTATTGTTTTAATGATAACTGTTTATATGGTTACAATTGTACAAAAACAAAGTCACCCTCTTCAATGTGTTACTCATTATGATGTCAATCAACCTATTACTTCATATGGTTTTGTGCCCTTGCCAAATTCTCTCTAAGACTAGAGAGTACCTCATGTCGGTGTTGAATGTGATCCTCAATTTCTCTCACCTTCGATTTGACCTTCAATCTAGAGCTGAGTGATGGAGGATGGTACCCTTAAAGTGCCAAAAATGGAGACATTTTGGAGGTGGTATGAAATGAAGTAATATACCACCATTCTACAAGTGGCAACCATTGCACCTAGTGTTCTTGTTTATTTGAAGTAAAATATTGAAGATATCCCTCCAACATTTATTTACCACCTTAGTTTTCCCATCGATTGAGGATGATAAGATGAACTCTAGGAAATTTGGGTACCCAAACAAGAGAACAAATCAATCCAAAAATAACTTGTAAATATCGGATCATAGTCACTTCCTATAATTTTGGGCAATTGTCCAAGAGAACAAATCAGTGCATAAATGAGATGGAAACTGCACTAGATGTGAAAGGATGAGTCATGGCACAAAAATGAGCATACTTGGTAAGTCTATCCACCGCGACCATGATGACACTTTTCCCTTCTGACTTAGGCAATCCTGTGATGAAATCCATTAATACCTCTTCCCATCTATCGCTAGGAATAAACAAAGGTCGGAGGAGACTTTGTGTCTTAATGGTCTCTCGCTTATTACGTTGACACACCAAACATTCTACCACAAATTTTTGAACATCTCTTTTCAAATCTCCCAAAATAAATCCTTCTTAACTCTATGATAAATTTTCAAGAACCCATAATGACCATCTAATGGAGAATAATGGAGCTCTGAAAGAACATAGTGTTTAAGTGTAGAATTCTTACACAAATATAACCTATCTTTGTACCATATTATATCCCCCTTCCATATAAAATGTTCTGATATGGTTGGATTTGTCTAGAGATTCTGAATGATAGTATGGGTTGTTGCATCTTTCTACCATTCTTCTCTTGCTTGGTTGACCCAATCTTCCTTTAGTATAAAGATCTCGCACATAATAATGCTTCCATGGACTCATCCCTTCTAGATAGAGCATTGACAACCACATTTTCCTTCCCTTACATCTTAGTGACCCATTTTTGTTACGCTTCTAAGGATAATCGTTGCTCAAAGAAGTATTTAAAACTATCATGATCATTTTTTACCTTGAAGTGTCTACCCATCAAGTCTGGTCTCCATTGTTTGAATGCATGTAATATTACCCTCATTTCCTTCTCATAGGTGGGCTTCAACAAATTATTTCCTTTTAGTTGCCCTCTCTTGAATGCTACGGGATGTCCTTCTTATATGAGTACTGCTCCGATCCTATTTCTTGAAGTATCACATTCAACTATGAAGGTCTTAGAGAAATATAGAGTTGCCAATACTGGATTTGTGCACATTGCCACCTTCAAATTTTCAAATGCCCTAGAAGTTTCCTCATTCCAATAAAAGGAGTATTTCTTTAATAATTTTGTAAGTGGTGCTACTATACTGCTATAGTTTTTTACAAATCTGTGATAGTAACCTGTGAGACCTAAAAAACCTCGTAAATGCTTGAGGGTTCTTGGGACTTCCCATTCCACCATGGCCTGGATCTTGTGAGGGTATACCTTGACACCTTCATGAGAAACAACATGGCCCAAGTATTCCACTTCATGTACCCCAAAGAACACTTTGAAGGCTTGGCATATAGTTGATGTTTCTCCAAGGCTTCTAATTTTGTATTGACATGATGTAAGTGTTTCTCCTAGGATTTGTTATAGATGAGGATATCATCATAAAATACCAAGACAAACTTTCGTAGGAATGGTCTAAATACTGAATTCATGAAACTCTGAAATGTGGATGGTGGATTAGTAAGATTAGCAAGCAACTACATCTCAGACTCCATGTAGTTCTTGTGTGTGTGTGTAGAAATCATGCCCTAGGAAAGCTCTTGTGCAAGATGCACTTGATAGCGGGTGATAGGCTAGATGTAATCACTAGGAACTCATAATGCATTTAATGAATTATGAAAGTTGTCTTATGAAGATATTCTTTCTTTACTTTAATTTGGTGATACCCATAACACATATCTAGTTTTGTAAAATAAATTACACCATGTAACTCATCTCATAAATCATTAATGATAGGAACAGGAAAATTATCTTTGATCATGTACTTATTGAGTTCTCTGTAGTCTAGAAACATGCGCCATCTTCCATCCTTACAGTGCATCACCTTTCTGCCATTCTTCCCTTGTTTGATCTACCCAATCTACCTTTATTATCGGAGCAGAATAAACACTTTGATTATGACGAATAATACCCATTTCTAACTTTTCCTCCACCATCTTCTTAATCTCACTCTTTTACACATACGGGTATCTATAAGGCCTAATGTTGGGGAGTTGGCTTCCTGGTGGTGCACATTGCCACCTTCAAATTGCCCTAAAAACTTCCTCATTCTAATGAAATGAATGGCATGATCATGATCTCTTTCAGAAGGTAATCCTCTAGGATCCTTGAAGACAACTGCATGTTGATCAATAACCTTCTGAAGATTAGGATGCACTACCATCGTTAGTGTTTGAACTTCCATGGACAAAAATCATGTTGTAAAACCTTCATCCCCCTTTTTAATAATCTTCTACATTTGATGAGAACTAACCATATGAGGAGTTTTTTTGATTGTGATGAATAATACCCATTTCCAACATTTCCTCCACCATCTTATTGATCTCACTCTTTTGCACATATGGGTATCTATAACCTGATGTTTGGGGGTTAGCTACCTGGAATCAACTGAATGGCATGATCATGCTCTTTTTCAAGGCAATCCTCTAGGATCCTTGAAGACAATTGCATGTTGATCAATAGCCTTATGAAGATTAGGATGCACTACCTTCATTAGTGGTTGAAGTTCCATGGAGAACAAACATTCTACAAAACCTTTAGACCTCTTTTTTAAGAATCTTATGCATTTGGTGAGAACTCGCCACCTGAGGATGTCTTTAACTTGTAGTCCTCAAAGTTCAATTTTGTTTACCCTTAGAATGAAAGTGCATGAACAATTCTTGGAATTTTATCTCTATGGTGCCCAAAGTTGTGATCCACTGAACACCTAAGACAATATCAACTGCCCATGAGAGTAACAAACATCATAGATTCTAATGTGTAGTCACCCATCATAAGTTTGATTTTATGGCATTTACATGAACATTGTATTGTGCCACCATCTGCAATCATCACTTGAAATTCAGGTGTTGGGTAGATGAAACAATTTATCCTTGTTGTCAGCTTATGATTGATGAAATTACTTGTGCTCCTTGAATCGGTCAATATTGTCACCTTCTTCTTCTCAACGTAACCAAATACCTGAAGGGTTTTTGGAGTACTAATACCTGATAAAGCATGACATGAAATGGTGGGTTGGGGATCTCCAGAGTCTTCCTCTAAGTTTTCCACTTCCTCGTTTGATGTTTCCTCATATTCTTCCTCATCACTGGTCCCTTCAATGTAAATTTTTTTTTTCTCAGAACATTTATGATTTGGTCCATATTTTCTGTCACAGTTAAAACATAACCCTTTGGCTCTTTTTTCTTCAATTTATTGAGGTGTCAACCAAACTGGTCTGAGGGTACGCTAGAGGCAAGGTGCTACGATCTTTTATGTTAGTGAAGGACTGCCTTCTGTTGGAAAGAAATTTATTCCTCTACCCTACACACCATGATAATAGAATCAAAAACCTTGAGTGGATTAAACATGCGCACCTCATGCTCAATGTGGTCCTTAAGACCCCCAAGAAATAGGTCATTCAGATACTCTTCTGCAATATCCTCCACACGCAAGGAAAGATTTTGGAATTGATGGACATACTCCTTTACTGAACTAGATTTGTCGTAACTTTGCTAATTGGCTGAAGTAATTATCTGACACATTAGAACTATAGTGTAATTGAAGATCTTCAGTGAAAACTATCAATGTGACATTTAGACCATTCTTTTTCCTTTGAGCACATAACCAACGATACTAGACAAAATGGTCAGGTTCTAGATATAAGGATGCCATTGTCACCTTTTGTCACGATGGGATCTGATGGAGATCAAAGAAATTATCCATTTGGGTAATCCAATTGAAGATATCCTTTCCATCGAATTTACACATTTCCAATTTTGGAATAATGCCCCGCCATTGGTGAGGAGATCCACCTAAATTTGTAAAGGATCCTCCTTGATTGGAGTGATTTGGACCTGTGTGATTATTGCTAGAGGAACCCATATGACTGGAATTAGGATTTGTGTTTAAAAGAGAGAACAATAACTCTTACTTCATTGATTGAAAATCCATCTAAAGTTCACCCCTAAGGCTACCTTTTCAGATGAAGAAGCTCATTATTAAGGTCATCCTTACTCACCATATTATTTACCCTTTCTTGAAGTTCGATGAATACCTCAAATACTCCGAAACCATAAAGATTCTAAATCCATATCTTCCTTATTTGGGGTCATTCCAATTGAGTGTTTCTTGACCTTTCCCTTGGCCTCAAGTAGATTTACTAGTCATGATGTACGGTTTGAGACTCAAGGTAGATGAAATAGGGAAAAAAGTTAGGGTTTGGGGTTTCATAAATTTGATGGACGAATAGAGGAAATCATAAAGAAGAAACCCTAGCTAATGTTTGGAAAGCTTTCCAAAAATATAAGAAACTTATAAAAATTCCAAAAAATTGCAACCTCGGTAGTTGAATTATGAAAAACCATAAAATCGCTATAAATTTTACAAAACAAATAAAAAATGCTTGAAATTTGGAGAGGAGCTTACTTGACTAACTCTTCCACACCACAAAAAAAATGTATAAAAATTCACTACCAATTTTGAGATATAGTCAAACCTTCACAATTAGGGTTTGACATCACGTTCTAGCCAATATCAGGCTCTAGATACAACTTGTAATGAAATTACTTGTATAAATCTGATTATGAGCAGACAATAGGACACCAAAGAACACAATATTGCAGATGAATTATTTGAATATGTAATTAGAATAGCTTCGCCACTTTGAGGGGTCAACCTCCAAACTGTACAATAAGACTCAAATGCTCTAATGATGATCAACTATTACCTACTAACCCCTATTTATATTATTTCATATGCTATGGTCATCACCAATGCTGACCTACTAATGATAATATAACATATATGAAAGAGATACATCATGATAAGAAGCTATGATAGCCACAAGTCGACTATAACATCCAATGTAAGATATATAATTAAGGGCGTAACATCACAGCTAGAGGCCAAACAAACCCCATGAGAGGTAATTTTCTTATTATTTTCCATGACCTAACCATCGTTAGGGCTTACGGGGGATTTAGTGTTTGATGGTTTTTTTCCTATGGGGTTTGGAAAGTTACAGCCATAAGAGGGCATACCCAAATAATATGATCCGAGTCTTGGCAAAAAAAATGGTATTTTCCAGGTTAATGTTAAATACACACTAGGAAAATTGAGATCCACCAATTTGGATGTTTATGGTTTCTTTTAAGTCTTGCACGAAATAAATTTTAATGTAGACAATAGGGTGAACATGTAGACATATTTTTTAGGGTGAACATGTAAAAATTAGGTTTTTTAAGGAAAATGAAATGGCCTAGGGGCTTTATGAGTTACTCAAAAAATCCCCACTACCACCTAGAGGAAGACCAGGAAATGCTATATAGATTGGCCAATTTCAAGCTTGGATTTCTCATAAACTTAGACAATATCTAGTCTGGCGGGAAAACATAAACCAATAATGTTATGACATAAAACATGAGATCATGATAAGCCATAAGTCAGGCCTTATAGTATCTCAACATAATTTAAATTGGAACTAAAGGCGTAACATGATCCCACTAATATATGGTTTTGAACCCCCTCTAGCTTGACACCATGGGGCTGACCATTGGTTATGCACTCATGTGTGCCAACTAGAATTCATGGGAGATCTGCGACTAAAAAAAAACCTTGAATCAAGGGGTGGAATGTCTCTAAACCAATTGCATGTTTTTTAAAATTTAGTACGACCTCTAGATGAGATCAACAAGGATGTACTAAGGGGTTTCTAGGTCCCCAAATTCTAAATACCTTATGGAAGACCTTCGGTACAAACTTCACTAAGCATGTAATGTTGACAGCACATGGTTAACCCTCTAGAGCTTCGTCAGTGATACCAACATCAAATGATGCATGGTGTTGACAATAACCCCCATAAATGACCCCCTTTAATCATCACCTTGCAAGGGGTGGAATTTGTAGATTGATTTAGGTGCACACAAGGGTTGACCCATGTCTAATTGGATATTATCTTTCACTTTATGAATAAATCAATGTATAATATGATACTAGAGTTGTAGGCATACTTAAATAGCCTACTTTCTATTATAATGACATGCAGGAACAATGAGTTGTTATCTAGGGCCATGACTATCCAGTCCACTCTATGATAATTTTTGTCAAGCTATTTGAACTAAACTTGGACTGCAACAATTGTAATCACTAAGCACTAAAAATTATTGTTTTGTTTTTTATTTGTTTTGGATTTATGTGTTGTAGGTCATGACTTGTTTTAACTACCTTGATGTGAATTTTTTTATCTTTACTTTACATACAACCTATTATTATTTCATTTGAGTTTCATATCATGCAATAACTACAAATGCATGTACGAATGTTGTCTATATTTTCAATTGTTAAAAAAATGGACCACCAGTATGAGTAATCACTACCTCAATTCATACTATGCATAGTTTAATATTTAAGGTTTTTTAATGCTCGGATGAAGGGTTCTTTAAGTTTTTAGGGTTTCCACTTTTTTACAAGTGATTATAGCTCATCCTGGAGTATTGTGATCAAGACTGACATACAAAAAAGGCCATATCCAAACAAGTGAAGCTCAAAAATTTTCACATCCAAATTGTTAAAGGGTCCAAGATCATACATTTTCAAGTTATGATAGTATAAATCAGGTCTGGACCATATATTAGTTGTACGATCTCTTGATTCGACTTTAGTTCTCAAATCCAAATACTAATGAATTCTCAAGTACATTCTTAAATATCTGATTTAAAACTAGTTGTAAGAGTTGTGGATTATCAATAATCCTGTTGGATATGTACAAAATATACAAATCTGAGTTTGATTCTCTCCTCTAAGTGTATTTGATGTATTGTAGCTTCATTCTTATTTACATCCATTCTTTATGCATTTTATGAATGCATTGTTTTCATTGCGAATCAAAATATAAATGTTGGTGAATTTTAGGTTATTAGTACCGTCAGAGGCAGTATACTCTATAAGTATCAACTTTGTTGCAACCACTTATTATTATTTTTGTTGTTGTATGATCCAATCAACACATCGAATTTAGTTAGGGTTTCATATAACAAAATATATACTTTCCACATTAATAAGCACCCTACGATATATACCTGGACATTTAGGAGTTAGAGGCAAATACCTTGCAAAATTTGCATTTATACACGGTCAGGAGTCAGGATGTAGGCCTAAAATTGGATCAACATGTTATTATAGCCTTCAACATTGATTTCGAGGAAAACATTATGTCTATTAACATGCTTACTGATGTAAGAACATTGACATGAGAGAGCAGTGAGAATCTTTAAAACTGCAATCATAGCATTGACTCACCACATCATTGCCCTTTCACTAACAATATCGAGATAGAGTAAAAGAATTGCTTAACAATATTATCTTCCCAGCAACACACAGCTGAGCGCCACTTATTTGATCAATAAAACTGAAGATACCATTTAGTAAATGGATGCAGTTCATTGGATAATTCCATGTTTAATGTACTATAGCTTATATGATATCGGCTTGTTCATTTGTTGCATAGGAATGGAGACACACATCAGAAATTTCGTGACTAAATGGTTGCATGTAACAATTCCAGTGCACATGTGTAGTCCAACTTGTCAGAAATTAGACCATTGAGAACTAAACAATTCTCGGTTCCAGAAGTGGTCAACAAGATCTTCAATCGATAAAGGAATAGGTGTCGATATTTACAATGGAAAGGTGTTGATATGAGATATCTAACACTTATCAAAATCATTGTATACACAGTGCTTTGCTATTAGTTCAGACTTCATCATGTTGTAATGTAATAGTCAAAAGATAATGGTAAAATCAAGATATAACCGTCAAAATCTGTATATACATGGATTCATCTTGAACTGTGCTTCGCTGTATTCGTATAATGACATGGTTATAGTCACACATAATTACTCTTGTTCAAAACCTTAATGCTAGTCTTGCTCCTTTTGCAAGAATCCGTGGACAAATTTCTATTGTTTAATGCATATTCTTTAACAAAGTTTCTACATAATAATAGCAGAGTAGTAGGATTAGTGCACTTAGCATATATTATTTTGAACAGATGTATTCAAGGCTATATCCTTTTGACTAAGGGGGGGGGGGGGGGGGGGGTATTGTCTTTGCATTATGGGTAGATTTGGACTATTGATTATTGTATTATTCTCATTTGATATAGATGTGCTAGCTTGAGGTAAAAATAGGTTATACAAAAGATTGAGACATTTGCGAAGAGAGTGGAATGATCTCATTAGCTCGCGCTTTGCAATGCTCATAAGAATCTAATAAAGTATTGACATTGCCCTGAAGGTATATCATGGGAGATCCTATTCTCCACATTGGTTATGAACTGTTACAATGATCAACAAAGTCTAACAAAGTTATGACAATGTGAAACCAGTATGGAACATTATGATTGGCTTAAAGCTGTCACCTAAACAATCAGAATGGGATCTAGCAAAATTCTAACACAATTCTATGCTAACATGGCATGCATCTTATCTATATGCTTATCAAACTGAAGTCACTATAGAGCTTCACAATATTATATATTGTTTTGGTGTCGGGTGGACTTAGAAGTAGGGGATTAACCCGTATCTAAGGGAAAGCTTTCCGATCCATAACATAAAAACAGACAATACGACCACAAAAGATAGAAAACAAATAAAAGAATCTTGTAAACGCCACTGAATTGCAAATTATACGTTATAATACTATCATACACATATATTTTTTCTTATTTTGTATTGAATTATACAATATCTTTTAAAATCACAACCATCTATAACTAAAATTAAGTATTATAGGATAGTTGTAAAAGAGATGACATTCCCATGGCTATTTTTGGATGATATGATTTCATATGGTAAGTGTAGAGTATGGATAAAAAAATCCACATAATATGGTTTTTCATTGACATAAAACATTTTTTGTTGCAATTCCCAGTGGATAACATATTTATCATGAAGAACGATTTAGTAGAATCAACAAAGATATTTTGGACTTGATATCATAAGGCATGAAAATTCGAAACAGAATAAACATAGACTTTTAAAAAGAATCATAGCTTATAAGTAGCATCATTGGTGGCCACAAATTCCATAGACCATACAGGTTTCCAAACCAATAATTCATGCTTGAAGATTATAACAGTCTTTAATCAAATTTGGAAAGATAGGTAATTCCCACATTAAGTCATTTTTAGGGATTAAAACATTATTTATCATCATTAATCCCAAATAAAAATTGTCTTTAAAATACCAAGATGAATATTACACAACTTTAAAAGCTATCAGAGACTTCGATGTCACATAACAAACCTCTGATCATATTCAAAAAACTTTGTTTTCACCTATTATACCACTTCATTCAAGATCACATAAAGAATTTTGAATTCCAAAAAAATGTGCTAAAAATTTTGATACAACTTTAGCAGGTTCTTATGTTAATTTGTCAACAGAAGACCAATGTACTTTTCTCTTGGAATTTCAAAATGTGATTTTTTCAAATCATTAATTTTGTCTGATTAAATGAAATGTAACTTTTTCCAACTTGACAAATAATAGATAATAGGACTTGAAAAAAAAATCCATTATTGTGGAAGACCTGAAGGAATTTTTACAACTTATATATTAGGGCATAAATTGATAAAAAGCTAAGTCCATTTATAACTAAATTTGATTATATAAGCATTACAAAATTTAAAAATTTGAAACCATGAGGTGTGGGAAGGTTGTACAAGATCAACAAGCGGATTCACCAAATGACTAGAAGGTTGCATGTTTGATTCGTGTTGGGTTCTCCAAATGATTCAACCCTAAAATAAATAAATAAGAGGAATAGGATTTAGTGTGTTATTGTTTATCTAAGGTTAAAAGGGATATCAACAATTGGTATATTTATATTAATTAATGGCCATTAATGTATAAATTGAAATATACTCTCGTTAGAGATTTGTAAGATATAATTTGGAAATGATTGCGAAAAAAGTGGGAAGTGGATGAATTTAGTTGATTCTAGAGACATGAAGCTAAATTAGCAGTGTGGAGTGACTGTGTAAGATATAAATGATCCAACAATGATCTATTTCTATAATTGAAGTGTAAAATTAAGTAGATATGGAACTATCTAATATATATGGAAGCATTAGATGCTTTTATGTGATGATGCATTAGCACTCTGTGAATTTCTATGTGGCTAAGATTAACTATGATGATGTTCACTCTGCAACCATAGGTGTCACATTTTAACTCTTTATGTGATGCAAAAATACTTCAAACCCTAACCATGGGTAGGAAACCTTGCAAAAGGTTAGCATTTGGGTTGAAGTACAATTCGTGCATTGCCCATGTTAACACTACTCAAAATAGGCCTCAAACCACATGTAGTTCTCCACCTAGCATGTGATATCTGTATGGATTCAACTAATTTGAAAACTTTGTCATTTAACAAGGAGAAACAATGGATTGGCATGCTTTTGTAATGTATTTTGGAAGTATGCTTTTGAAAGTTCTAGAGAATTGTTGAGTGAGTAAATGAGTGCATTAAACTTGCTTTTATAGGGGTTCATAGGTATAATTTTTCATTAAGGTTGACCCATGAGGAAAATGCCCACCCATAAAATGTATCAAATTGAAAAAGTAATTGTTGGGTCGTTAGGTTTAGAAACGTCATCCTCGGACCAAACCGTTGGACAATTTGATCTTAAACAAATGATGTCATACAAGCAACCTATGGGATTCTATAAAGCTTAAGGAATGATGCCCATGAGGAATATGATTTTTTTGACTATTGCAATTAGTTTTTCAAGTGATTGAGTAGTGTGTATAGAGAAACAACTCATGCAAGATAAGAAAGGACATGTCACCTAGGCTTGACATGTGTGCGCAAGTCATCATTATCAAATGATAAATTTACAGATTTAGGTGCCTATAATGAGTAATCAAGACCCTACCAACGAGGAATATGGGATGCCCCCGTAAACGAAGGAATATGAGACACAAAGTATGGCTTGCAGGTGTAAGTATAAGGCACGATAGGGTAAGTCATTAGAACACAAGATAACCAAACCTACGAGGAGGAAAATGATCATACACAAAGGTAGAAATGAAAACCCTAAGACAATTAGGGTTTGAACAATGATAAGAATTTAATCAACAAATAATTTAACCAAATGATTTGACCCTAAATAAATATGTAAATGTGTTGCATTAAGGTTTTCTTATTTATTCATAAGATTAAGGGTTAAAAACAATTAACATAGTAAAATTCTTAATTAGAAACCAATGTACAAATCAAAATAAACCATTATCTGTAATTTGTAAGATAAAATATGGAAACAAATTCTAAAACAATATAAAATGGTTGTACTTAGCTAATTACATATGCATGACATTGATATGGTGGTGTTGTTTGAGTGTGTAGGTTAGAAATGATATGCTAGTGTTTCATCCACAGATATTGAGTGCAAAACCAAGTAGGTATGGAGCTATCTAGTATGTATGGAAGTGTCAGATGATTCAATATGTATGGTGATGTGATGGCACTATGTAGCTTTCTATGTCCTTGTGAATGAATCTTTCATTCTTCACTCTAAAACCTTGGGCATCACACGTTTATGAAACCCTTTGTATGATGTTAAATAGCTTCAAACCCTAAACACAAGTAGGAGACCCTATAAAAATGTTAATAGTTGGGTTGAAGTGAAATTCATACACTGACTACTTTGACAATACTCTGAAGAGGCCTCAAACCACATGTAGTTCTCCAACTAGCATGCAATATCTATATAGATGTGCAACTAGTTTGGAAACTTGACCACTTGGAAATGAAGAGCAAAGTATTTATGTGCTAATCATGACTTGGCTTTGAAGGTCTTTAGATTGAAAAACATGACTCTTGAACCTAGTTTGTAGTGCTTCATATTTGTATGGGAGTTATTCCTAGATTATGTTACTTCTTTGAAGGTATTTAAGAGAGCTCATAGTGCTTTTGGAATGTATTTTATAAGCATACTCTTGAAAGTGGTTTCACACTAAGGATGACTTATAGGATATGAACTGACCCGTAAAAGGTATAGAATTCACAAAGTGGCTACTGAGTGCCTCGGGATGAAAACATCATCCTCAGATAAAACCATAAGACAATTTAGTCCGAAATGAATGGTCTTATACAAGTAGTTTGTAGGATTATGAAAGTTATAAGGATGATGCTTCAGAGGAATATACTACTATGGACTAATGTAATTAGTTGTGTGAAGGGTTGATCAATGTGAATAGAGAAATAATTTATGAAAGACTGATAAGGATAGGTTACTTAAGCTTGGAATGTGTGTGCAAGTCATTATTCAGGTGAAAATCCAATGTTGTCATTGAAAAATGATAAATTACCAAATTAAAGTGTCTACAACGTCTTCCTCCATCACCTAATACTTATTTTTAGGAACCCTTCATGAGGCATTATCTATAATTGATGATATCAACCATGGACAATGTCGTCTAAATTTCATTCTTTGGCAACTAAATGCATCGACCACGGTCACTATAATCATCTAAAAAAACATTAATGTTTAAGAATATATATATATATATATATATATATATATGCATCATTTTAGTTCTCTTTCCATCACATCATTGTCAATCATTTAGATTTCTTGCACTCACAAATATCCTCTTATTGTCTTAAAGGTCTCAAAGTTAGTCTTGGTTATCTTTTGAAGTCTACTCCTAGAGCATTAGGCACTTAAGGTTCCCAAGCACATGAGTTGCACTTTTGATGATATTCTTAGCCTTTGGGGTCTTCAAAAAGGCACTTTCATGGTCTTTTAATATTCATTTATGATACCCTACATCAACTCTCTCATAAGGTGCTTCTAACCCTAAGGGGAAGTTAATACTTCTATGATGTCTACACAAAGGTAAGTATCTCTAACCTCTAGTTTTATTTTATATAATTTCAATTTTGATTGATTGTTTGATAGCTCATCTATATTTAAGAATAGAGTAGCACATTCATAATCTATTATATTATTATATATTAGTCCTTACTATATGATTGACCAACTCTTTGGGTTTTTAGGTTTATAGATGCTTCAGAAATACGAGTCCATTTCTTTACAACTTCTAGCATATGTATCCCTATCTTTGTTTGCTCTTGTGTCTCTATGTACAATCAACCTATTATCATGACCTAGTTAGTTACAACCCCCGTATCCTAGATCTAGGCTTTATAACCCTATATCTCTCATAGATGTGTGAACTATCATCTTTATAGATCTGCATTCTTAATAACCTACAACCCGTTGTGTACATCTTTTGAATGACCATCTTATTTTCCCGGTCTATATTACCCAAAGATAAAGAGGATATTTTATTAGACCATTATTTACTTGCATAAAATCTATTGACCTTAACATGAATTAAACATGTAACCTTATTCTATAGTCTTCTTCTCTTTTATTCTTCTATCTTATCCTTGCAAAATATTCCTAAAAATCTATCTTATCCTTTCAAAATCTTCCTAAATATCTCCTATTCTTTCCCAAAAGCCTCCTACCACAAATCATCTCATATAATCCTTGTATAACCTTTCACAAACAACCATTTCCTATCCTTTATATTTATTTGATGAACCTTACATCATCAAATATATAGGTAATAATATCAATTAAATCCTTATTTAGGATGGGAATATATTGTAGACACTAAATTACACACTTTGGTTATATTTCTAGTTTTGATCACATGCCACTATTCATATGATTCCTAAGCGAGAAAAGTAATAATTAACCACTCTCTTTAGTCTCTTTGCTTTCTTTCTATTTTCCTTCTTGGTCTCACACACCTTCTTTCCCAATTTGACTTTCGACACTTTAGTTTTTTTGAGTCTAGACACCAGTGCCCAGGTGTCGTCGTTCCCTCTGGGCACCGCGACCTTTGTGTATCTTTCTCGCATCTTTTGGGTCCTTTATAGCTATTGAGAATATTATTTTCTTAGTAATCAGCCATTTAGTGACTAATTACAAATTTCAAACAAGGGAATCATATAAATACAAAGCTATGTAATAATAATAAAGGACCAAACTCTAAACATCTACTATCGTAACCTAAGGTTGCATTCAAAGGCATTACAAGAGCATCAAATCATCCATCTAGCATCAATTCAAGGGACAAGGGACTGCATTCTTCTACATATACTTCATAAGAGGGGAAGTTCATTTTTCCATGCACACATCTATCTACATTTTCTACATCTAACTATTACTCGCTATTTAAGTGTGTCTGACACAAGAGCTACCTAGGGCACAATTCCACATACACATGCAAAACTACACAAAGTCTGAAATGTAGTGCAATGCCCAAATCGTAAGTTCACTCAGTCGAGTGACCATTGGGATCATTTTGAATCCTCATTTGCATCTTTTTTATTTTTAGGATTTGATGTGTTTTGGGGTTTTGTAGGTGCTCTTTCTCTTTACAGGTTTTAGTTGAATTCGACGATCAAGCAGTGAAGTATATGTGACTAAAGGTGACATCCAACGAACATCTCACAACCCTGGGAAATTAAGTTTCAGAGGTTCTGAGAAATCACAGATGCCCAGAGGAGATCTGTAGTGCCCCATGCACCCCTAACCTAGTTTAGGCCCTAGTCCCAACATTTCTGATAGTTCTACATTTTTCTGGGCTTGGTTGCGGCACTCCACTTTCCTGTTTCATTAGTCTTCCAACTTGGCACAACTTCAGATTTACTGCAAATCAACTAGGTATCTTACCCTCTCTCTCGCACTTAAGGTTTCAAATTTATCATCTTAATTTCTTGTGTCAAATATGTACTTTATTACATATTTATATTTGCATTGTTACTTAATTAGAATTTAACATTTATATATAAATATTATTTAAATCATCTATAAATCATCCCGAAACCATCTATCATGGCTAAATATCCACAAGAGGATCTTCCCATTTATGATCCATTTGAACATACCAACTTCTACCTTGATATTAACAATGATCTCTCATCTTTTCACCCTCTCGCCCACCCTTTATTGGAAACCGTCAATTAGGTACTTCAACAACTTTAAAAATTCTTCTCTCAATCCCAAAAATGATAAATTTCTAACTACATCATCCAATATGCTAAAAAACATGATGTAATTCAGAAAGGTTATGCTCAATTTGATTGTATCGGCCACCCTAATCTTATCATGACCAATGTTATTATATTTGACTATATTTTAGCACATTGCATCAACCACCTTGATTTTTCTATCATGGCCGATGCCATTCACAAATATGTTGTTGATGAATTTACATCATCCTACATCATATATAATTTTCAACCCCATGATTTCTACTAGATTCACTCATTATTAATTAACTATCTTGATATAAAATATGTGGATTTCAAGCTTTATCATAAGCCATTACCTTACATTTCATTACATTTTGGAGCATTTTACGATGCATGTCATCCTCACATTTTAGGGCATCTCAAGATGCATATACTCACTCATCCTCTAGTTTGGGGCGTCTAACGATTCCTTCCATATTTTTCCATCTTACATTCTAATTAAAAACCTTATGACCATTAAATCTAAACAAATCCAACTCTAAAAAATGTTCATAGAATAAAACCTTATCTTTGAGAGCACACCACGCTAAGGGTAAGTTATCCTTGTGCATTTAGATATACATGTCTCCTTGCATGTCATAACCACTTGCACTCTCCTCTTTCTTGCATTTTACTTTCTTGCATTCACTAGTCACACTACTTAGTTACAATCGTTAGTTTGGATATATTGGCTAGTCCAATGCTTTAGTTGCCACTTATATTCAAGGTTTATAACGAGTTAGTTAGTTATGTTTTAGCTACCTTTTAAAATCCTTAGTTTTAAGTACATGCTAGTTATTATGACATTCTTGTCTACCCCTTAAAATCCCATATAATCTACTTATTGCACATGCCAAGTAGATCACATATGTTAGCTACCCCTTTACAATCTAATGATTTACAAACTCCTTATGATATCCTTTGGATTTATTTTTTACTATTAATTTATTTCCTGATCTTTTAATGCGTTGTTTATCCATGATTTATAGATTCCTTGCAACATCCTTTGGATTTACTTTTAATATTCACACATTTGTTTATCTTTTAATATTGTCTATCCATATACAATATTATATATTAATGCTTTATAAACTCTATGTGATATTATTTGGGATCTTTTGGTGTGTCTATTATCCATTTTATAATCTTATATTCCACTATATATTATCACTTTTCATGCTTGTGTTGGATCCATCATGATTTATATCTCTTGTCATCTCTAGCAATCTACAGTTCCTATACTACCTAGTTCATATGTTTTAACCTTAATCCCATATGAATAACCCTTATATATCACTTTATGATCGACTATCATCTTTATCCTTCACTGTATCACACTCACATTCTTGTAAATTCACGTATCTCGCTCCTTCTCTCACATAAGGCACACTTAAGTTGGAGGTGAGATCACATTCTCTCCTTAGGGTAGATCTTGAAGTACTTAAGCATCAGAGTTTTAAGGTTCTCCTTTATAGGAATTAGGTATATGATCTCTTAGGTTTGTCATCTTTCAAACCCATTTGACAAGCCTTCTAAATCTATATGGAGGATGAATAATAAAATCCAAAAGAAAAGTAGAAAGTCATATTATCAAAGAAAAATCAAATAAAATGCAACAAAAGGAAGTTAATTAAAAACATAAAAGACCTGATATAATCATTCTGCACACCCCTATCTAATTAAATTTAATTCAAATTAATTAAATATAAGTATTTCGGAGTAATTGATGTACACATGGTAAAATAATGAAATGACACAAGTAAATAAGATTTAAAATATGAAACCCTAAGCCAAAGGATGAGATGAAGAGACTTAGCTAATTTACGTGCAACTTGGAAGTGATATGAGCAGGGAAAAGTGTTGAACATGATGTAAACAATGTCGTATCTAACCTCTATACATTCTACAGATTGTGGACAAGGATGGATAGGGGTGCTCATACTAGGGCAAGGATGTTTGGGTGCTAGAGACTGTTATTGGGCACCTGTCACTGTGCAAATGGTTGGAATCTGATTTTCACTATGTTGCAAGAATGTCGTAGTTACTTCATGTTGATCACTTGATGTTTGCACTATGATCGTTGATGATACTAACAACTTACAAAACATAAAGTTCACTTGCACAAACCCACAAACCACATCAAATCCTAAAAAAAATGTCGAATGGGGAGTCAGACTGGCCCCAGTGGTCACCTTTAGAGTGAACTTACAACCGAGCACTACACTATATCTTAGACTCCATGTAGTTCTTGCGAGTGTGTGTATAAATTATGCCTTAGGATGCCCTCGTACAAGTTGCACATGATAACAGGCTGTAGCTAGAATGTAACAATGTAGTAGAACGTGTATATGGAATAAAATGAACTTCCCTTTCCTGTGTTGTATATGTAGAATATGTAGTCCCTTGTCCATTGAATGGATACTAAATGGATGCCTTGGAGTGCTTTAGGTGCCTTTTGAATGCAAGCTTAGGTGATGATAGTAATGATTAATGTTTGGTCCTTCATTTTGAACACATAACTATGTATTTATATGATTCCCTTGTTTGAATTTCGTAATTGACAATTAGAAGGCCGACCCATAAGTGAAAAATATGCCCAAAAGATAAAAGAGACCCAAAAGGAGCGAGTGAGATAAGAAAGGGTCAGGGGCGCCCAGAGGGGAAAAGAGCACCTGGGCATTGTTATCCTAGTTGGGAGCTGGTATTTGACACCATAAAAGATAAACAAGTAAAGTTTCGACTGGGCTGCAGGGTGTGTAAGACCAAATATAAGAAACAAAGAAAAGAGGCTAAAGATAGTTGTGAATTACTAGTTTTCTTACTTAGGAATCATGTAAATGTTAACATGATTTTAGGACCTATAAATGTACCCAAGTTTATGATTTTATGTCTACACCATGCTATTTGAAATCTCAAAAGCCTTATTTGGCCTTATTACAGAGCTTGAGGTCCTTTGGGTTACATTTGGTTTTTTTTATCAGGGTTGAAGGTCTCGTATTTATCATTTAGTGCCCCTGCCTTTTCATGCCAATACCTAATCCTTGTAGTAGGTTTGTATCTCCTTAAATGATATCTTGAGGAACGGGGAAAACATGTTGGGAAGGTAAGATACATTATTTATTATCATTACTATCATAGATGACTCGGATATGTCTTTATACTTCACTACTTGGTCTAAGTCAAACTCGCCTACTCGGTTTCCTTCTCACCTAGAAGAAAAATTATTTTTGTCATACCTTTTTATTAGAGTGTCTCATCTCTATTAAGGATCTTGTATTGCCATCATGGAAACTAACTTTCTCCTCTTTCGTGCTCACTCTCTTTATCCCCCTTGATGGATATTGTCAGTAGTTGGCCAAAGTTTATACCTCTTTACATACTACTATCTTATTATCTTTACTAATTACTTTATGACCCTAACACATATGCCATAGATTTACAAGTATAATACTCTCAATTTTAATTATATAATTGCCTTGGTGTAAAATAATTAAAACATGAATATGTCATTTGATTGTAATCATTATGAAACACACTATCATGAAATTACATCTATTAATATTTGCATCCATATCAATATCTAATGTACACATAAAATTACATAAATTACAAGACATGACACAAGGAATGAGTATGGATAAAATATATTTAAATATAACCAAAACCCTATAAATAATCATATAACAATGAGGGCTAAATAGATCAAACATTGTATATGTACATCCAAGAATATTCAAATCAGCCCCCAAAGAAGCAAAATATGGAAAATAAACCACGCCTTGAGCATCTAATCAATGTAGGATCACCAAAATATAGACATGTAAAGTGAGTTTATAGTATTAAATATACTAAACTAACCATATTTAGGGTGTGATCAGATCTAATCTAGATAAAACAATAAATCAGACCCATTCATAAGAAATAATGGAGTATTTTAGATTATCTAAAAATATAGAATAATTAAAGTGATAGAAAAATTAGGGTCTTTCGGATAATACATTGGATCACGTAGATATGGAGACAATTATCAATGATAGGTGGTAAAAAATTGGTCCAATCAATAAGTTGAATCAAACCTTAAGCTCACAAATATTAAAACACAATGATCATTTCCAAAATGGTAATGAAAATAGTTGACCATTTCAAAAATAAGTATGGAAATGGATTGTTCCAGGTAAATATGAAATTTATTTCACCACCGTGATCACATTCCCCTTGTCTCTATTTACCTCGCCTGTTTTTATTGAATTCCTTACGTGTTGGGAAGCTAACCTCCTTATTTTAAACCCCATTCCAACCTATGGATTTGTAGAATGCATAAGGTAAACAAGTGTAAAGGGCCCACATGACAACCAAAGAGGAAGGGATGGAAAACCAAAGGTGTAGGGGAAATTAAAAGATAGGAGACATATGAGGTCAACAAAAAATAACCAAGGGAGGGTTTGTACTGGCGAAAAGGCGTAGCAGTAGGCCAATTCTAGTCATGCCACCAAGGAACACCAGATGTGAGCTCAATTTTATGCAAATATTAAAACTCCTAAATAAAATCCTCAAAATTAAGGCCTTTTGGTTGGCACTCGACTCATTCATCTGGGGTTTAATCCTGTTTGTTTGTGTTGTCAGCAGTCAGAAACTATTAAGCACATTTTTTTGTTTTTCCCTCGGGTGTAAATGGCTTGGAAATGGATTCATACCCTTTTTCAACCCTTTTCTCTGAAATTTTTCTCCTAGAAAATGGCTCTTCTGGGGGACTCGACCATGCTACCTACAATTTACAACAAATTTTCTATGTTACTAATAAAGTGGTTGTGATAACTAATGTCATGCTTTAGATTCAAATTTTGGTCGAGAAAATTAGGCTCGAGGTGGAGCATCTTTAGCGCCTCCTCGACCACTGTGGTTTGGCCCGTTGTGATGTCAGTTGGGTTCCCCTGGATGCGCTCCCACGGTGTCGTTCACCGCCTCCTGGCCATGGGTGGGGGCGAGCTCATCATCACCCACGGAGTCTTTCTCCTCGATGGAGATATCCCCACAACCGGCCGCCTTCACCTGTGCTTCCTCCGACGGGTGGCTCTGGTTGGTTTTCTCCCTATACATGTGTTGGGTTTCAGATTAGCACTAAGGATGAAACCACAATCAGGGGACACACAAGTCCCTCCTCTTTAATGGGAGAGGTTCCCTTATTGAAATCATGGGTAAAACCTATGTACAAATGCATAGTCTTTCATTCAATGGTGGTTTCCCGATATCCTTAAATGTGTTTTAAGCCTGGAAAGTTATCAATACATGACGATAGAAGACTTTAAAGAGAGGAGGAAGGCAGAAGAAGATAATACTTTCAAGAAAAATAGATGGCAAAGAAAACCCTTATGTGTATTGTGCAAATGAGATACAGAATAGAACCATCCACATTTATAACAAACACAATTCGCAGAATCAAATTTCTGGAAATTGTACAAACTAGAACACAAAGTTTCCAAGCACGCAAGGATTAGATGATTCACAGATCAAAACTAGAAAGAAAGAGAAAGAAAAAGAAAAGGGGAAAAACCTTTGTATTGATTTCTTCCAATTCGAAATTACAGTTCCAGAATAATCAAAATTCCAACCCATACAATCACTTTGAAAGACCATAATATAGCTTGCTAGAGATAGTTACAACTTCCTCAAGCAAGCAAGAAATAGTTACAACTTATTCCAATCACTCGCGTCCTTGCGAATTCCTGATTTGCAAAGAAACGTTAATGGCGGAAAAACCATATTTTTAAATACACGACCGTTTCATTATTTTACCAGTTAAAATATGGGCCATTCGATTCACTTTTACAACTTTAAATCTGGGCCACCCATGTGGAAGGAATTGATTGGAATGGGCTTGCAGATGCCTTGACTGTCTACCTTCTATTTGGCGAGGTCGTATATCTGACTCTAGACGTGTGGCGAGCCAATACTCATTTGGAACCTACCTCTAGATTTTGTCTTTGAAGTTGTGTCAGGCTAACACGTGGAGGCCTCCACCGATTCTTTAAACTTAACTGATATGGGGTTTGTTCCTGTTTGACTCGTGTTGACCCCTAGACACGTGGAGAGTTGGCGTTGATTTGAGTTTCCACTTCGGAAGTGCCTTCTGAAATTGCGCCAAGCTAACGCATGGCTCCTTTCGTTGGGCTTAGACTTTTCAACGGCCAACTCTGTCTCTCTATTGACTTTGACCACGTGAGGAGTTGTCGCTAATTTGGAAATTGGCCCTTTTGTGTCACTTTCAGAATCGCACCGTTGCAGCATGTGGAGGCCTCCGCCAACCCGCCCATACTTAGTCAATTTTAACTATCGGCTCTGTCCCTTTTGGACCTAGGACACATGGAGGATTGGCGCAAGCTTGAGAACTACCCCCAGCTTTGACCCTTGAAGCTACACCGATGAGGCACGTGTCGGTGTCCGCTTAACCTTCCATACTTAGCCGATTTTAGCTTGTTTTACTTTCATTTTGAACCCATGACACGCGGCGAGCTGACGCTTATTTAAGGATTGTCCCTTGGACCCTGTCCCTGAAGTTACGTCGTTTCGACAAGTGGAGGCCTCTGCTGTCACTTGAAAAATGACAAAACCGCATCCAATCAGATATGCCCATGTACTACTTGCGGACACCAAGGTGAAAATTGACAAGGAGGATACGCCTGTCATTCCTAACTGCAGGAAGAAATAAAGAGAAGAAGAAGAAACTCCAACTGTACACTCAAATCTCAAATTGTTCTCCATGAACTAGAAAATTACAAATAATACCAAGCTCGATGTGATTCAATACTCCAAGGAACAAACTCAAAATTTTCGAAACTTGACTCCAAAAGAGGGTAATTTTGGGGCCAACAACACAGGGCAAGTTTCCTTAACTCTCGTTGGCCATTTCTCCCTCTCAGCTCGATGACAATTATGGTGATAAGCAAGATAATGGATGGGATGGGTGGGATCCTATTTTTGACGAGGCTCACCTCTCTAGTTTGGGTTGGATGGGATGGGTGGGATCCCATTATAGCTCGTCACCACTAGTTATTACGAGTATAAAATACATATCTACATAAATACTTGTTTTTAACTTTGTTTTTTATAGTTTCTTTTGAATTCATTGTATGCACTAATAAGTGTAGACACATAATTTTGTCGTGAGATTAATTAATTGCTTTGGTGCTAGTATATTTATGTGTTTATTAGTCCATACTTTAACTTCGGTAGAGTTATTATACATTTCAAATTCACTTAACTAGTTACTATTAATTATAAAATACATTTATCTAATTGGTGATTGGCTAAAAACTACTAATTGAATATAGTATATGAAAACTCCTAAATAAAATCCACGAAATTGACATCTATGATACAAAGATATATTTAAGATGTCTATAGTAATCAGTCTAATTACGCCGAAGGCATTCCCCCATGGGAAAGGGCTTTGCGGACATTCATGGGATTGTGTCAAATTTGACAACTTAAATGGCGATTTTGCTATTTTTAACAATTTTGCTTTTGCTTTTTAAAACAATTTTGCTTTTTGTTTTTCTAACAATTTTGCTTTGGGTTTGCTATTTTTAAATGTTTATTTGGGTTTAACTATTTGCATGAATTTTGCTTTTGCCTTTAACTTTTTTAACAATTTTGCTTTTGCTTTTTTTTAACAATTTTGCTTTTTGCTTTTCTAACAATTTTGCTTTTCTAATTTTACATGCTCCTTTAAGTTTGCTATTTTTAAATTTTATTTTTTAACTTTTGCATGCGTGAATTTTATTTTTTAGCAATCACATGTGTTTATGTTTGGGTGAGGAGTTTTTCCTTACATACACACATGTAGTTATGCATACTTGGCATTACTGAATTTTCTCGGCTCTTGTTCTAGCAACATCTTCTTTAGTGGGAATCTTGAGTAAACACAATTGAGTGTGATTCTTTAGGTATGTATTTAAATACTTTTGTTCGGATCGACAAATTATGGGATTTAAAATTTTCAAACATAGAACAAGGATACTATAGTCAATATGTGTCTATCTTGGGTAGCTAGGCAATAAGGTAACCCTTTGTGCTGGCTATCGGGGCATCTTGTGTGCACAACCGAATGTTATTGATTTCTCCTTTTGAAATCAAAATTTCGTGATATTTTATTATCCTATGATTAGCACCAAAATAGTTAGACTACACAATTTGTGCCCACAATCTTTGGATTTAGCCACAGTTATCAGGATTTTGTGGCAACGGTAGAGGAGTGCCAGTTTAGATCGAGTTACATTTACAAATAGATACAAAGACCAATTTTTGTAATGTTGTTGCATATACACAGACATGGGGACTAGTCTAAACCAGGAGGTTCAGAGTTTTGAAAAAAGGGGGGATGATGTACACTTGTCAGTGAGCAATTGAGATATTTTTGGAGCTTGTTCTCCTGCATATAGAAATCATTGTTGAATTCCTTGTTTTTTAGGATTTTTGGAGTTTATTCAGTTTTTGTAGCTTGAATTCCTTCTACTGATAACGCTCCTTCAGGTCCTAGATCCCCCACTTTTTATGCAAGGTCAAAGAATAAGGCAAGTTATTCCTTGATAGTAGCATAAAAATGGGAATTTGATTTTTTAAACATTTGCTCCTTCCATTTTTCTTTGCTCTCGTGAAATTTTGCTTTAGCTTTCCTGAATAGATATGATGATGCAGGGGGATGTTTTTAATTCAAAATGCAAATATGAGCAACTTTTTCATTTGAATTATATGCATATGAAACGTATGGGTACATGTTTGAATTTGAATCAAATTTTTTGGATGTTTCTATGCAACCACAAAAGTTCACGCCAATTTCAATACCAAATATCTAGTATATATGGAAATCCCCTTTATTTTCTTGGGAATTCTTACCTTTTCTCTTTTTCTAGGTTGATGCATGCAATTTTAGACCATCCGTGTGACTGTGTTCCAAAGCCAATTATTATAGGTGTTTGCACATAATTGATAATTTATTAATCTCTGGTGAACTGGATTACATTAAACTTATTTTTCTTGGCTTTGCTAGTTAGTGAAAATAACATTATGTTGATGATCCATATGCGATAACTTTGAAATACAACAGCGCAAGAGCCAGATCAACATATACTTTACAGGGTTTTTTTACCTTAAATTTTGAAATCCCACCCATCTGAATGCCAAATGGTATTTAGGTTTTGTTGCCCAACTTTTTGGGGTTGAATAAATCAGATGAATTATTTAGGTTTTGTGTAAAGCATAAATTTATATTTTTTTCCAGAAATATCATTGCAAATTACATTTTAGATTTTAGGTTTTGAAAAAAATTCTAGCTATCCTTATACCATTTAGGTGGTTTTGAGCCAAGTTCACAGTCCTATGGTTGCCCTTTTCTATTTTATTCTCTTCCTCTTTAAAGAGGTAGAATTCTCGTTACATCTATTTTTAATTTTTTTGAGGAGCTATTAACAAATATTCTCAGTCATGTTAATAATATATGAAGAGGGAATTAAACAAGACATATTTGTCATACTTTAACACTGCCAAGTGCATTTCCTCAGCCAAAGCCCAGGCCTCTACTCATGTTTTGGATACCATTGGTTACATTGATCTTGAATATGGAAGAACATCAAGGCTTAATGAGAAATCAGATACATACAATTACGAAATTGTTCAATTGGAGTTGCTGACAGGAAGGAAGTTGTGGTGAATAACTCAAATTTGCTTCAGTTGGAAAGATTTTTGTTTGTTAATTTCCTTTCGCAGCTTACATTGTACTCTATTTAAGTATTTTTTTAGGTTTGTTGTTTGGAGCATGGAGCAATCAAATGTGGATGGAGTTATCGTTGACATTGGCATGTGAACACATATTCTATCAAAAGTAGAAAACAACACAGTGATGGAAACTGTTGAAAAAAAAGTTGTAGCAACCTGTAGGGATCTTGTGATTGTAAGAAAAATCTTCCAGTTGGTGGTGCTTTGCACCAAGAAATGGCCCTCTAATTGATCCATCGTGCATGAAGCAATTCAAAAGAGATGGCGATGCCTTAAAACTTAAAAGGAAGTTTCTAAGCATGAACAATTCCACAAGTTGCCTAAAGTAGGATATTGGAGCATGAAAATGGTAAATGCTAAGAAGGCAAACATAACAAGATCATTGCAACCATTAAGGTTGACAATCACAGTACAGTAAGCGTTACAGAGAAAATCTAAGAAGATGAAATGAAAAAAGTGCAGGAAGGCTCATAATGAAGATGGGACATAAAAGAGAGACTCAACATCAAAAAGAGCAACTTGTTCCTAAATTGAGACAAGGGAAAATTGGTTAAAGGATGTGGAACACCATACTGAACCACAAAAAAATAAAGGGGAATAGGAATGTACAAGTATGAATTGGCAGTGTTGTTGTTATTAAAGATTAGAAGAGTTTTTTGCGCCAGGAAAGAACTAAGCTCTGAATATGATCTCTGCTCTCTACAACCTTATCATCAGTTAAATGTAATTCAATTAGCAACTAACCATACATTCATATGCAATAGTTAGTTCAAATTTCATAGTTTGAATTATAAAGCAATAGTATCAACAGAAATAAAGCTCCAAGATCTGATCCTTGTTTCTGCAACTCTTTAAGCAACTACGATTACATTAGTGAGAGTCCATTTCTAATCACAAATTTAAAGGAAACTCTCTTTAAGTAAAAGAAATGAGAAACAATAAAAAAACATAGAAGTAAATTAATTTCAAGTGCTAGAAGCTATATATAAAGGAATTTGATTGTATGCTTCATTAAAGTTAAAATATATATAGATTAAAATCATCAAAGAGTATCCTGATTACATTATTACATTCATGGCTCATGATGTATAGTGAAAAATAATAGATACATAATATGAATAAGCTTAAAATAAGAAAGATCAAAAGTATTGTAAATTGAAAACATTGCAGCAGAATAGGAGGTCACAAATTTGCAATTAAATTTAGTTCTTGAGATTATTTTCCTGTAATTGAATAAGTGTATATATATAGTTTTATTAACTTCTTTTTTCGTTTTTTTGTAGGATATTTGTGATTCTCTTTCTCTTGCGGTAAAGAAGAGAGTATCATCTCTAAACGAACTTCAGGTGGGTTTCAATATTGATTGAAGTATTTATTCATTTGTTCTATTTATTACATGTTATGGACTAAAAAATTATTGTAGAGTGCTTTCATATTATTTACTTTTGTTTGTTACATTTATATTTATAGTTGATTCCAATCCTTTTTCCAAAGTGACATGTGGGGGTATGTGCCTTCGTCAATGATAGGATTCGTTATGTGTTGAGGGGCTCGTTCCCCAATGAGGCCATTTCGAAGTGTCCCGAGTTAGACGTTAGACTGATAGTCATTGACAAGGACTTTTTAAGTTGCTTATCTGTCATACCTAAGAACATCTTCTAGCACTAACATACTTCTTTTCCCTCTCTAGTTTAATATGATGCAAACTAGACACACAATTCCCCTCCTTACAACGGGCATTGACATTAACTACGCCTCACTTGCAGAGGGAGGAAGAGTTTAAACGTCTTCAATGTGTTGTTAATGTTTTGCATTGCAGGCAACCAAAACCACCTAAAATAGTGATAGCCGAAATGATCAAAGATCACGTCCACCTGATGGCAACATCCAAAAAATTTCTCTCCAAAATCTGAACGATTGGAGATCATTCATGAGGCTTCTGCTTGATTTATGATTCTAAAGAAGATGCACTGAAATATGAACCACCCCACAAATTGAGGAGAATGGGAATACCAATCGAGGCATCTACAACTGGACAAAAATACAAGAAACGTGCAAAGAAAATTACATAAGCAAAAAGCAAGAAATTTGATTTTAAGAAATAGCTTGTAGTGGTTAGTTTATAATTGTTTGTCTATAAGTGTTTTTGAAACAAACTGTAACTCATTCCAAATAATTCCATGTATGTATTGTGGCAGTATATATCAGACAAAGAATCAAACTTTTCATACACATGTTCAATATTTGTAATCCAACAACTATGCATTCCTAATTTCTTTATCATTGTATCTCCATACAAATACCTATAGTTTTCTTACTTCAAGTGTACATATTGTTCTTATTGTTTTCCATTCTATTTGCTTAACATAATAATTTGTAATTCGTTTCAAATAAATGCATGTATATATTACGGCAGAACATATGGAAGACAAAATCTAACTTTTCAACATACGTGTTCAATTTTTCCTTTATACAATTGCTCAGCTACTTTATGTAAACCAACAACAACACATTTTTAATGTGTTCTTCATTATATATTTCCTTTATACAATTGCTCACTTCTTTATGTAAACCAACAACAACGCATTTTTAATGTGTTCCTCGTTATATCTGCACACAAATACATATAGTTTTAAAATGCCGAGAAAGAACCATGCAATTTTAAGTCATTTTCATCCAAAGATTTGTACATTATATCACTTTTTTTACATATTGAATTGTTAAGAGGTTAGACTTCATGTTTGAGCTTTTTAGAAAATATAAATGAATAAGGAAGCAAACTTTAAAGGTTCTCATTGTTTGCAAATGTATGTTTTCCTGAACACATCCTTCATTTCATGTTTGACTGCACTACAAGTTTACATTTTCCACCATACATTTGTAGAACTCCCACTATCTCGAGCAACTTTTAGTTGTCATGGAAATAAATTTGAAACATGAAGTCATTTCTCAATTGATTGAGGGCGGTTCCATTGTTAACCCCACATTTTAGATATTGCACTTCTCCTCCCTAAGGTCCATTCTTAACATGGGTTCCCAACATCGTGTTGACCTTTCAGATGGGATACATTTTCAGACAACACTTCTACTCTCCAAAATTTCAAGTCGTGTAACCGACAAATCAATACAAGAAGGTTCCATTGTGTGCTTACATAAATCCCGCGTTAGAATGATCAAAAGTGAACTGTAAGCTTCATCTCCTGCTCGATTACCAATGTATATAAACTCCCTATATTAATTATAATTTCTTTATGTTTGTTTTTTTCATTTGTTGCTCAATTCTAATTCTATCATGATTTTATTTTCCACTGCAGGATTGTTCTTATCATTGAAATGGATGTTGTTGTCGAAAACCATTTGTTAACCGGTTTTCCAACTTGACTACTAACAATTTCTCTCCAAGACAGTCAATTGCCTCAAACAGATTCAAGTGCCAACCAGGTTAACAAATATTTTTCGAGAATGCCAACTAAAACAAGTGGATTGAATACATCTATGTGCATGGGGTTCGTAGAGGGTCGTGCCCTAACAAAAACAACCCTTCACGAATATAACAATGCAAGAGGAGATGGTTCTGTGTTTGGGTTTGATTTTGTGGATTGGGAAGAAGGGTAAATCCACATCACCTATTTCAATGAGGCCACGGTAGCATTCTATGAGTAGATTGAAAATGAGAAGCTATATACAATTTCCAATGGGAGGATTGTGAGGATTGCTGATGCAAAGCTATGTTACAACCATTTGAACAATGCTTTGGAGATTTTCCTGCAACCTTCCTCAACCATATCTCCACTCATAAAAATGAGGATACAATACCTTCCCATCACTTTCACTTCACCAAAATCAAGGACATACCTGCAAGCATTGAAGGTTCTACAATTGATTTGATTGGCATTGTTCTTACAATGTCACCATACTCAACAATTAGTAGGCATGACAAGTTTTAAACAAAGAGAAGAACTCTACAATTAAAGGATATGTCGGGATTCAATGTAAGTGTCACATTTTGGGGACAACACTTAGATGAGATAAGTAAAGAACTTGAAGAGATGATTTCTATACCACCTCTTCCGGTCCTTGCCTTGAAAGCTACTCACGTCTCTAGTTTCAATGAAAGCTCAGTTGGCACTGTTATAAGAACCAAATGTTAAGTCAACCCTCAAATTTAAGAAAGCAATACATTTCATGGCTGGGTTGATCCAAATGACTACTTCCTTCCTACGTCCTCTATCACAAGCAAATTTTTGGGCCCTCCAAAAATCTTGACCTCTATAACAACGATCTCACAGGTTGTATAGATGGGGAACACTTAGAGAAATGAATGGGCCATGGTTACTGCAGAAATCACAAATATCAATATGGACAACTTTTTTTACAAGGCATGTCCTCTTCAAAAAGGTGACAAACAATGCAGGAAAAAGGTGAGAGAGAATGGTAATGGTTCATGGTTCTGTTTGAGTTGCAATGTACAAGTTCAGAACTATGATTATAGATATGCACTCAGGATCGATCTAAAGGACCCAACATGAGAACTCTAATCAGTTACCACTTTTGATGAGATAGTTGACTCAATCATGGGTTTTGTAGTTAGCGATCTCCACCTATTGTCTATAGATGAAGACGCGACTAGTGAAATTACAAGCAATGTCATCGGCAACAAATATTGCTTCACACTTTCCCTAAAAAAAGAGACATACTGCGGAAACAACAGATTGAAATGTGTCATCCTCAGTTCTAAGAAAGTGGATAACAATGCAACTCCTCCGTAACCTTCTTTACGCAAATAATTCTAATGTATCTGTCCCTTCAAACTTTACACCCTCACCCATCCCATTCTATACTTTGAACTATCACTACTATGTTGCTTATTTCATATCTATGTTTCACCCTTTTTTCCCTGCTTCAAATAAAACTTATGTAGTTCCTTATAAATTGACATACTATTGTCACCTACTACTATGTGGATTGTAAGTAATTTTACGAAAATAAATGCATTTAACTTGCACTTTTATTATGTACATATTTTCATCCTTGTATATTATTAGAACGTATTGTATCTTTCCATATAACAAAAAATCTTTTCCTTAGGCAACACATAAAAGTTTTTTATCCTCGAATTGTTACCTCTTTATGATTATTTCCCATTAGAACTCCACATGCATTTCAAATGTATATAGTTTATTGATTCTAACATACTGTTGCCTCCTACTACTATGTCGATTGAAATATCTTTTAAGAAAATAAATGATAATTACTTGCACTTATATTATGTACGTATTTGCATCATTCTATACTATTGGAATGTACTGTACCTTTCCATATAACATAATATTAATTTCCTTAAGCAATAAATGCATATTTTTAATCCTCGAAATGATACCTCTTACACATTGTTCCCATTGGATCTCCACATGCATTACAATTGTATATAGTTTATTGCATAAATTTATTTTGTATGTCAACAAACAATGCATCGTTCATTATTGACCGACACATTTTTTCCCAATAGGTGGTACTCCATAGGTTGGTCACTTTGTAATCATGTCAACTCTTACAAAATGAGCATGACGAAGATAGAACTATCAAAAAATTAAAGTTCACATAAATTCTGAGTAGAAACGTTGTCACCTAGTGCATAGAACAACAAAAATCTCAAATATCTGTCAACTTACAGTAACCAATAACCTACCATTCACTATCATTCCAAATTTTCTGACAAATACAACTGTTAACATGAAATCACAACACCCCCAAATGAGCTCTAAAAATATGCTTTTCTAAGGCAGACTCATTTGGTGTGATTCGCATAACATTGGACCATATCTCAAGCTGCAGGACTTGCAGACTTGAGATGGCTCCTTTGGAGAAAGCCGGTTTCTTCTTCCTAATCCTAATGCTAAACTACTTCTAAGGAAGGAAATGCGACTATCTACTCCTAATCTAACAATTCCAAGGGGACCAAGGAGAGAGAGAGAGAGAGAGAGAGAGAGAGAGAGAGAGAGAGAGAGAGAGAGCATGAAAATAAATAAATCCTACACTACATAGGTGATAACACCAAGAAAAGGGAAGTGCTGGTCACAATCTCAACTACCTGAAGTGGAGATAGGTGAGTAGAGGAGAGGGTGGATAAGATGCACCACATACCAAAGATAGATTTCACACAGAGCGCCACTTCAAAACCCATTAAACGCAGCTCCCAGGACCTGCAACAAACATCAGAATATGCACAATATACCCTGCAATGGTGAGAGGCGAGAAGAGACAACAAAATGAGCAAAGGATGGACAAAACACATCATGAAACATATTTTATTGCTCCAGGAATTCACACAGTACACCATTAACGGGAAAGAAGCAAGAAAATGCCATTATAAAGCCAAGGGAGGAGGCTTAAACTCCTCATTCAACCCTAGAGAATAAAGAGAGGGGGGGTTAGGGAAGAAGAATGAATAACAACTTTTTACAATGAATCTTGCCCCTATATTTATAGATTCTATTAGAGAGAAGAAAGAGAGAGAGAGAAATAGGAAAAGTAGGTCGAAACTCAATCACTGGGACACTGTTAATGCTTCTAATAAAATCTGCCCCCAAATCCGTCTTTACTGCATCGATCCTTGGTTCGGTGCCTTGAAGGAAGAGGAAATAATGGAAACATATCAAATCTAATCTGGTTGTTGAGACAGATGGATCCTACATTGAAGTCACAAAGATGTTTCCTCCATCTAGTTGGTGAGGCTGAGATCTTTCCAACGACATTAGATTTGCAATATTTCGAGCCCTGAGTCAAAAGATATGCCCCTTCAAAGTTTGTATCGGCTACATACGAATGGATGAGGAAAACAATTTGAAAATGGGTCCCTCTTTTGAGATGGGACACGTGGCAGCCATATTAGGGTAAAATCAGATTTGCGGGTTTAGAATTTATCTTTTTCCCCTTTTTCCTTGAGAAACACAAAATCCAGAAAACTCCCGCGGCCCTACTGCTCCACTTGGACACGTGGCTCCCTTTTGTTGGTTGGGGAGGTGTGCTCCAATCTTTTCCTTTGTGTCATTTTTTCAAAAGGAAAATTTTCACCTTTTCCTCCACCTCCCCACTTTGGATTTGACTCAGGTTCAAATTTTGACTTTTTCCTTTGCCTCATTTTGGAATGCGAGCTTGTAGGTCCAAAACATTTTCCCTTCATATTTTCTCTATGTGCGGGGTTGTCTTGACCAAATTTGTCGGGGGATGAATTTGGGATAACAACAACTACTGAAGAATTTCTAGCCAACATTGTGCAAGTAACTTCCATGGAAACAAATTTGCACGAACCTACCGATTCCTTCCCATACGAACCCATATTTGCTAACTACTGCCATGCCTCACCATTTTCTTGTGCTGCCACAATAAACTGTCTCAAGTACCGACTTTCCTTCGGTTCCTCACACATGTACATCTAATTCCTCATCTCCTTCTATCTACTTTCCACCTTGTAATCCACAATCGACCCAAACAAAACACCCCGCCCCTTCCCATACAAAGAGACTTTCCATATTTCCACCCTCGTCACAGAATATTAAAGCCCAACGTTGGTTTCACAAAAGAATAGATTTGTTGGGAAACATCCTAATTTTCTCAATCTGTTTGGAAAATTACCCTGGAATTAAAACAATTTCCTTTGAAGGATTTCCCTCCTGTAGCAGATGCAAATCTGAAAAACACGGCCATTGCTTCTCTTCGTGGAACAACATGGACCCTGAAAAGTAGCCTATTGTTCTTGCGTCTTTAACCCAAATAAAGGAGATGTTTATCGCACGAGTCAATCCATTACTACAGGTCACCCAAGTACATGGAGGACAATACAAATACTCAAGGCACACCATAAGTTTCCCGCAAAATATTACTTCAATAGAAAAGTACCTACCACACCGCCTTGGAGATTTGGACATAGTATTCATACAAAGGGAAGGATATACTTTACAAAAGTATGATTTCTACCTTAGTAGATCTCGTGTTTAGGAAGACCTTGTAATATAAAATCCAACACGATCCCTATTAAAAATATGTCTTAGTCGACCATGACGCCCTTTCCTCCCTACCATCTGAGTCGTCAAATGTTTCCTCGTCTCTTAACACAGCCACAATGGAATTTCCCCAAATGCAAACTACCTCTACAACTCATGGTATTGATACTTTAAATGACTCTGATGAAACATATGAACACTCATCGTCTTTTGTGCAAACACCCCACAATTCAGGAACTGAAGAAGAGGAAATTGAATAGTTCTTGCTCAACCACGATGGTGACACCCCATTTACCATGCCATGGCCAGAGCTTGGCCTCTTGCCTATAAATGAATACAATACAGAGGGCATGTTCTCAAAGGCCTTCCCAACTTTGTTTCTGGCTAGAAAAGTAATGTGGCAACAACCTCACATAAAAGAAGTTCCAATGCATGAATATGCTCTTCATTTGATGTGCTACTATGATGGTTGCTTCAGTTCCCACCCATGATTTCACTACTTCCTTCTAAACCTCATAATGCGGCATTAAAGCCATTCCACAGCTGTAATTTTCATGAAACAAAACATCGAATCAGGAATCCCTACAACAATTGGAGATCTGCAAAGACAACTATTGGAATGCCCCAAAGATAACCTCCTAGACAATTTAATGTTGTTTGGATCGAGCCTTCGAGGGACGTGTTCATTCTGGGCAAAAAGTAGGAGCGAGCTTTCAGATATGGTGGAACAATTGGGGACACCAACCTTATTCTTCACTCTAAGTGCTGCAAACACTAAATGGCCAGATCTCCACAGTATTATGTATGGTGAATTCCCTACTGATCCTTGAGTCACACAACATTGGAGAACACTTAACATTGTCTCAAACGCTCATCGAGTATCAGTATACCTGCATCACAGATTCACAATATTTCATGAAGAAATATTAAGAAGGAACTTGGAGCACTAGACTATTGGTACATGTAATAAAATCTACTATTTAATAAGTTTTTTCCAAACTACATAACTAATATTTATGCTCTCTCATCTCGCAGGCATGAATGGAAACATAGAGGATCCACACACGTCCATGGTTTATTGTGGCTCAAGAACACACCTAAAGTTAACGCAATGGACTAGGAGGATATAAAAATTATTGCGGCAATAAAACAATACTTTGATAAGTTTGTGTCTTCCTGGAACCCCCGTCTGACTTGTAACTGCTTGGATTTTGTCCTTAGGTCACTTCTAGACGACCCTTGTTTGCTAAATACAACACAAATACTATCCTCCTCCCCACATACCAGACCTGGAAGAACTGCTTAATCATGTTCAACGCCATAAAAAATGTTCAGAACAGACATGCCTACATAGAAAGCAATCACAGTTGCAGTGTAGGTACAATGCACCATGGGCCACACAACCTACTTCATCCCTGCTCATTGAAAGTGATGGGAAAATTAAGTACCTCCCTTCGAGAAACAATGATAGACTGAACATACACAATCAAACTATAATATCCATATGGAGAGAAAATTTTGATTTCCAACCTTTACTTTCCCGCCATGCAGTTTTGATGTATATTGCAAAATATGCTTCAAAAGTAGATAAATGTTAAAAAACCTATCACCAAATGCTATCCAAATTTTCAAGAGATGCTGACGCGGATTCACTAGCACACATTACGATTCAAAAAATTCTCACAGAGAGAATTATTGAACATGACATAAGCACATAGGAAACATGCCACATGCTGCAAAAATTGCCACTTGTTATGTGCAACCATTCATTTGTATCATTAAATGTTGGCAAAAAAATCTTAATACGTGTCGTTGAAAGTGATGCTGATGTAAAAGAAACAACCACTTTCTTGGATACATATAGAGTTCACCCTGCAACCATGGAACACCTACCACTTATGAGGTTACTCAAGATTAGAGCTACAACAAGAATTGTAAAGGAGATAAATGGAAACTGTGGTCGACTAAAGTAATTGTTCGGGTCCACCCAAGATTTATGGATGTCCCAACTCAAGATTCAACATCATATGATGTTTTCTGTAGGTCATAACTGCTTTTATAGAAGCCTTTCAGAAATATTGCCTCCAAATTTGGCTCAAGCCCACATGACATCAACGACACTTGGGACATGTTCAAACACAAATAGACATACCATGGCATGTTTTACACACTACTGCAGACACATGACATGAAACATATGTTAGTTATGAATCTGAGGTCGAATGCAGTATTCAACACAAACCATTACAAGAATGGCAGGTATTCGCACAACTTCGTCCAGGAAACAACACGGGTCTCGACAATCTTGAAATGTTGGGCAATTGGAATATACATTGGCATTCCACATGATTTGCAGATAACTGGTTCATCATTCATCGAGAGAGAAAAGGCAAACACAAATAACACCAACATGCAAGCCACACCACCATCTACCACACTACCTTTGTCTTCGTAACAACAACTAGCTCTTGATACCATACTGCACCATTCAGTAAACAAAACACTTCTACCTCCATTTAGATTGATAATTCAAGGAACAACTGACACAGGAAAATCATTTTTGATAAATAAAATCTAGAATTCATTTACAACAACATCAACCACATCTCCCTCGCCTCTCCTTTTGCTCGCCCCTACCGATGTTTCAGCATTCAACATCTCCACACCAACAATTCATTCAACCCTCTGTATTCCAATCAAAGAATTAAAACCCCTTTAAGGCCAAACATTATCATATTTTCAAGAGTCACTAAAACACATAGAATATGTTCTTATTGATGAACTGAGTTTCATCGACCCAAAGTTGCTAGGAAAAATTGACAATAGGCTACATGAGGCTTTTCCCACACTTGAAAACATCTGAATTTAAAAATAGATCAATCATCCTCCTCAGCGACCTCAGGAAATTACCACTGGTTATGGATAATCCTCTTTATACAAGTAAATCTTATGGAGCCCCCCTTTGGAAGGGATTTCAATCTTCCATTACATTGCAAACTATATTTCAGCAACAAGGAACAATCGATGCATAAGTTTAAGGTTGGAATTTACTGATCAACATGTGAGATTCAACCCCTCTTATTAAGGATTGAGAACTCCTAATGTCTCACACAGACACACACCTAACTAAGCAAGAGCTCAAAAATTTTAAGGACGCACCACATTTTTTTTGCAAAAAACAACCTTGTGGACTCCCACAACCTTCAGATGCTGAAGGCATTGAACGTTCTGATCTCCGAATCCATTGTTGAAAGTAATAGGCGGGCTGGACCAAGAAATCTTGATGATGATCGGTTGGAGCACAAAGTTCTGTTGTGCAAACAACAAAAAATCATGCTTATTACAAATTTATGGGTTGAAGCAGGCCTTGTAAATGGTGCTACACGAATAATCACTGATATTGTCTACGACATATCCATGCCACCACCAACATTAACTTTATTTGTTGTTGTCAAATTTGATAGATACAACGGCCCATTTTGGGATCCCTCCAACCCATTACATATTATGATACCCCCTATTTCGAGAGGGAATTAAAGACAACTACCGCTTAAAATGGCCTGAGTATTAACTATCCACAAGTCCCAAGGACATAGTATGCATAGAGCAACTGTCGACATTGGAACCAATGAAGAGGCAGGTCTAACATTCACAACTTTCTCTAGAGTTTCCTCACTTGGAAATCTACACATTTCACCTCCTTTTTCATTCAAAAGGTACTCAAAAATGGCGCATGTAGCAACACTTAGAGCAAGAAGAAAGGAGGAAACAAGACTACTATCACTCAGTCATTCGTAAATACTACACTCTACTTTGATAGCACCTCCGCTACTACTTTACTCAACACTCCTTCTATCCTAAACTGACATTTCCGTTCAAGGGGTATCAAATGTACTCATGTTTACCGAAAATAAAATTACCCCCAAAAGGCTACCATTCATGATATAATTCTTCTCATGTTAAGTTCCAATAAAACAATCCACAAAATGATACCACTCATGATGTGAGATTTGTAAATGTATATGTACGAATTTGTAACAACTTTGAAATGAAGAGATGAAACCTTTAAATGAAGTGGTTCGTCTATATATCTACAATTACAAAATTTCAAGTTTCAACATACATGTTTGAATTTTTATTTTTATTGTTTCTCGTTTCTTTATGTTAACCAACAACAACACATTTTTAATGTCTTCATCTGCACACAAATACCTAGAAATTTAAAATGTTGAGAAAGGACCATGTAAATTATAGTTGTTTCCATCCAAAGCTTTGTACATTATATCACTTTTTTTCATTTTGAATAGTTTTAAGGGTACGACCTCATGTTTGCGTTTTTAAAATGAAGTGACTTATCTATATTTCTACTCATACAAAATCAATCACCCATTAGTTTAAACAAGCACAACTACAAAAAAAAACTATCCCTATAACACAAATAACATATACCGCTTTTTGTTTGCAAAATGCCTCAAAGAAATGTGGTCTCATGAAATGCTATGATTGTAAGATATGCACAAAATAGCTCTAACAATGATGCTCTCAAACTCGTTGAGGTAATAAAGAAATTTTGAATGTACCATAACCATTTCAGACTTGTTTATATATAATTGCATATTTTGTCTCATTTTAGTTTCATGGAGAGATAATATGTTAAAGCACTTAGTCATTCTTTCAATCTACTTTGACAACAACACTTCACATTCACTACATTCTTGAGAGTGAGTATTAGCAAACTTGCATGTCTCACTTGCATTTGTAGTCAATTATTACACAAGTAATTATTAACTAACATCCCTTCTAATGTATTTTGCGACATTTGTTTCGGCTTTAATAGAAAATCAGTATTATCAATCACATCCCTTATCGATATCGACTACAAAAGTAATAACTCTTTTTCTAAATCTAATAACATATACTATTCAGGGTTCACATTGCATTGTACACATGCAATTGCTAGTACATAATTTTAGAAATTTTTTATTTATCCTAAGTTCATGTACACTACTTTGTTTTTGCAATTTCTTCAATTAATTTAAGAAAAAAAAAATCATATGCAACTACTAGTTTATCAAGGTCAAGTCAAGAATGCGATCGGTTCAATAATTTTTTTTGATCATACGGTGGCGGGTGTGGGGAAGAAAATGTTTGTAGGAAAGGGGAGGTGGTTAGCGCGAGGCATGGCGGATCGAGCGGGTCAGGGTTGGAGTGTGGTGGTGATTCTGATTCTGAGCTTGAGCTTGAGCTTGGTGGCGCCTTCAAACGCCAGCGCTGGCGATGCCGATCCTCTTTACAGGTATAGAAATGCCAAAATTGTGTTAAGACAGCTCATCCTGGAACAATCTTACTGATTTCATAGAAGAAAACATTTAAATCACAATATACAGTTAGGTTTTCTCACGTCTCAAAACAACCAACAACCAAGCAAAAGTTCCAATTTTGTAGAGAGTCTTGAAGTCTTACAACCAAGCAAATTTTATCTACACATCATTTGAAGATTCAAGTGTACTCTGTAGAAATAGAAGTCCGTGCACGAGGGTTAATGGTTTTTTCCATCAAGGTGCCCACCATAGAATGAGAGGATTTAAAAGCTAAGTTACTGGTACGGGTTTCGGTACAACATGGTCTGCGTATGGGGATTCTCTGTTTACCTCCAGTATGGTATGACCTGGATTGATATTGATTTTCATCCAGATCAGTTACTGGTTTATTGAAACTTGATGCAATGGGACCAGCAGCAGTTTAGTCAGTTGTGTGCTTTTTGAATGTTTTTATTGGGTTCTTAATTAATTTTTATATCTTTTTTTTTTTTTTTAAAAATTTTTATTATGACTGTCATACCCGGATCAACACTGTTTCTTAATTGTGTGTTTATAATGACAGTTGGGTCCCTAGGTTGAGAGAAGAACCCGAGAGGTACCTAGATAGGTACTAGTACCGGAACTGTACTGGTATGGTTAAGGGGGGCTTCCATGGAAGTACATGACAGCATAATTCAAAAGTAATTTAATTGAGACATAATATTTACCTTGCTCTCATCCTCTAGCCTAGAAGTCTCCATTGGCGATACCAACAGAAACATTACCGATAAATTGGTAGTGTAGTCCTTCGCACTGGGACTCAAATGAACCTAGCAATGGGCATGCAAAAGCACATATGGTCCCTCTACCCAGAGTTTACCATTCAAAGGGTTCTCTCCATTGCTTTACTCCATAACAACAATGTTTCTAAGGTAATAAAGTTGTTTGTTGTAAGTTGGGTACTAGACACATATCAATTTCACCACACAAGACTACAAAACGTGCTACATCGCACCACAATAAAACTTAAGCAAATCAACCCTATGTATAAACATAAAACTTAAGCAAATCAACCATACACATTACAAAGCAAGATAAGGGTCTTTTAACATTATCTCATGTCTTCCATTCGTTAATCTACAAAGACTGATCATCACTCCTGGTGTCTTTTATACTTACAAAACAATGTTAGTACCATCTGCTACATAATGGTGTAAATAATTGAGTACAACAAGAGCAATTGGAATAAAAGTAATCTAACTCTTATCTCATAAATGCCATAACACTCTAAACCAAAGAGCATAAACTTTATTAAGTCTAGTTCATATAATTGTCTTCAGCAAGTCCACATTAATGAGTTTTATGAATAAGGTGCTGTCATAGTCATAAGTACCTAATCATTACGTCTCATCATTGCAAAATTGGTGCCCTCATAGTCATAACCACGAAGCTAAGTCAAAAATTCTTAAAACAATATAGGCATGGTCATCTAAGCCTATCATGGAAGATAGTTAGGGAAGGTAACACACACTACTCAAAAGAACCGCAAGCTTTGGATGCGTTAAAGGAAGTTTCTCAAATGAAAATGCAATTTCTGCTGCGATCTCAAAATGAATGAAAATGGAATTCATTAGTAATTAAGGCCTTTTAAAGTTGGGTCAAATCAATATCTCGAACATAACCTCTAACATTCACCTTGGCCAAATGTTGGTCTTGAAGCTTGTCACCTATTTCTTAAGCCATTAGAGTGATAAGCTTGTTAAAGGGGATTTTGAGATCATTTGTATCCTTCATTAAAGCAGTCAACATACAATTAGAGTTTACTCCAGCTACTAATCTTTGATAAATTAACATGACAGACAACATATGTGAAATCCTAAAAAGAAAAGGAATTGAAAGAACTTTATTTCTTGTCTATGTCTTATAGAACAACTACGATCGACTAAAGACCCATTAGACCCTAAGAAAATCAGTGGTGTGTATATGATAGAATGCTTATGTGGAAGATTGTACAATGATGAAACTGGAAGATCTATCAAAACCATGATCAAAGAACATTGTAGGGAAATTAGGCATGATGGGGTTTAGAAATCAGCTCGAGGAAAACTTTCACTCGCGACTAAACATGACATTTACATTAATAAGGAGAAGGCATTGACCAGGAAGATCACTATGTGAAACATAATTTAAGGGAGGTGTTGGCTGCTGAAAGTGTTCCTCCGCCCAAGAGCACCAAATGGAGAGTTTGGCGTCTCAGTAGCAACAATGGGAATGTCCCCAAGGTGTGGGACCTTGGCTCCTTAGGACAGACCTTTGGAGAAAGCCGGCTTCTTAACCCAATCTACTCATATGCTTACCACTAAGCTAACATTAGAGGGGAAAAAAGAGAAATAATTGAAACAAACACGGTGATGCACTAGAATAGAAGGGGAACACTCTTCCTCAGCTTGTTTTTGACTCAAAGAAGCTTGAAAAATATAGCCCACACACAACATACTTGATACCACGATGAAACAAAAGGCAAGGAGGGCAAACACATAACCATTGAAGGGCAAAAAGGGAGCCACAATCAACAGCTTGGCATTGCTTTTAAAAGTGCACAATTTTCTTACAACATGGGGGAAGATATTGGGTGCATAACAGATTTCTGAGATAGGTCGTAGGCACATGGCATTCTCCAACACCCAAAAGAGCATAATGCTGGAGAATGCAAGCAAAAACCATTTTATAATGCATATCATTACACTTTATAGCAAAGAAGAGAAAAGGGAGAGGAGACGAAAAATTTAATTGTTGGAGGCCAACAATCCCGCTCAAATGTGGTTACAAACATTGAATGACCAGATGTGATGTTTCCCAACACAAATCTCCATCAAACAATTAAAATATCTCTTGAAGTTGAAAATTGGCGGTGCCTAGATGAATAAGATCTTCAATCAACCCCAAAAGCTCGCATTCCTACTCCAATTTGTCTTTATCCTGCATTAATGTGAAAGACAACGGGCAAGAGTTTTGAATACAGATTGTTCGAAAAACACGAACGCTTAGGGCCCAAGATGTGTCTCATTCAATAGCATTTCTCAAGAGCTTTCCAACTAGACCAATTTTGCTTGATTTGGTGATCCCAATCAAAAGTAATGGCCAAAAATGCAGAGATCTGCCATTGCCTATGCCATTAAAGCTTGGAGACAAAAAAATATTGGTTTTAAGACTAGCCTTGTCTCCATTTTTCTCATTGGGCCACGTGGCAGGCTCTGATTGGTGCCACATGACCAATTTTCATTGGCTACGGGCATCGGGGCTGAGAATGTAGATGATGGCCATGGGGTTGTCAAATTGATGTTAGCGGTTGGCGCTACCACTTATCTCCTTCTCATTGATTACGGGTTCTCCGGTCTCCATTCCTCATGTCCATGCCTTCCTTGCTTGGTCTCTATCTTCCCAGAAATCAGCACCTTGTCATTGGTGACATGTGGCAACATTTTGTTGGCTACAGGCCCTGTGGATTCAACCATTTCTGTGCTAACTCCTTGACCTCCCGTCTCCTGACTGCCCATCATTGGTGCCACACGTCAACCTCTAAGTGGCTACGGGCTCCAGGCGGTTCCTCTGTTTGTGCCACACAACCAAATTTTCCTCTTGTTTGGGTCAACCCTTTGACGCCCACAAATTGACAACCTGTCATTGATGCCACATGGCACTATTTTGTGCTCTGATTTTGCGCCACGTGTCCCCTTCTCATTGGTTATAGGCTCGGGGGCTTTGATTTTCTCCGTTTTGTTCTTGACTTTGTTGAACTCTACCTGACACCCAATCACCCGGCATTGGTCCACATGGACACCTATCATTGGCTCCACATGTCGAGCCTCTGGTTGGGTATGGGGTCCAGGGTTTTTCTCCATGCCTTACCCAATCTTTTAACTTTGTGCTCGGCTCAACCTTCCCATGCGTCTTCATCTCAACCACCCTCATCTTCACCTTAGCCGCTTTGAAGCTTAGGAAAGGGTTAAGTCTGCAGAACCCTTGCTCCACTATGCTAATGTAATGTCCCCTAAATGGGACATAATGAGAATTGCATTCATATTTCTTCTAGTTCCCATTATGTCTTTGTTTGGGTCAATATTGGCATAATGGATGATGAATTCTACTTGATGTAATGGTGTAAAAGTATTTTTAAATACTTTAATGGTGAGTTGGGCATGCAGGCCTTATTTGGTTCAAAAATGGTGGAAGGACTTCTAATTCTTATGGGCTGGCCTTCATGGGAGAGCCTACATAGAAGATAATGAAAAAATAAAACTACTTGAAGGTCGGCCTATGCGTTGGGCTTCTAATTTGATGTTGGCACCACTTGAGAATATATAAAGACATGAAGGTTCATTTGAAAAGGTTATGCATGTTTATTTTGAAGATTGATATCTTGAGTTTGTGCATAGTGTGCCCTACTCTCCACTAAAGACGAAACCTTTAGTGTGGCTCAACTTTGGGGACGAAAACCTTCATTGTTGGTAGATTGAGGAACGAAAACTCCTCAAGCTTGAGGGGAATCCCATATGGGGGTTTCCAAAGTGCTTCAAAGTGGTTTATTGCTGGTTTTTCCCCCCTCTTACCCTAGGCGACTTGCATGGGTGGAGGGTTTGGTATGTTCTAGGGCTGATTTCACTATTTTGGTTTGATATTCTTGTTCGGCCTAATTTATAAGGCCATAATCTGAACTTTGGAGAATCTTGGGGAGGATTTGCTATTTTTCCTAGCCCACGGTTTGGCTGAACTGCTGCTGTCATAAATATTTAATTCCAGCTGTGATTATCGGATATTTCTTCAATATTTTGATGTATTTGTGATGCATAAATATTGCCGTGGCTAGATAAATTATTTCGTGGCATTCTACATTGATTTGCATAGTGAAAAGTGGATTCGAATCTCATAGGCAGTTCACTGCCCTAGGAGACTGCAGATTTTGAATTGATTGATCATTTTAAAATACTCTCAGCTATTTTCAGTTGTTGTGTGTGCTTGAAGGTGTTTTCAGATCTGATCAATTCATGATAGCCGGTAAACCCCTTTTCTCCGTTCTCAGCCCAAAAAGGGACATTACAGCTAAGGAAGCACTTCTGTATATAAAGGCTGCCTGCGCTGTTTCTTCACCGAATGTGGGATAAATCCCTAAGCTAAAATATGAAGGCGGCTGCCATTGTTGCCCCTAACGTGACTGTGACTTGAAATAAAGGCGAAAAGAGCTCACCTAAGGCTAAACATGCGGCTGAGGGTCCCAAATTTCTCTCCAGACCACTGTACACACATTGCAAATCCCAAATCCATCCAAAGCTGACTGTGAAAGTGCATCATTAGCCCAAGAACGTCCTAAAATTGCTGTGACTCCATTGAGAACTCAAATCCACCCCAAAATCTTCCAATAAGGCATTGTAGATGCTTAAAAACATCCCAAGGCCGACTGCAATGTGAAGAAAGGATGAATTTCAGCAAGGGCTGACTGTAAAACCGTGAACAAGAGTTCAAAATGCCCCAAAAACAGAATGCTTACCGTTGGAAGCCTTGTGGAGTCTGGACCACAAGACACCCAAAATAGATATGAAAACCTTTTGAAAACGTGAGAACACAAGAGAAATGTGATCTAGTTGCTCAAAAATGAAACAGGAGGCTTATTTTGGCATCATGAGGCGATTGAATTTGGACAGGACAAGAATAATATCAACGAGGATGAAGGTTGGAAACTGAGCAACTCATGCTATATCATCCGATACCTTGATAAAAAAGATGGGCCATACCAATGGATAATATAAATTAATTTTTTAAAGCGGCTGATTTGGCATCCTGTATTGCAAGAACACCCTTTTTATTGGCATATATATTAACAAGAAAGCAATCTATACATATATCCCATGATCCAAATCATTGAAAAGGGGTCTAGAAGGTAGACCCAAAATGTTGGAGATAGAAGAGGATAAAACACAGATGACTCCAGATATACATATCAAGATGTTTACTGGTGGAAATCGCAAAGATTTAAATATGATATTGATAAAATAAACATTCATTCTGACATCAGGGAAGAAATATATATGAATGGGGAGACTTGCAGATGGAAGTTTTTACAAGAAATACAAGATTAAGGAAACAGATGGCGAGATTGATGCAAATAGTGTTTTCTGTTTCTGGATTTTTGCATCTGCTTATTTTTACTAGGTCTTGAAAGTGCCCTTCTTGAAGTTTGGATTTAATGAACCCAATAAATTGAAAAATCCATAGTTACTTATATCCAAGTCTCAAGACTAATTGATACAACGTACTTGTAAGGTCACTTTTACTTTGGGCCAACAAACATGTAAATGTTTATGCACACTTGAAAATATGTTAAACCTATTTTGCATAAGGTTCAAATTTCCTCAATCTACAACTTTTGCTTATGTCCAACTTTCCAATATTCAAACTTTACTTGCTTTGGAAAGAAGTCTTCGGGAAAAGACCTGTGTGAAAATATAATGGATTGTGGAAATCTCTAATCTTTTACTTGCTTTTTTCCATTTCCTTATTACAATCTTTGTTGGGAAACTGCAGATCATGTGTCGAGACGTGTGAAAATAGCGGCTGTGTTGAAGAAACCTGCTTTAAGTCTTGCAAGCTTCCTGTAAATGGTGCATCAATAGAAGGTGCCTGGTTTATGCAAGAACCCCTTTACCTGCGTTGGAAAGAATGGGACTGTAGGATTGACTGTCGCTATCATTGTATGGTTAAAAGGGAGTCAGATAGGGAGAGTCTCGGACAGAAGCCTGTAAAATATCATGGAAAATGGCCTTTCAAGCGAGTTTTTGTTTTTCAGGTTTGTTTAATGTAAATAAGTGAATTAAAACCTGTAGATAGAATATTGTTTTCTTAGAAAAGATATGCATATGTTTTTTACTATTATTTAATCAAATATGGATCATAATTCATTTTTGGTTGAATTACTGTCTATATTGGGATTTTTTCTGCAGAGTGTGTAATTCAAGTGGGCTACCATATTAAATTAGTTCCAGTTGAATGCACTCAACTTTTTTGGCCATGCAAGAACCTGTGTCAATGTCACAATTGGCTTTCATTCTTGATCCTTTGTTTAGTACGCACTACCTTTGTGGACTTAGACCAGAAGTACATACCACAAGTTTACTGATCTGTGGAATATATATGCCATGTTGTCCATGTACATGTGTGTATTGAAACTTTTTGTTGGGATATTGTATTCTATGAGAAGAAGTTCATTTGTTTCTCTATTAACTGATTAATGTGAAGCATAGTTTATCTAAAATGAATTGGTATCTGTTGTGGGATTTTTGTGCAAAGTATCTAATTGAAGTGTGTAACTTTCGAAACTAAATTGAAGTCAAAAGTGTATTGAATGCAATCAACTTTTGTGTCTGTGCAGGAACCTGTGTCAGTGGCATTTTCTGCCCTTAATCTTGCAATGCAGTTTCACGGATGGCTTTCATTCTTGATCCTTGTATATTACAAACTTCCTCTGAGGCCTCATAATAGAAGTACATACTATGAGTTTACTGGACTGTGGAATATATATGGCATTTTGTCCATGAACGCGTGGTTTTGGAGTGCCGTCTTTCACAGCAGGTAAAGCAATAAGATTAGTTTGTTTCTGTATTACACTCAGAGCAGGTAAATCAGCAAGGCTCGTTTGTTAGCTTGTGTTGCACGCATTCTTTTAGAGACATTACATGAGATTCACTGGTACAGTGTGATCTATAATGTTGTGTTGCAGAAACTGGTATTTTTGTTTAAACTATTTTGTGTAGATATAACCTTGATGCAGTACATACAATTTCGCTTGAACCAGAGATGTGGAGTTGACAGAAAAACTTGACTACTCATCGGCAGTGGCACTGTTGGGCTATTCACTTATAGTTGCAATACTTCGAACCTTCAATGTGAGGGATGAGGCTGCTCGAGTTATGGTGGCAGCTCCATTGATAGCCTTTGTCACCACTCACATCTTATACCTTAATTTTTATGAGCTTGATTATGGTGAGTTCACTTCCTTCACTCTACATCTACCACATTCCATTTCTTGGATTGCCAAAGCTTGTTTAGATTGCATTTCCAAGGAGATGCTTTACTTTTAAAATATGTCATGGACCCAAGTGGAACCTGCTGATATTTTGAGATTTGCAGGTGAAATTCGAATTTTTCTTTTTCTGCAAGTTAAACTTTTGGATACTGAATCTTCTGGAAAAATAAATTTAAAAAAATGAAATCAGAATATATGTAGTGAAATGTAATTGATAGGCTCTAATGTAGCTGTTAGCATCTAGATTATGATATCTGCTAATAGACTTCAAACTCTAGAGCTATAATCTGACAAAATCTGGTATGCGACTCTATATTTCATATGTTTTAAAGCTTTTGAACAACCACCAGAACCAACACCAGAACAAAATAAATATATCTAAGCAGAACATTATCTTTATTCTAAATAACATTTCTAGATTGCATACAAGGAAAATAAGAACTCACTGAGAAACCATTGATGCCAAGTTGCCAACGGATACTAAAAGAGACTCTAAGAGAAACATGAGCTGCGCTTGGCCACAGATTAGTCTTCATCTGACTATCCACAAACAATCATATACCTAAATGCTTAATTTAAGGTCAAAGCCTTTTTTATGGTTATTTGCTATGTTATAGTTTTCTGCAGGTCCCCATTGTATGACCGAGGTCCTGGAGAACCGAAAGCCTTTTTTCATTTTTTGACTTAAACATCAGTAAAAATCTGATTTGAAATCACCAAGTTTTGTTTAAAAAATCAACAAAGCCTTAAAAGTTAAAACAGAATTCCTAAAAGCCAGTGGGAGTGACACTTATATTACTTGTGGTTCTTATGAACTACATGACATTGATGTTCTCCATAGTTACCATGTTCGAAAAGTTCGGGTTGTTCGGATAGGGAAAAAAGTTCGGAAGTTCGGAATTTTGTAAAAATTCAGTTCGGTTCGGTTTGGCTCGAAAAAATTATAAATTTTTAAAAAATAAAAAATATGAATAATTACCAAAAAAATTATAAAAACTAAAATACTTATTAATAATATACTAAAAGTTAAACCTAAAATAATTAAATTTATGTAACTAGTTACTAAAGTAACTTAAACATTCGGTAATAAATTCAAGTATTACTATTATTAAGTATTAATCTCTACATATTGCTATTAAATTATTAATGTCTCTAAATAATAAGAAGTTGCTTGGTCCAAAAAGGTGCAAAAATGGATTTTATGAAAATAAGAAAAATATTGCCATCAATGCGTAGAGCTTGAGAAAATATACACTTTTGGAGAAAACGGCACTAGAAACTGAGCCATAGAATGAAAGTTATGGCACATGCAAGTTTTTGCTGCTACATCTTCCCGGACCCTTTCCAAAAATGGCAAATTTTTTTCTGTCCTTGTGAAAAAAATCCAAAACCGAACTTTTTTGCCAAAATTAGTCCTGAACTGAACCTAGCGAACAAGTTCGCTTTTCCCTGAAAATTCGGTCCGAACCGAATTTCGCCTGTGTTCGCCCGAATATGGTAACTATGATGTTCTCTGTGAGGAGAAATAACATGATTTGCGCTATGTAGTTTTATGTCCGACTATTAGTCTATTTTGATTTATCATGACATTTGACATTGAACTATCAATTATCAGCAGTGTTTTGTGGCTAATTTGTTTATTCTATGTAAATTATGGTTAATTTTTCTTATTTGGCTAGAATTTTAATATTTTATATATTTTTTGTATGGACATACCCAGCCATACCAAATCCATGACAAAATAAAAATGGCATACTGCTGTAGCTGTACCAGAACCGAAACCAAAGTTATTTGTCCTCATTTTCCCTTTTGCCTTTGACATAGGGAATAAATAACTTTCTCCTTTTTCCCTTTTACATGTTGGGTAAATAACTTAATAGTTACTTTTTCCCTTTGCTCCTAGCTTAAATATTAACACAGAACTCGTTCTTTAAAAGTCAATTTATTGAATTAACCTTTTGTCCCAAGTTCTGTGATCTAAAACTGCCATATCCTTATTAGTATCTCCTAATATTCAGGGTAGCCCTTATAATACAAAAGTGACTTTTCCTATGCTACCTCATGCATTTACAATTCTGTTTTGGTATTTATGCATAATTTCATAACCAGGTTATGACCCCAGATTGTAATATCCTGTCTCCTGTGATATAAGACACTGATATATATTTTTCTTGCGTACATCAATAATACATAAATTCAACTTTCATTACCAGTATGGGATACTCCCATAGGGCATTAATTTTCTTCACCTTTACACCTATGCATATATAGAGTTTTTTTACTAGTTACATTTCAACATTCTTGGATTACCATTTCTTTCAACTTAAATTAAAATTTCGTTTATTTTCCTTCAAATCTTAAATTCTAATTATATCAGTCAGTTTTTCTTTCCTTACCTCAAAACTATACGTTTGACATAGTCACAACTGTTGGCTCAGGTTCATCAATCATAGAATGGTTTATCTGAGTCTAGTCCAAACTTAAAGTGTTTACATCATTTAGAGAAAGCCTTTAATTCATTTCAAGACAATCCTACAACTGATATATCCCTGCAGACATATGACTGCGAAATAAATAGGAAAATAGGAGAGAAGGTGCTGATAAAAACTGATGATCTACACTGGTCATTAGTGAGGTGTAAATAGATTTTTGAAGATGAGGTTAAGTGAATGCCAACAGCCCTTTAACTTAGGATGAATAGACATCTCAATTAGTCTTACTCGTGTACTCGTGTACTTACTGAGTGAATTGTACACAAGATTACATACATGGGTGTGCAGGTGTGGGGGTCACAATGTGCGGGTATGCAGCACCCTGTGCGAGCTCCCAAAACTTGGGGACGCTATGACATCAAAAGTTATAAGGCAAACTTGAAATTGAAAATTGAAGGTTCAAACATAATATTATCATGAAACTCATCAAATCAGATGTATTGTTCAAAAACTGTCTCTTTTTTTTTTTTGGAATATATTGGGTAAAAGGAGGGTTTTAGAAGGTCCCACAACCTTATACAAAAGGGCCCATCAGGCCAGATTTAGCATTAATAGTAGCAAAGCCAAAATACCCGAGCAGATTCCAAAAAAAGGAGGACGAAAAAAAACAAACAGAAATAAAGAAGAGATACATCAAATGAGCTTTTTCAGCTCAGCAACTGCGTTTTTTGCTCTAGGAGAGCCTGAGTCGTTAGCAAGAAGTTCAGCCAGCTTGATAAGCTCCGAGCAGTCATCAGCAATGGCAGTCCTGGTGGATTCCGTGAAAGCCTCCCAAGCTTTCAGAGCCTTGAAAGCGCGCTGGAGCTTGCTCAGAATAGAGGAGACCATGTTGGCTCTGCTATGATCTCTTTTAGCATCAGTAGACTCAGAATCAGCAGGTTCCGACTCCATAATAGGAGGGGAATGAAGAGTGTCAGCAGCAAGAACTTTTTCGTCGAAGAGAGCCTTGTTTCCAGCAGACTGGGAGATGGGTTCCACAACCGGTTGATTGATATCAAACTACTCCGAATCCGGGGAGTCAGGGTACAGCTGAGCCAGGCCCAAGAGATCAGCAGCCCGTGAGTAATCAAGGCTGGAAACAGGGGAAGAAGCGTGACCACTGGCTTCAGTGCCTTCCAAGAATAAGCAAGAGAGGGGCGTGGGGAAAGAAGGGGTGGTAGGGGGAATGGAGGCGTCGCGGGGGGGCTCACAATAGCCACATCAGAGTCCGAACCAGAGGAGAGAAGCAGGCGACGATGACGCTGAGAGGAGCGGAGGGAGGAGGAGGAGGGGCAAGGAGAAGGAGAGGGGGAGCGGCGGCGACGACCCAATTTGGGGGGGAAGCGAAGAAGGTCGGAGTGAGAAGCGGCGACAGAGAAAAGCAGGTAAAGTAAACCCTGGTGAAGGATTACGCCCTCGCTCTCCCGAGCTAACTGAACCGAATGTTCAAGAGACTGAAACAAGAAGGCTGCCAGATTGATTTTCTTCCCCCATCGAAGATGAGAGAGGATGAAAAGGTGAGGACCAAAAACCAACCAATATCTACCGTCGATAGTGAAATATCGCATAATGACCTCCGCCACTCTGTCCCAGGGAGAAGGCAGGGAATCCCAGGTATAACCAGAAAGGTATTTCACCGGTCTGTCACCAGGGGCGTTAAATTCCTGAATTTCTGCATGCAGCAAACGCTTGTAGTAGATGTCACCTGCAGCAGGAAGGCCGGTGGTGTCAGCAATGGCACTCGTGGAGATGGTGAAGCGAGTATTGCCGATTTGGACCCGACCCTTCGTCCAGGAAGCCGTGACCGCATAAGAAACCAGTGCAGAATAACCCGCCATTTTTTCCAGGAAGGTGGCTATACCATTCTCCAATAATATATTCCACACCTCCCCATCATTCTTAATCGACTCACAGTTATCGGGCTCAAGGCGCTTCAATTGAACCCCCATGGAATGAAAGTTTGAATAGTTTCAGAAGTGAGAGTAAAAGTGGACAAAACCAGCTTAAACAGGTCTGGGAAGCTGCCGGCCAAGTTATCATTGTACTCCCGCCACCTCCTCAGATGATTAATGTGGAGATAATGCTCATTCGTGCGGGGATTCCTCGCATCAATACAAAGCACCTTAATCAATTGCCCCTCGTTAAGAGTCAAATCCATTAACCTTATCATTATTGCCTCCGCCCTTTGAAAAGGCCTTAGCGAGTTAGCCGAAACCCGAGTCAGCCCTTTGTTCCACCAGTCAACAATGGGGAATATCATTTTGAGCGATTTGGCAGAGATCATTCGGGAAGTTATCTGTCCAGCTTTGCTGATTCTCGATGAGGACACCAATATTAGCAAGGAGGTCCGCCGCTTTATTTCCCTCCCGGAGAACATGCTGGAACTGGACTTGAAGGAAAGATCTTTGCATAATTCTGATATCAGCAATGATGTTTCTAATCGACCAATGACCAGGGTCATTACACTGAAGGAGTTTGATGATGTTGAGGGAGTCACTTTCAACTTGAAGGGGATCATCACCCAATTTGATGGCCATCTCAAGGCCTTTGAGGATTGCCAAAGCTTCCGCTCGATGGTTGGAACCAAAATTGAAGTTGTGAGCGGAGGCAGCAACAATATATCCCGAAGAGCAACGAAGAATGGCCCCTCCTCCAGACTTACCAAGATTTCCCTTCGAAGCTCCATCCGTGTTGAGTTTTTTCCAGCCCCTTGGAGGGGGAAGCTAGCAGACTAAATTCCGAGCAGTGTGAGTGCTTTTACATTGAATGGATAATAACTTCTGCCACTCTTGGGAGTTACAGATTTGGATTTTTTGCTGATGTTTGGTCCACATGGTCAGGTTGATATTTTCTTGGAGAGCCAGAGCAATCTGAGTAGCCACCTGACAAGGATCAAGACTTTTTTCTTTGAAGATTCTTTTGTTTCTTTCTTTCCAGATGCCCCATAATCCGTGCGGGAGGAGGAGTTTCCAAGCCAAATTCAGAATCGGGTGAGTAAAAGGAGAGCTCCATTGAGAGAGGGTGTCCTGAATGGAATCCAGAAAGATCCAATAAACTCCCAACCTCGATAAAAGCCACTGCCAAATAACTTGCGAGAAAGAACAATGGATCAAAAGATGTGCAGAGGACTCCGCTTCATTAGCACATAACACACATTTAGTGGGGAGAGAGAAACCCCTTCTTTTCAGATTCTCCCCAGAGAGGAAAGCATTCTTAGAGGAGAGCAAAGAGAAAAAAGCCAATTTTGGGAGTGATCTCATTAGGCCAAACATTGGAAAGGGGGGGGCCATGGTTAGCACTATGCAACGAGAGATAAGCAGCCTTAACCGAGAAGGAGCCCGACGGGGAGAGGGGCCAAATAATCTCGTCCTCATTTTGGGAAAAGGGGATGTAGATGGAAGAGAGCAAAACTTTGAGCGAAGACAGGAGGTTTCTCTGCAGATCGCTGATATCATCCCATTCCTTAATATCCCATGAGGGAATGGAGTTCACAATCTTCCAATAGCCCGAAGCTAATCTTCCATGTTTATTGATGATACTTATCTTAATAGGGTCCCAAGTAGGATTGAGATCAAGGGGTTCTTCCCCGATCCAAAAATCCCTCTAGAAATCAATGAGTCGACCATTCCCAAATCTCCATTTAGTGCCAGCGCGAATAATGGGAAGAGAGCTACTAATAGAGTTCCATATGGCTGAGCCTCTAATAGGAATGGAAGTGAGCAGATCTTCGTTATTAGCTAAGATATTTGGCTCTGAGCAGATGGGCCCAACAAGAATCACCTTTAGCCACTTCCCAAGCAAGTTTGGCCAGGAGGGCCCCATTCATTTCATTCATTTTTCGAAGACCGAGCCCACCATGAGGAGTTGGCTTACACACCTCTTTCCAAGCCACAAGATGGATCCTTTTCTTATCTTCAGTTCCAGACCACAGAAAGTTCCTTTGAATTTTTTCCACAACCTCCCTCACAGAACTGGGAATCTTGAGCAGGGACATGAAGTAAGTAGGAAGGTTTTGTAGAGTGGCTTTCACCAGCTGGAGCTTGCCAGCCTGACTGAGCAGAGCCCCTTTCCATGCAGCCAGCTTTTTTTGATACCTTTCAATGACAGGATTCCATAGATTTTTTGATTGCCTACCTTGGAAGAGGGGGATGCCAAGATAAGAGGCGGGGAGATCCACAATAATACAACCAAAGATATCAGCAATCTTTCTCTGAGATCTAGGGGGCGTGTTGATGAAGGAAATGCTGCTCTTGTTGAAGTTGACAGTTTGCTGAGAAGCTGATTGGTATAGAGAGAGGATATCCATAATAGCCCGGGCTTCAATAACAGAAGCTAAACTCAGCAGTAAAGTGTCATCAGCGAACTGGCTATGAGTGGCCGAAGGACAATTTGAGGTGATTTTCATACCAGAAATGATGGATTGATTTTTAGCCGCTTCCAGAGCTCTGCTGAGGGAGTCCGCCATTAGAACAAAAAGAAAAGGTGACAGGGGATCACCTTGCCTGATACCTCTGCTGCTTTTGAAGAAGCCCGCAGGAATGCCATTGATAAGAATAGAGAAGCAAGGGGTCGAGATACACGAGAAAACCCAGCTACACCACTTTTTGTCGAAACCAAATTTTTCCAGGACCTTAATTAAGAAAGGCCAGCTGACTCTGTCAAAGGCTTTTTGCATATCCAATTTTAAGATCATTCCTGGGGACTTCGCAAGAAAGGCCGAGTGAATGGCTTCATGTACTGTAATTATACCACCTTGGATAAGTCGACCTTTAATGAAACCGTTCTGATTGTGAGAGATGAGGTCCGGCATTAGAGGTTTAAGTCTGGAGGCCAACATCTTAGTGATAATCTTGTAAGACGTGTTACATAAACTTATTGGCCGAAAATTGGACACATCTTTAGAGTTATGCACTTTTGGGGCAAGAGCCACGAAAGTGGTATTCCATTCCTTAAGCAGATTGTTGTTCATCTGAAATTCATTAACTGCTTGGAAGAGGTCCTGCTTGATGATTTCCCAAAAGACTTGGAAGAAAGCGGCAGGAAAGCCGTCCGGACCCCGGAGCTTTGTCTCTCTTCATAGCAAAAACTGCTTTATGAATTTCCTCCATAGAAAAAGGCTTGGTCAGATTGTTATTCATCTCAGGAGACACCAAATGTGGAATATGCTGGAGCATTTCATTCATTGATTGTTCCGGAGGGGGCAGATCAGCATGGAGAAGATTAGAATAGAAGGATATAAGCTCATTGGAAATATCAGTCTCAGCAGTTAGCAAGGTCCCTGCTGACGACACCAACTCACGGATCTTGTCCCTAGCATTATGCTTACAAGCAGTGATGTGGAAAAATTTGGTATTACGATCTCCTTGCTCGAGCCAAAGGGCTCGAGAACGTTGCCTCCAATAGGTCTCTTCTTCTTTAAGAGTGTTGTGATAATCACTGAGGAGAGAGATTTCCTGTTGGTGAAGATGATCCAATCTTCCAACTGCCTCAATTTGTTCAGAAATTTTTGCCAAGCTCTGAGTTAGCTCCCGCTTGCGAAGCTTGATGTTACCGAAGACCTTCGACTTCCATATCTTGAGTTGTTTTTTAATTTCTTTGAGTTTGCTGGAAAATCTGAACATGCTAGTGCCCTCTAATATTGATATTCCACCAGTTTGCAACAAGGGGGATCAGGTGGTTATTTTCAAGCCAAGCTAGCTCAAACCTGAAGGGAGGATTCTTGGCATTTATTTTTTGATTGGCGCTTAACAGAAGAGGGCTGTGGTCAGAGGCAGCCCTAGGGAGGGAGTTGAGGTAGAAGTCAGGAAAGAGAGAGATCCAGTCCAGAGAGCCTAGAGATCTATCCAGTCTGCATTGGATGTGGTTCCTGCCCAATCTGCGGTTTGACCATGTGTAAGATGAGCCATGGAGATCCATATCCAGAAGGGAATTCTCCCTTATGAAGTCAGCCAAAGCCTCCATGCTAACCGGCATGGCAGGCATACCTCCCTGTTTTTCTGAAGGATAAAGAGGGCAGTTAAAATCACCCATTAATAGAATGGGAATTTTACCACAAGTGATGATGAAGTTAGTGATATCTTTCCAAAGTTTTCCCCGATGAGTCTCCAAGTTTGGGGCATACACATTGATAGCAATCCAAGAGGAGTCCGCTCCAACCTCTTGGAAGAGGATACATAAAAAGTTGGGGTGCTTGAACAGACATTCCCCTTTGAGACTTCTGGGATCCCACAAAGTATAAAGCCCCCCTGAGTTCCCTGTTGAAGGTTGAGATTCAAAAGAAGCCACTGGCCAGAGTTTAAGGAGGCGATCCTCCTTTTTTAGTTTGGTTTCCTGCAACATTATGATATCAGGAGAGTTCTGGAATTTGATGTCTTTGATAACTCTTTGCTTTTGAAGAGAGTTGAGTCCTCTTATATTCCAAGAAATGATCTTCATTTCTTTGGTTTGGGTTTACTCCCCACCACCATGGGGATTGTGCTTTGAGTTCCTTGCGCAACATTTGTAGCTGCTTCTTGTTGAAGCTTAATACTGCTCGGAATTCTACCCCGAGCTTTTTCCAAGCCTATATCAGGTTTCTTGTTGCTCGCTTCTAGTAAAACGATGATTGAAACTATCATCAGAGGAGAGACCCGTGGGGGAGGGGACAGAGTCCGAAACAGGCGGACAGAGGGGAGGCAGGGTGGGGGGATCCAGGGAAGAGGGGATCGATGGAAGGGGAGGGAAGGGAAGAGGAGCTGACAGAGGCAAAGGGGGAGGGGAGGAGGCAGCCAAGAGAAGGTCCTCTCCAAGAGAGGAAGAGGCGGGGAGAGCCAATGGAGGCAGAGGGGAGATGAGAGGTTGGAAGGCCAAAGAGGAGGGAACGTTCTCAGAAGTAGGATCAGAAGATGTGTTGATTTCTCCATCCTCAAGGAGAGCGAAGGAATTAGAAGTGGGGATGATCGGGATCTCAATAGAAGACGATTTGGGAATAAATTTATTTTTGATTTTTGGGGATAGGTTTTGGGACTTGGGTTTTGGTTGAGGTTTAGATGGGCAGCCAGAGGCCCGATGACCAAGTTTTTTGCAGAAGGAGCAAGCTTGAGGAATATATTCGTAGTCAATGGGTTGTTTCCAGTTTCCTAAGTCCGAAATAAGCTCAATATCTTTTGGTAAGGGACAACTAATATCAACATTAACACAGAAACGAGCATGAATGAATCTAGTTTTTGCTTTTGTTGCTTGATCTATAGCAATTAAAGAACCTATTGAGAGAGCAATACCTTCAATAACTGCCGGATGCCAGAACTCCAGAGGGAGCCCCGGGAGGCGAACCCAAATTGGGGGCTTGGGTCATGGATTCCTTGTGTGGGTTGAAACCAGGAGACCATTTCCTGAGATAGAAACCCCGCCTGCCAAAAAACCACGGACCACCTAGCAGAGCTCTAGCGAAGTCTTCTTTCAAGCTGAAGGAAAATAAAATGAAACCATTAGGCATAGCCGCTATTTCTAGCTCTCCACATGGTTGCCATGTTAAACAAGCCCATTTTTTTATATCCTCCAATGGGGGTCTAGGGCCCATCAGAGTACCCACCAAGGACAGATCACGTGAAGCAGCAGCAGCCTCCGTGATGTGAGAGGGGATGCGCAGGGAAAAGGACCCATCTGACAGTGAAGGGGAAAGCTTTTCCGAGCTCTGAGCCGATGTGGAACCCTCCACAACTTTTGACCATACGTCGGGCGTATTTGGAGAGAGGGACCCTGACAAGAGGGGCCCCCGATCCGGACCAGAGGGGTCCAGCATCCGATCCAGTACCAGGGACAGCAAACAGACGCAGCAGGCGGTATCAGCAGCCGGGTTCAGACGCCGATCAAGTTCGTGCAAAATAAAATTTCAAAAACTGTCTCTTACTACATATAGATCAAAAGCCTTTTTAAATAGTTTTCTATCATTAGAAATCTTAGCGGTACCATTGAAAATGAACTCTAAATGTAATAGTTAACTATGATGCAATATGAATTTTAATATGCATTGAGTTTTTTAACAAAATCTATGTTTGAATTTCTCGTTTGACCATTTCAGTTTTTGCTTAATTGATTTTCTATGGGGTGCATATGAAATTAAGGAAATGCTCACAGCGAGGGTGCGGGTACATTATGCTGCCTTGGATGCAGGTGCGGGTACATTAGGCTTCCTTGTGTGTGGATGCATTGCACTTACTTGTTGCGGGTGTGATTGTGGGCCCAAAAAGAATTGGATGTGTGCACCCAAACAACCTTGAAATTTGTACATGTGCAAGGACACCTCATTCAGTTCCACTGAGATTCAGTTGAACTGTACATGTACGTGGACACATCATAGTGAACTGTAGATATAAACAAAGATTCTCTAGTGTACTAGGCCTAGTATACATGGTGAAATTTATAATGTGGAGATATTTATGAGGAATTAATTATGAGAAAATCTCATCATTTCCTCCTACTAGAAGCTGCCCCCAATTTTTACTTTAGATGAGAAAAGTTGTCTACAAAATCTTACTCAAAGAACCACGTGGCCCATGTTGGAAAAGTGAAATTGCTGCTAACCAAGTAATGGTTTGCTTCTTGCTACTGGTGAGAGTCCAAAAATCGAGCAAAGTATCATCAACCAATGGTTTCTGAAAATCTGGGAGCGGGTATAGCTTATAATGGCTCACATTGAGTGCACATTTGATATCAAGTTGAGCTGGGAGTCCAATTGAAAGCATTGGGGCCCACAATTTGGAGCATTGTCTAAGGTCCATTGTAGATGGGTTTCAGCTTGTGAAACCTTTGCTTATCCTAGTGAAGTCAAACATGATCATTAACTTGGAAAGAGCAAGGCACTCAATGCTGGTCATGCAGTGCCCTGAATTTGGTGCAAGTATGTCTTGAATTTTGGAGCGAAGATGGGCGAATTTTCATACAAAGGAAGAAGTTTCGTTTTTCTCCTTTTGGTGGAGAGACGTAGCTTGAGCTGAAAGAGCAACCAAAATCTCGTAAGGTGCTAATGGTTGGAAGCCATAACAGATCTCAAAAGGAGAATCCCTTGTAGAGACATGAGTAGCTTGGTTGTAACTATGCTGAAGGATATGTCTCACTGTTTCATCTGGCGATGAGAGATGTAGAGAGCATGGGCTAAGGTGTGATTGATAATCTCACTGTGGCCACTAGTTTGTAGATGCAATGAAGTGGATAAGTGCAGTTGATAACCATTATGTTTCAAAAATGATTCCAAAAGTGACTAAGAAGCAATAGTCATGACTAGAAATGATAGTGGGTGGTAGCTTGAAATTGTTTTAAATTTCTGTAGAACAAGTCAACAACTTGTGGAGCATCAATTGTCTTGATGCAAGGCATAAAATTACCCATTTTGGAAAACTTGCACACCACAATACAGATGCAATTATGTTGATGTTGAGTTTTGGGTAGCCCACTAATGAAATCCATTGAAGTAAATTCACCTGGCGGCGAAGGTACTGATAATGGTTGCAGAATCCAAACTTATGTTGGAAAGGCTTAGAAGGGCTGCAATGCGAGCATCAATGAATGAAATTCCCAACTTGCATCAGCATAGAAGGGCAACAAAAGTAGCGCTACAAGTTTTGCTAGGACTTCTGCATGCCAAAATGTCAACCATAGGGGGATGAATGATGTCATTGGGTAGAACCTAACAAGAAGGGCTGATGGAAACGCAAAGCCTAGGTATTTTGTACCACAACCCACCTCTCAAATTGTAGTCAAGGAACTGTGTTTGATTGAACACTCTGGGTTGCTGCAAAGCATCAATGATTGGTCTGAAGTGAGGATCCAAGGATTAGAGATCTTTCCACTCATCATAAGTTGCACGTCAAATCTCTAAGAGACTTAGTACTCGAGGAGGGCAATTAAGAAGATCCAACACTTTGTTGGTGACATCCTTCTTGTACCTGATCATCAAATGAAATTGCCAAATATAAGATGCCCACTTCAAATACCAATGTTCATGAACCAGATTGACAGTGCTATTATTGAACTTGTACTGTGGCAAGGCCTCAGAATGATATGTGATGCAGGAGGATCTTGCTAGTAAATGTGTTCACCGAACTTAGTGGACAATGCTAAATACAAGCAGTGTTATGAGCAGTATGATGTGCCACACCATTTCAAGGTTGGTTACAAAGTATGGCTTCATTTGCAGAAGAAAAGACTCTCAGGACCTTGCCGCAAGATTTGGCTTCTTCGGTATGGTCCATACCTTGGTCTTCATCCAATCTTCAATGCAAAACTATTGCGTCATTACCTTCCACTATTGTTGGACACACCAGACGCAGAACTACTGTAGCACTCCATATACTTTTAATGAGAGACAACTGATCTAGGAGGACTGCTGCACTCCAAACCAATGGGGGTTTCACCATGGGATTTTTCATGGTCTCAAGCACACATGGTCATTAATTGCATAGCCTAATTCATTGTATGTGATACCAGACAATACTGACATTGTTAGCCTTGTTCAACTGACTTGTTCTGCTGTACTATTGGAAAACGATAGAGCATGCATTTTCAACTGGTGGAAGGTGAGTGATTGCTCTCCTTGTAACCGTCAAGCCGTTGCTTTGTCTCCACATTTATATAATTATACGAGGCATAACCTGCATTGCTATGCAAGGGCGTTGGGAGGAACAGAATCTTGTTGTCATGTATGTCAAAAATTGGCCAATGCTAATTTTGACTTCCATTTGATCATCATAGGGCAGTTTTTCTTCTTGCTTGGAGAAGGCTATCAAAAAATCATGATATCTTGGGCATATGGTGGAGTTTGGAGCTCGTTTTTTACTTTTTCCAGATAGATTTTTTCGAGCCCAATGCAGTGGTGCAGCTAGATTGAGGCCATCTGTCACCAATTAGTGGGAAATCAGTGGCAAAGGTGATAGAGTCTTTAATTAAGGTGGAACTCCTTCAGTGGCCGAAATTATGTGACCAATCCTAGATAGGCACCTCGAGATTGATACATCATGGTGTTTTTTAGGCAGATATATTTAAGATATCTTAAGCTATTAATGTACAATATCTATTCATTGGATAGCCTTTTAGTTATTGAGTTAGTTCAGTTTTGTTTGATAACATCCAACCTCTATATCATTGTACATGATGTGCAGATTTTGAAGTAATCTTGTACAGCATTATAGTTCTAGTATGTATATTCTTTGCCATAACACTCTAATTATTGTCTACAAGAAACAATACAAACCATATCCCCTACAACACATTGGGACTCCCTTTTTAGTTTGTTGCCCTCCAGGTCACCCCTGGACTCCAGATCAATATGCCATTGGATGTTTCTCTGCATAAGAACCACATGCATGGCATATTGAGAAGCATTGGTCTCAATCTCAAATGGCTGCTGTAGGTCAAGGAGAGCAATTAGAGGGGCACTGTGAAGAGCATCTTTCAAACAACTTAATGCTTAGGGAGGCCATGGACTCCAAGTATGAGTATTCTGATGAATGAGCTGATGAAGGGGGTGGGATTCCTCTAGTAGTTCATACCTCCCTAGAAACTCTTCAAATCTGAAATGTTGGATGGAGTGGGTCATTCACGAAGGACCTTGAGTTCATGTAGATTCACATATAGTCCGTGCTCGTCAATGAGGAATGCCAAAGCACTTGATTGAAGTTTTCACAAAAGACCATCATGGCCTGGACTTGGCATGGACGAAGAAGATCCAAGAATGTTTGCACATGGTGGTCATCCCATGTCTCGCTGTAGGCCAAGATATTGTCTAGATAGACCACTACTTTGCCAAGATAGGGCTTGAAAACATGATGAAGCACATGAATGCGGCATGTGCATTGGTGAGGACAAAAGTCATGATCAACCACATAGAGCCTAGAATTTGTCTTCAAGGCTGTTTTTTAGACCCATGAGAGTTCATGCAGGCTTGTTGATATCCAAGAGTTGAGTTGAGCTTATTGAAGTACTTAGTTTCCTGAACTTGATCTAGAAGATCGTTGATCTTGGGAAGTGAATAGCACTTCTTCATAACGATTTAGTTAAGAGCCTGATAATTTGTAAATAACAACTGCTTATTATGTTCTTTCTTAGGCACTACAAGAGCAAAAGATCTGCAAGAAGTGCTAGGATAAATCTTAACTTCCTTTTAACAATTTGCTTGATTTGGTGCTCTATCTCAACACTTTCAATGGATGTAGTAGGACACATTAGCCAATTGGGCAACTGATATTCTGACACCAGCTCAATTGAATGTAGTATAGACCTCAAAGGAGGAAAGCCCTTTAAGCTCTTCAAAATCATCATGATAGATGTAAGCTTGTGGGCACTATCTACCTTAGCTTCCTGAAGAATACATGGAGTAAAATATTTATGTAGATTGACCTATTTAATGTCAGGCCTCTACCAGAAAGTAAAGGACTAACAGAAGAAGGGAACTTATTTTTCTTTTGCAGCCAATAGGACCTGTGAAAGCCATCAGAGACATCCTTGTGGTCATACTGATATGGTGCTCAAAGTATCAAATAACAGCAATCTAATGGAGTGATATCACAGTCAACTATGTCCTCAAATTACACAATGGCAAATGCCTCAAAATACTTGTAAGTGGCAAGTGTAGGTTGTCTCTCCTTGACCCATCGCAGTTGGTATGGGTGTGGATGTGTTGTGGTTGGCAAACAAACATGATCCACCAAACTTTGTGAAATCAAGCACTTTTGCCTGCCCTTATCAAGGATCAACTCCATTTTGTCCTTGATTTGGCAGTTATGAGTGGATCGAGCTTCCATAGTATTGGCAGAATAGTTGTTAATCCTGCAAATTAAGTGAGGATTAAAAGTGTTGGGACTGGATACCCAAACATCTGAATCAATAGGTTTTGGTTTCTGTTCAGCTAGAAGAGCCTTAGCCTTCTTTGATATCAAGACATGATATTCTTCAGTAGAATGGCTGGTGTGCTTATGATAAGCACAAGAGTTCTGCTCTTTACTAGAACAGATTGGAAAGAATTCCCATTATTGGATGGGTTTAAGGAGAAGGTTAGGGTAAAAGCACTCTTCTTCTGAGATATGGCCGAATGATTGGTTTGTTGCTTGGATTCCACCTTTATAGAAAGTTGGTCAGTAATTGAAGTAGGTTGGGGTTGTGGGTGGTGCTTGGGGAGATGTCTGAACTAGCCATAATAACAATTTGTTTTTCTGGAAGATAATAAGGAAAAGAAAAGCACCAGGATGAAGGGATAAATAGAACAGACCCTTTACAGAAGCAATCCAAAGGAAACAAATTAAGCAAAAATCTCTGTACTTAACTGATCTGCATTCAGAAGCAATGGTTGACCTCATAGTGTTGCCACTGGAGGTGCCAGATATCAGATAGAAAATTGAACAGTTGCTCAAATAGCACAGCAGAATTTATGGAAAGACTTTTCCCAGCAGAAAAGACCTGCAAAAGGTAAATTCTTGTGACCAGGAAAGACCAACAGCTTGGCCATAAATGCAGACAATGTGAGATGTTGACAGCAGAAGAAGAAATGTGCAACAACCAAGCACAACTCAAGACTGAACAAAATGTTACTCATCAAGGATGTTTCTGGGGCAAGCTTGGATGTGTTTGGATTAGACCTCAGAGAGACTCTGATACCAAACGATATATCCTTGCAGAATTATGACAACAAAATAAACAGGGAAATACGAGAAGGGAGATGCCACCAAAAATTGATGTTGTAAAACTTTTCATTGATGAGGTATAAATAGATTTACAAAGATGAGGTTGAGTGGACGAAAACTGTCCATTAGCTGAGCATTCATAGACACATCATTCAGTCTAACAGGGATGAGGTTAGTAAACTGTACATGTAAACTTAAATTCTCTAGCATACCAGGTCAAACATACAAGGTCAAATATATAATGTGTTGTTGATGAGAATATATATATATATATATTTTCGTCAACAACTTATTGAATTTACTGTTTATCTGTCACCTACTTGATTGAGACATCCAATCAATTCAGATCAAACCTGCAATGAAGGTGCTTGATCATCCTAGATAAGCTAATTCTACTCGCACAAAGGCATACTTTTTACAAACAGTCCCGAGTATGTAATGTCCCCTTTTCAAAATTAATTGATTCTGGATGCCTGAAGCCTATTCTTTTTATTTCGTGTAGGCTAAGGGGAATTAATGAGGGAAATAAATTAATTTAAGTGATCCAAGGGTACTACTATATTTTAATTCAAAAAGGACACTTAAATTATATTTTAATAAGCGGGGCCACAAACCAAAAGTGGAATTAAATATTATATTTCCAATATGGGGCGCCAAAAGGAGAAGTGAGAGCATGACGAGTGAAACAATAATAAAATAATGAAAGAGTGCATGAGAAATTAAATAATAATTAAATAATGAATTTCCAACATGGGGTGCCAAAGATAGAAGTGGTTGCATGGGCATCAAGCTGATATTTTTAGGATGGAGTGCCAACTTTGAATATGCCAATTAAATGATTTTTAATTATTTTAAAGCATGCATGTAAATCCAAAAGGTGGCACCAACTTTTGGAGAAGGCCTTAAAAGTTGTAAAAGCAGATGTTGGGGATTCTTAGTAACTATCTTAGAAATTTATCAACTATTTCATTGTTTGCAAGTAGCTTCTGCTTCTGTATCAGCAATAGAGAATGAAAGCCCTCATTTGCGTATAGATTTGAGGACATAATCCCTCACATCTAAGCTTGGCAATTCCATTCAAGGGTTGCAATGGTCATTCGGGGTACAAGTGTTCATCTAGTTCAGCTAGGGCTTCATATGAGAGCTGTTTTAGCATCCAGAGCAACAAGTACAGCTAGGATGTCTCCCTCTGGGAATGAATTTCAGTATTGGCACCATATTTGGAAGCAGTTTTGAGTGAAAGCAGTTTGCTTGTTATTATTTGTTGTGAGGAAAATTGTATTCAGACATTCTAGTGTTTTTATTCTAGGATGCATGGATACGCCCAGGCCTCTGTCAAATCCCCCTTGATACGTATCGGAAATGGATACGATACGAAATCTATACGGATACGTGCTTTATACGTACAAGATATGTCACAGACGTATCCTGGCGTATCCCGAATGTATCCCGTACATATCTTGCAGTAAAACATGTCTTTTTAAAGTTTTATTTCATTTTTTTTTAATTTTTGACTTTTCTATTCCCTAAAACATGAACAATGAAATTTAAAATCCTACGTTGCATGGATACGCCCAAGACCCCCTCGAATCCCCTCTGATACGTATCGGAAATGGATACGATACGGATACGTTCCTGATATGTACGGGATATGTCACGGATACGTACAGACGTATTTGTGACTTATCCTGTACGTATCCTGCAGTAAATACGTCTTTTTTAAGTTTTATTTCATTTTTTTTAATTTTTGACTTTTCTACTCCCTAAAACCGAACCCTAAACACTAAATTTCAAGTTTCGTTCGTATTCATGTTGACTTTTCTACTCCCTAGTATATTTTTCAAATTTCAAGTTTTGTTCGTATTCATGTTGACATGATATTCGTACATCATATGTATGGCAGCCACATGATCAATAAAAATGCAAAGTCTTAAGTATATTGAATGTTTTGAACATTGATTCAAGTTTTGTATTACTATTTCAGTTTTTTATGGACTAAAAAATGAGTAAAATGAGTATATGTACATAAAAAATTAAAAAAATTATATATATATATATTTTAATTTTTTAATATATATGTACGGACGTATCCAAGACGTACTGTATCCAAGGGTTTTTAAAAATTGACGTATCCGCATATCGTGTCCGTATCCAAATCGATACTCATATCCGTATCTTGGCAATGTAGGTAAAATATTAAGTATATTGTATGTTTTGAAAATTTGAACATGGGTCCTAGTATATTTTTCAAATTTCAAGTTTTGTTCGTATTCATGTTGACATGATATTCGTTATCGTATGTATGGCAACTACATGATCAATAAAAATGTTAAGTCTTAAGTATATTGAATGTTTTGAACATTGATTCAAGTTTTGTATTACTATTTCAGTTTTTTATGGACTAAAAAATGAGTAGATGTACACATATATATATTTTAAATTTTTTAATATAGATGTATGGACGTATCCAAGGTTTTTTTAAAATTGACGTATCCACGTATCGTATCCGTATCCAAACCAATACTCGTATCTGTATCCTGGCAACGTAGTTTTTATTAAAGCTGATTTGAAATAAATAAATAAAGTTTGTTTTTCCTGCATATTGCATTTGCTGTTAATCAGATTATTGCAGCTGTCATAGAAAGTTAGTGTTTCATACTGCTGCCCTACGGTTTCGTGCAAATATCTAGGTTTAGCTAATGTTATTTGACAGGGATATTATAGAGTAGCAGATAATGCTCTTTTGCATTCGGTCTGTAAATTTCAGTGCTATGTAGGGACGCACAACCCCCATCCCCAAGCCGCCCCCGGGACTTGGGGACGGGGACGGGGACGAGACATTCACCCCACCTCCCGATAAATGTAAAAAATGAAGGAACGTCCTGGGTGCTTTATGAATTAGTGGACGCTGTGACGTCCCCGGGCCATTGGAGGGGTGTTCCGATATCCCCTAGGGTCCAAATTTAAAAAAAAAAAAATTGTCTCTTTTTCTTTTACAATCACGTTGCTTAATGAAGACTTGTTTTTCATTGTCATATTGATATTGTTGATGTATCATTGTATCTCCATCTAGTATGAAGTATCAATGTATCTCGCATTCTCGGTTCCAATTTCTATGTTAATGTCAATGACTCAATATGGAACATTGAAATATGAACATTGAATATTAAATATAACATTTGGGGCCTTGGCTTATGTAATGAATAATTGGATTAATGGTTTCAATCTTCAAACTTTCAGTTTTAAGTCTTAGTTTATTGAAGTATTCATGTTATATTTATAGCATATATAAATTTTATATATTTTTTATCGCTGTCCCCTTGCCCTCCCCTTGTCGTCCCCAAAATTTGAATTTTTTTTGCCTTCTTGGAAACCCCGTCCCGCCATCCCAGAGTCTTAGGTAACTATGATAAATTTCTTCCAAGATTTCTATCTAATGAGTAGATATTCAATTTATGCAAATTAATTTATTAAGAATTAGAACAATTACGGACAAGTCCATGATTGACCGTCTATTTGTATCACTCAATTTACTAAAATTCTCCCCATATTACTTTAGTTGTTAATTGACTAGAACTCAATCCTTACCATGGATGTAAGTCTGAGTTAATTCAGGTGCAAAGAAAGTCACAGCTGGTTTACTGGTCCTAATCAACCCCATTCCATCTAAGTTTCTCTGTTCTGCGGAAGCATATAAATAGAAGTGTGGAGCCTGGGCCAACTGACATATCTCACTAACTTACCCTATCTGGAATGCTGTATAGAACAGGGAAACCCCTGCATTAGCAGTAGTAACTTGCATGAGCAAAGCATTCTGAGAGTACACTTTTTTTATCATACAAACACTCTCTATGGAGATAGGCCAAGTACTTTTTTTAATAATGAATGCAGAAATTCTTGTTATGTTACGGGTTTCCAATTCAGTGTTTTCAGGCATAAACAGGGTTCAACACACTATCAAGTCTAAAGAACCAGAACTCTACTATGCACAATTGGCACTGCCACAAGTGCTGTTGGCCAGACATAATACAGGCACAAGATGTTGGTGGTCACCTCTCTCTAAGGATAAGGTGCAGTCATCTAGTCTCTAGAGATTCAAGCATAGGCCTGCTACCAGCTCTTTTTATTGTGTCAGAAATGTAGTTGAAGTCAATAAAATCCAATTTAATCTTCAGGGGTTAATATCGTTGAAGGTACTTTCTAGTAACACCTTGGTGTTTCTTTCATTATTTTCCTGCCTGCCGTCCAATTTTAGAAGTTCTAATATCTGGAATCCTTCAGATTAGGTTGAGTAAAGATAACATACAGTCAAATTGGAATCTGAATGACTTGGCACATCTGGAGATCATTAACTACTCATTCATCAAAGATAAGGATTGATCTCTAAAACAGGGCATATACTTTATGGTTCCATAAGGTTGCATCAATTAGTGGATATATGAAGATCTTAATCTTGTTTAATTTCAGAATTGACAAAAAAAGATTCACACCCTCCTATCATATTCTCTTGGGTAGGTGGGTGCTGAATGGGTTGCATTTTCAAGACATTGTGACATAGGGAAGCTCCTTTATATGTCGAAGAATCCCATTATGAAGAAATTTCACAAAGCCCCAGTCGAAGGCTTCGCATACAAAGTGCATCAAAATCTGTTGCATGGGCATCACTTGACGGAGAATAAAGAAAGGCATGACCATGTCTTGAAACTCTTTACATGGACCAATAAAGACGCATCTCCTAGTTGTTCTATTGATACCAATGGTATTCCATATACTGATGAGTTTCTTCAATTAGAGTATTATTATTGTCATGTATCATGTCAAAACTCACAAGCTTGAGGGTTCTGAGACTATTGTTGATTATGCAGCTGTAATAAGAACAACCCCAAAGGATCCTTCAGAAAAATTGAAATGCGTGTCCGCCATGGCCGAAATCCAATCATTGGTGAGAAATTCAGTACTCGGCATGGACAGAAGTGAGTTTTTCTCACAGTTGTGGCCTGATATTGATATGTCATTTTCAGCAATGACAGGCATGTATCCAGATCTTATAAATAATATAGATGCAATTCCTTCTCAAATGACTATTGATCTCCTAGAGTCTTGCTACCAAGGGTGGTAGACTCATGGGGGTGTTCGTTTATACAACTCTATTTGCCCAATCCCAAGGTCACACAGCCCAATCCCAGTGCAGCTCTCAGGATCCCAGGTCTGTTTCACTCAAGTATTGTTGAACAAGTTGGAATTGGAATTTGTCTCAGCATAAACATCATGTGCTACAGCACGCTTTAAACCTCACTCTCTTAGGAGGTCAATTTACTCTAAAGGATGTGGTTTAAGGATCGTAGCCACAGGTGTGTCAAAAGGTAATTGCAATGGACCTTCCAAAACATTGTGAAAATAAAATGATAATGAGGACATCCAACTAGTATGCTTCTAGCTTGATTTAACCAGCATTCAATATGCCTTGTATTTAGATTAATATTAGATTGCTCAGCAGATGTAATGTCCCCTTTTTAGAATTAATTACTTCTGGAACCTGAAGCCTATTTTTATTATTTTCCGTAGGCTAAGGGGAAATTAAAAGAGGAAAATAAATTTATTTAACTGGTCCAAAGATATTTTATATTTTAATTAGAAAAGGACACTCAAATTTTACTTTTAATTCAAAAAGCATTGCTAGAATAAAATAATAGTAGAAGGTTGACTTCTATTATAGGGCTTAGTTAGAATTAATAAATAAATAAAGGGGGGGGCGCCAAAGTTGAAGAGAGAGCTGGATGCATTTGTAACTCCTAATTTTAGGATAAGGAATGACAAGAGTATTATTTAAATACATTATTCGTATTCTTAGGATGGGATGCCAACATGGAGGGGAATAAAAGATTATATAAAAGCGTTTAATCCTATTTTTGGATGGGACGCTAACATGGAGGTGAATAAAAGATTATTTAAAAGTGTTTAATCCTATTTTTGGATGGGGCACCAACATGGAGGAGGGATTTATTATTTTTAATAATTCCAAGCTTGTGCATGTAAGTTTAAAAAGGGAAGCACCCACTTTAGAGTGCCTAAAAGTTATAAAGGCAAACTTGGGGGTTCATTGTAACACATCTTGAAAATTTATCAACTATAGTATTTGTCTGCAAGTGGCTTCAGCTTCTACAATAGCAATAGAGGATGCAAACCCTCATTTGCATACAGGTTTGGGGACGCATACCCCCACATCTGAGCTTGGAAATCCCATTCAGGGGTTGCGGTATTCAAACATTGGTATCTTTATTGTAATTGGTTCATATTCACTATATAAAAATATTGGTTTTAGGCATTATGGTTTGTTGTTTTTTATATTAAAAAAATCAGATTAGTGATATAGAAATCAGATTTATAATATTGCTGCCCTAAGGATTAACAAAAATATCCAGATTTGCTAGAACTTTCTTTTTCAAGGATATTACAGTGTTATCAAAGCAAATTTCCTCCCAAGCTTGTGGAAGGGAATTTAAAAAAAACAGAGGAAGATAAAAAGTTGTAGCTTTGAACTTCATGCAGGTTAGTGACAAAGAAGTCAGGTACTAGCAAAGGGAAAAGAAGAAAGCTTTAGAACAGCTAGGAGTCATGGAAAACCAAGACCCATAAGAGACCCGTTTTGATAGGCTTGTTCAGGGACAGGACATGTTAGCTGATATGACGGGTCAATTGATCAAAGTTATGTAGGGCATGAATGTGTAAAGGGCTCCCAACGGCGAGGAACGTTATTCTGGGGGAAATAGTAACCAACACACTCAGACGACAAACACTGGATCTATTGCTAGGCCCTTCCAGCCTAAATTCCTTTGCAAGGAGGTAGCAGTTCCAGAGGTTAAAACTCAACCATCGATTGTAGATGATATTACTGCTAGCTATGTGGAATACAGGGTTCTTCCATGTGAGATTAGAGAAGCTGTATCACTCACTAATTTCATCAATCTGAAAAAATAGGAGCGGACCAAGAGCTGATCCGAGACCACAAGCTACTTAGACTTGCAGTAGACACTAGGGAAGTTATCACTCTCTACTTTTGATGGCTCTGGCAAGAGTACCGCTTGTGCATGGATACAAAAGTTGGATACCTTCTTATCGTTCAGGCCAATGATGGAAGAGAAAGCCATCAAATTTGCAACCCTCCATCTAGAAGGGATAGCACATGAGTGGTGGTACCATGTCCTAATCATAAACGGACACAATCTCATTCGCTCATATGTTGATTTCAGTGACAAGTTGATAGAGAGATTTGACAGAGTGGATCTGGAAATTCATTTCCAGGAATTAGCTCAACTAAAACAATGACATTCAGTGACTATATAGCTAAATTTCATAAGCTTTTTGTAATGGTACCTGATGTAACAAAGAGGAGACTAGTTGTTTTGTTCATGTAAGGTTTAACTGAATCTCTTAGGGGTTTAGTGAAAGATTTCAGCCCTACTTCTCTAGCTCTTACACTTACTTGGGAGTACTCTTTTCTGGACCTCGCTTTAGACTATGACTGACACTTCAGCCTCGGGTTAATAAGGGCTATGGCTCCTTGGCGATCTTGGAGAGACAGTGCTTCCCCCATCACTTCCAGGACATCTTGTCCAAGTTATCCCTCTTCGACTCTCTTGTCCGGCCCATTGTTCTTTATGGCTCTGAGGTTTGGGGGCCCTTCTTACTTGAGTCTGAATGGGCTACTATGGAAAGAGTTCAGATCCTTCTTCTCAGACGTATCATCAGATGCAAGGAAACAATTCCCCACAATATTATCCTGACAGAGTTTGGAGCTCGTCACTTTAGGTTGGAAGCAATTTTTGGCCTTGTTTTCCTCCTACATCGTATTCGGAAGCTTGTTGATTCCTCTATGGGTAGGGATAGGTATCCTTACCTTGCTTACTGCTCGTCTGTGGCCATTGCTTCAGCTGATCGTTCCGATCGATCTCGTTGTTGGTATGCTGGAGTTTCACGACTTCTTGAGTCTATTGGTATTCAGGCAAATCACCTCCCACCATACAATTTATCCCTGAACGCTCCTGTCCATCACCTTCCAAGCAAGTAGGATCTGAATAGAACCATCAGAGATGATATCTACGGGCAATTCATTCAGTGTACCTAGACCAATCCCCCAGGTGGGTTATGTCCGAAGATGGCCTTGTATGCCGGGCATTTTCTTGAGATCAACAATGGTCTTATCTCTCGGCCTCAGTATATTTCCCAGCATTGGACACACGCTCTTGGCTTTTCCCCGGGTCAGTTTAGGGTTGGTTCTCATAGACTCAGGGTTGAAAGTGATCATTAGGTTGACTGTTCTGAGAAGATTTGTCAGCTTTTTTCCCTCTAGGAGATCGAAGATCACTTCATCTTCTGATGCCCCATCTACTACGAGATTAGAGGGAGATATCACTATTTGTTTAGAGAGCATCCGACATTCACTGACTTCTTCAGATACTATGATCAGAGGTGCCTTGCTCTCTATCTTCATGAGGCTCTTAGCCTTCAGGAGGAGACCTTTCAACCCCCTTCTAGGTAGATGACTACTCAACTAATCAATTCCTTTTTCATATTGCTCTCACGTGGAAGGGGCACTAAGCGTAAGAGTGATACCAATCATGACTACCACACAAGATCTGTTCGGATTCGAGTTATTATTTCACAGACTAGGGACGTCTAGACACACACAAGTTTAAGACCTTCCTCTCATAGAGGGCCTTTGAGATCCATCAGACGTACGTGGAGAATTCTTCCCTCCTTCGGACATCAGCACCTTGGATGTTCCACAACCCCCGATTCCGGACTCCAGCACATCACCAACTTCTTTCAGTCAGCATCGGATGTTAGTTGAGGGGGCCGAAATTTTTGCCTCCTCTTCCTTTGCTTCCTTCCTCCGCTTGTTCGGGTTATGTTGATCTCGGTAGGCTTTCTTCGAGCCCCCCTTCTTGCCCGTTCCTCCTTCTCTTCTTCTCTTCTCTGGTTGTTTTCAAAGACCTTTTTGTCCTTTGGTTGGATTCTTGTTTGCTCTTTTGTATTGGTGCAATCCCATTGATCTACTTTTGTGGTCATTTGTTGGTTTGTTAATATATTTATCTTATCTTATCTACAAGGAGCCATCAAAAAGGATTTGGATTTGGAAACTTCAGCTCCTAAAGGGAGATTCAGCCTATAGGACAGCCTAACACAGTCAAAACCAACACCTTATGGGCAATAGAAAAGGCCATTTCAGCTGGGTGGCTTTCCACAAAAGGAGTTGCTTAAAACCAACAAAGAGAGAAACAAGAAATGAACTTAGAAGGAAGAAATTGAGTTTCACTTGCAGAGATCCTTGGGGTCACAGATGTCTTCCTAAGGGACGTACATTACATAGAGGTGATATCTAACGATGAAGGAGAAGGTGAGGAAACAAAAGTGGACAAAGAAAAGGAAAAACCAGTGGTTGAAAATAATGGTGAAGAAAAGACTCTATATGGCACTCTTGCTTCTCTTTCAGATGCACCCAGGTATCACCCTTTTAGAGTACGTGGAGTACTACATGGACATAAGGTGACTATTTTGATTGATAGTGAGACAATCCACAACTTTATTGATGAGAGTTTGGTAACTCAAAGAGGTTTGAAAACAGAGGAATTCCAAGGTTTTAATGTTATGGTAGCAAATGGTTTTACTATTCCATGCACCAACAAGCTGAAGGGGTTGGAAATTACTCTTGGAAAACACAAGGTTTGTGATGATTTTTACGTGGTGGGCATAGGAGAAACCAATTTGGTGTTGGGGGCACAATGGCTACATTCACTTGGATAAATCACACAGAACTATCAAACTATGGAATTGAAATTCAAAACTGAGGGAGGAGAAGTTGTACTTCATGGTATGGCCAATGGAGTACCTAGGGTTATCACAGCAAAGTAGATGGAAAGAGCTTTTTGTAAGGGGCAAGTAGCATGGGCAGCCCATTATTTGGCAAGTATTGCCACTTCTAGTACTGATGATAGACCTTATCATGTGGACATATGATCTATTTTGGACACACATAGTACAATATTTAGTGATCTACCTTCAGGATTGCCATCGGATAGGGGATTCCTACACATCATAGAGCTGGAAACAAGTTCTAAACCTGTTGTGATTACTCCTTACCGCCATCCTAGAGTTTACAAAGAGGAAATTGAGAAGACAATCAAAGAGCTCTTGAAGATGGGGCATATTAGGCCTAGTTCTAGCCCTTTTACTTCTTTTGTCGTTTTTGTGAAGAAGGATGGGAGAATGAGGATGTGCATTGATTACCATCCTTTAAATAAGAAGACTGTCAAAAACAAGTACTCAATACCTAGAATCGATGAATTGATAGATGAGTTACATGGAGCGGTTTATTTTTCCAAAATTGATTTGAGATCTGGTTATCACCAAATCAAGGTAAGGGATCAATATGTGCACAAAACATCTTTTCATTGTCATTTTGGGCATTTTGAATTCTTGATAATGCCTTTTGGTTTAACCAATGTTCCAGCTCCTTTTCTAGTCATGCACGAACCATGTTTTTAGGGAACACTCGAGGAAATTTGTTCTAGAATTCTTTAATGGCATTTTGCGTACACTAAGACTTGGGAAAACACCTATAACACTTGGATACACTGTGTGGAGCAAAGCTCTTTTTGCAAAAGAATCCAAGTGTGAGTTTGGAATGACCGAAATTTTATATTTGGGACATGTGATCAGTGCCCAAGGACTACAGGTTGATCAAGGGAAGATCCAAACAATGTTGGATTGGTCATCCACCCATGCCACTTTGACACAGTTGAGAGGATTCTTTGGTCTTTGCAGTTATTACAGGCAGTTTGTGAGAGGGTTTTCACAACTTGCTTGTCCCATTGACTGATTTGACAAAGAAAGGGGCTTTTGACTGGTCTGAAACAACCCAATAGCAAACTTTGAAAAGCTTAGAAAGGTAATGAATTCTTGCCCAGTATTGGTTGTTCCTAATTTTACATATTATTTTTGTGTTAGAATGTGATGCATCAAGGGAAGGAGTGGGGGCTATTTTAATGCAAAAGGGGCATCCAATAGCCTTTGAAAGCCGGAAACTTAGTAAGGTAGAGCGTGGATTCTTCTATTTATGACAAAGAGATGCTCGCCATCATGGATGCATCTGGCAAAATTCCGACAAATGTTTGTGGCAGGTTTGTGGTCAAAACTGATCACAACAGTTTGAAGTTCTTTCTTGGCCAGAAGGACTTGAATGACAGGCAACGAAGAGTGGGTGAGTAAGCTCCAAGCTTATAATTTCGACATAGAGTATGTTAAATGAAAGAATAATGTTGTAGCAGATGTTTTATCTAGAAGACCTTTTCTATCTTCTATATCTGAAATCTCTACTGATTGGAAAGCTTTAATAATTGCGGAGTATGTAAAGAATGATTACACTAATGAGATCCTTGAGGGCAAAATACAGGACAACTACCGGGTGGTTGATGATCTTATCCTCTACAAGAATAGAATCTATTTGGTACTTGAATCCAAGGTAAAAAGCAAAATCTTGATGGCTATCCATGATACACCATTGGCCAGTCATGTAGGGTATTTTAAGACATATAAGCAGATCAAAGATCAAATTCTCTTGGAAGGGACTCGAGGTAGAGGTCCTCCAATACATCAAAGAGTGTATTGTGTGCCAACAAAACAAGGCGGAGCATTCTTTTCCAACAGGTTTATTGCAACCCTTACCTATTCCCAACCAAAAATGGGAAAGTATATCAATGGATTTCATCACAGGTCTTCCCAATGTTCAAGGTAAGAATTGTATTTTTGCAGTGGTTGATAGACTCACTAAATATGCTCACTTCTTTGCTATTCCTAGCAAATTTAAGGCTCCACAAGTTGCTGATTTATTTTTCAGAGAGGTATTTAGGCTACATGGATGGCCTAAATTTTTTGTGAGTGACAGAGATAGCAGGTTCCTTAGCTTGTTTTGGAAGGAGTTCTTCTGCTTGACAATAATAGAGTTAACTCCGAGTACTAGCTATCATCCACAGAGAGTTGGGCAAATAGAGATTGTGAACAAGTGGATTGAGTCTATCAACCACAAAATTATGTGGCAGGATAGTAGTCAGCTTGGGTCAAATGGCTCTATATGGGAGAGCAATGCTACAATACCACTCATCACATGTCCATAGGTGTAACACCCTTTAGAGCTTTGTATGGTTATGATGCTCTTTCCTTTGTGGATTTAGTATTTGCAGTTAGTAGAGTGACGGGGCAAATGACTTGATTGCACTGAGCCAAGATATCTTAAGAATGCTCAAAGAGAATATCCAACATGCACAAAACCAACATAAATTTTATGTAGATAAGCACCGCATAGAGAGGAATTTTGAGGTTGGTGACATGGTTTTCCTAAGGTTGCAGCCCTATAGACAGTTTTCTCTGAAGAAGAGCGGACCTAAAAAGCTCAAACCCTGTTTCTATGGACCGTACAAGATCAAGCAAAGGATAGGAGTGGTTGCCTATGAGTTGGATTAACCAGAGCAAAGTAAGATACATAATGTTTTCCATGTCTCATGCCTAAAAAAGGCTTTACAACATATTGTTCCTTCTATTGAGTTGCCTCCTTTGGATGATGAAGGCAAACTTGTGTTGGTTCCTGAAGTAATTTTGGATTTCATGGAGAAGAAATTAAGGAACAAGGTTATCATTGAGTATTTGGTACGATGGAAGGATTTACCTGCAGAAGATGCTACTTTGGAGGGTGCTGAAATTCTTAAGCATCCCAGCATGCAATTGCTTGAGGGCAAGCAATTCCAGGAAGGGCTGACCATAATGTCCCCTTTTCAGAATTAATTGCTTTTGGACACCTAAAGCCTATTTTTATTATTTTCCGTAGGCTAAGTGGAAATTAAAAGAGGAAAATAAATTAATTTAAGTAGTCCAAAGATATTTTATATTTTAATTGGAAAAGACACTTAAATTACATTTTTAATTCAAAAAGCATTGTTAGAATAAAATAATAGTAGAAGGTTGACTTATATTATTGGGCTCTAAGTTAGAATTAATAAATAAATAAAGGGGGGGCGCCAAAGTTGAAGAGAGAGCTGCATGTTTTTGTAACTCCTAATTTTAGGATAAGGGATGACAAAAGTATTATTTAAATACGTTAATCCTATTCTTAGGATGGGGCGCCAACATGGAGGTGAATAAAAGATTATTTAAAAGTGTTTAATCCTATTTTTGGATGGGATGCCAACATGGAGGGATTTATTATTTTTAATAATTCCAAGCTTGTGCATGTAAGTTTAAAAAGGGAAGCGCCCACTTTAGAGTGCTTGAAAGTTATAAAGGCAGACTTGGGGGTTCATTGTAACATATCTTGAAAATTTATCAATTATATTCTGTCTGCAAGTGGTTTCAGCTTTTACAATAGCAATAGAGGACGCAAACCCTCATTTGCATACAGGTTTGGGAACGTAAACCCCCACGTCTGAGCTTGGCAATCCCATTCAGGGGTTGCAGCATTCAAACACTGGTATCTTTATTGTAGTTGGTTCATATTCACTATATAAAATATTGTTTTTACGTGTTATGGTTTGTTGCTTTTAAAAAAAAAATCAGATTAGTGCTACTGTTATAGAAATCAGATTTCTAATATTGCTGCCCTAGGGATTAACAAAAATATCCAGATTTGTTTGAAGTTTCTTTTTCAGGGATATTACAGCAGATACGGAACAAGCTTATAGCGCTTGAGCAAGAATTAATTCAACTAACTTGACAAAAAGAGAATGGAGGTGAGAAAAATGCAGGCCATTGTGACAATGATGGTGGCAAGGTTTGCAAAACATTATATGAGGTGTTGTGTGTTGAAAAGCACAAAGTTACTAAGGAGCGGGAGCATCTCTCGAGCTAATGAGCCTAAGCCGGTAATTAGAATTCCTTATCCAATGAATACAGTCAGTGTTCAATGAACTATTGTGTTTTAAAGAGAAGGAAATCAACTAAATATGACCCTTCAATATTGTGTGGGTTTGAATCCAACATACATTTCCCACTCCAAGATACACCTGCATGGTATCTTTTGATTTGTTTTGGAGCTGGTCTTGGCATAATGTCATAATGTCCACAGCCATGCAAGGCATAAGGGGAATAGAGAGGCTAAGTTATTTGATGAGAGTTTTAAGAGTTTGGTTGGGATGTTGTAGAGGACCATTGCCTGAGATGGTGACTAAAATGGGGCATGCACAACTAGGTGCTCCACTTACTAGTTTTAGACCAATGGGAATGAAATTTGTAGCAGGCTTAGAGCCATAGGGCGGGCCTTCACTAGCCATGAGTGGTGGAATGATGCGACTAGAAGCAGCAATGGAGGTTGTATTAGGTTGAACGGCAGATTAGCGTTGAAATGCAATAAGGGAATGATCCCACATTCACCATATAACGACATTTGCACTATACATTTAAAGCCATTAAAATATATTAGTGAGAAGCCTCTCGAGGAGGTTGTACTCCACGGGCCCAAGACAACGTCTTTTTGATGGGCAATGGAGGCACAGAAACATGAGCTTTTAAAAAGGCATTGGTGACGAGTCCCGCATGCACCGGGTAAGTGGTAAGTTTGTGGTATATATGCAAAAGTGTTGGTATAAAGTAATAGGAAGCCCGTAGAAAGGGGGTCGTGCCTCCTCAACTGTCGAAGACACCATTCAATAATTGTTGCCAAAGACCTAAACATTTTGCATGAAAACCAAGGATGAATAGTGATCAAACATTCAGAAGCAAAGTGGCAAAAAACTGCAAAACCCTTCCGAATGTGCAAACAAATCGAATGAGTGACACATAGTAGAGGACTAATCGCAGCCACCTGTCAGTAGCAGGGGCAAAATGGTAAATTCTTCAAAATTAATCACAGCAATGCCAGCTGTTCATCTACGGTGGATAAATCTTAACTGTCCATCTCGCCTTCAAAGGCAAAGCATGACAAATCACAAAATCCTCACGAATGATGACAAAACCCTCATGAATATGCAATGGCCATCAAATTAATCAATCAGATCTTGACCATCCATCTCTAATCTGAATGCCAAAGCACAAATCTTACATAGCCCTTCTGAATGCACAAGATGCTGCCATGTGGCAGCTTGTGATTGATTTGACAAGTGGATGATGTGGCAATAAAAAATTGCAAAAATGATTTATTTTATTTTAATGCATTAATGGGAAACAAGGCATTGACCATCTTTTGGCCATATTTTTTGATCCAGGGCTCCATTTTGCATCTCGTCCATTGTGTTGGAAAGCTCATTCAAAGAGCTATGCAATGATATCAGATTTGGGGAAATGAGGTGGAAAGCCAGGGACCTATTAAACTCGTACTTTCAGCATCCACATGCTTTTCACAGGGAAAAATGGTGCTCGGGCAATTTGGATTGTCGGGCATAATCTACTATTGCCATGATGATAATTCACATTTGATAACTGTGATTGTGTGTGACTTGCTACATGTCCATGATGACTTGAAATGAAATGGCCTATGCGAATGGTAATGACTCCATGCCCAAGGTCTTTGAGAGAGAACCTGGATGCCCTTGCAATTTTCTAAATTGATCTATCATAAAGAATGCACTCTTATGCTACTGGATGATGATCCCCTGTGCTTGCAAACATGCCACATCATGAATGATCATTGGGCATTTGTTGAATGCTTCATTTTGATGCCAAATGTGATGTGATCCTTCAATTTGTATCCTCTGCTGCCACTTGTCACCGAATTACCCTCAGTTCATGTTGAAGATATGCTCAAGTGTTCTAGGAAGTCCTGGATTAATCTTTAGTCCAATCACATTGAGAAACACTAGTTGTGTGGCAATAGGATCCTTCTCAAGCTTTGATCTATTTGCCAAGTATCATTGGATCTCTCATTTCACATTTCAGGTGTTTTTGCTTCCAATTGAGAGTGATCCTCTCAAAATTAAAGATGCATTGGGATTGGATGGTCCATTTAAAGTTTCTAACCAAGTGCCACTTCTTGTTGGATCCTTCAATTTTAATTCCTTAATGATCCCTTTATTCCACTCGAGGAAACTTTGCAGCATATCCTACATATTGATGAAGTTTTCTTTCATCCAAATCTTTTTTCGAAATCGGAATGTTGTTGTCTCAACTTGGGTCTTTTCATTCTCTGTTTTCTTTAGCAATTTGTGAGGAGATTTTATAGTGATTTTAATGTTTGAGCATGGGGAAATTGCTAGGAAAAGGGTGAAATTCAAAGGGAACATCATATTTCTCAAATTTGATGCTTTGGGCCTTTGTTGCAGGTTTCAAGGATTAGAAATTGGTCATGGAGCTCTAGTTTGTTGTGTACAAAAACTTGAGCAAAGTTGTGAAAAAGTCATGTACCAATACTTTGCTTTGAACTTTAATCATTCTCAATTGTGCATTGATTTGTATATATAATTCTTATGCATATTTGAACCTTTAATGAGAATATACATTAATGTGTAACTAGTTTAATATCTGCCATTGTGTGTGTTGCAGAAAGTAGGAAGTAGACCCAAGATGTCCTCATCAATGTCTATTTACTCACATCAAAATGAATGAACAACCAAAAGTGATTGTATTGTGTTCAAAACGCAACAAAAAGTATATTTACATCATGTAAAAGGATGTGAAAGTGTATAAAAGAGTATGTAAAACTAATGCGATGTACAATGAAGGGTAGGGTATATGTAGCTTAAGCAAGTGCAAGCTTCCCTTTCCTTATTGGCCACATAATAGGCAAATGTGATTAGCCTAGGAAGAGCTGGCATTTTATTGGCTAGCATAAAAGCTAGTACTTATCATATTCTAAGCCTAGGAAATTGTGCACTATGATGCGCTTATCTAACTTTAGAATAGTGAAATATTCTGAGTTAACTTAATAAAGGTAAATAATATATTACACCAACATCCCCCTCAAGAACAACTTGAAGAGGCTATACAAAAAAGGAGGCTCAAAATCCCCTCGAAAATGGGTCCCAGCAACTATGCGTGATAAGGTACCCATGTACAATTAGGAAAAAACAATCAAATTATCAATATATGCATTGGAAGGTGTTGCAAAGTTATTCAAGAAAGCAATACAGCACACAAGAAATTACTACAGCAATATGCTGAAAGATGATGGCTGATCCATCAATAAAAAACTGCAAAAAGTTGAGATGTCCCTGTAAGAATACCGAAGAGAGCTACACAACATCCAAAGAAAGCAGTATCACAACACAACACAACACAACACCCCCTGTAATGTTGAATTGGTAGAGTGGATGAAGAAATATGTACTACTCGAACACGGAATAACTTACAAAGTTGGGGATGGCAGAAGTTACTCACATAAGCTAGACAAAATTGTTAAGGTGTCGAAAACAGATAAAATAAATCACAAAAAAGACAGCTGAAAAGCTATCTAGGATGGGGAAAACAAAAGAATTATTATAAGGATCTCACTGCCAGTGCTGGGAAATCCTACAAATGGAACCCAAAAGAACACCAAAGTAGACAGAGAAGTTGGGGACACCAAAACTTACTCCACACAAAGAGGGAGACTGTCAATCTGTCAAAATAGCCATCATGGAGGTGAAATTTACTCCAAGGAGTACTCCTTGGCAGTATGAACGGTGTGTGAATGATTTAACTGAATAGTGGAGGAAGGCTGTTGGTAAATCCTCGAAAAGAGTGCTTACGACAATGCCCTATCATCAATCCATCCCAAATGAATGTGGATTGTAGAAGAAGATTCTTGTGTGTGATTGGGTGCCGTGTGCATAACTGGTGTATGCAAAGAAATGTCTGAACCTGAATCAATTTCAGGTGTCACAAGCCCGAGTAAAGGTGCAAGTTGCACAATCTGGACAATAGTTGATGTGGCAAGACTCTCATGCCTGACATAATAAAAAATGGCTTAGGACTCTCATGTCTAAAACAATGTGCACAAGAACTCATGTGTAGTTCTATGTTCTTAGGAAGAGTGAAGCAAACAAAAACAGGACATGAAATTGAACAAAAATGGTCCCAATCAAGATGAAGCACGTGCTCAATAACCAATGCCACGGTGAGCAATCCAGTGAACAAGTTGGATGGGTGACACATTTCCCTATGAGCGTTTACCGCCTCCGCCAAAATAACCCATGGAACAAAGTGAACAGGATCCAAAACCAGTAGTGTGCTTCTCAAATGAGTTGAGCACATCAACTAGATGATCTGAAGTGTGGGTTACTACATGGGCACCCATAGGTAGTGCAGGATCACAAAATGACTCAATGACTCATGGTCTGGTAGAACACAATCCAGAAGAGCATTGAGAGGGTGCAACCCAGATTCAGAAACAGTGATAGGAGTTGGACTAGGAGCAATAAAGTCCACATGAAAAATCTATTGTTGCAACAAGGCCACAATGTCCTGCAAAGATTGGATGACTGCATCTTTGTCAGAAATCAGTGAGAGAAATAAGGAGGTTCGGCTCTTGAGTGACCTATTCTCTTCAACAAAAGTAACAAGGTCATCTTCAAGTGCAGCTACTTCAAAGAACAGCATAGAGCTTTCCAAACTACAAGTTATTTGTGGCCTGAACGAGGGTGTGGAGGTCTGACATGAAGCCATTACAATGAAAAATAGGTAGGAAAATGTCTTGAAATACCCTCAAACTAAATTGAGGAACACCCAAAATATAGGCTAAACCCCCAACTACTTTAATGAAGTAGTTTTACAACATTTTTCCCTGTGAACAAAGAGTGGAAAGTGGGAAACAGAAAAACGTTTTTCTGTTTCAATACATTATGAAGAAGATACAATCACCCACCTGAATTCTACTCGAAAAAATTGCTAGAAAATGTGCACAAGGAAGAAATGAAAAGAAACCAGAATGCACACATGCTCATTGTGTGTCTGCGATTTTATTATGTGAGAAATGTTTACAAAATGATTGAATTGGTTACAACCGTTTATTAGTTAATACTTAAATAATAATAACTTGACACTAAATGATAAGCCTAAGATTCTTATACCGGTATCCTCTCTTAAGACTTGTACCATAGAAAAGAAGATATAGTTACAATCTTCAGACGCTTTTGTTTTGAATAACAGTTCTTGGACTAGGTAGAACTCCAAGTTGCCTCCGTAACCCTCGTAAAGGTGTGGCTCCCAAGCTGAATTCCCGAGTTCTTGGATTCCACCTCCCCAAACTCCCAAATTACAAAATATCCCAAATTGTTGGACAATCGTCCATGTAGAGCTATTCCGACAATGCTCCATTAGGTTGTCTCATGAACCTCGTAATGGTAAATTCGCGAGATCCATAGACTCTAGAACTATTTGGGTAGCCATCCATGCTGAGTTTTACTTACGATGGATTCCTTCCTATCATCAAACATTGAATTCTTTAGAGTATGTATTCTTCTTCTTCATCAATAATTTTTTTTAGCAAATTCAACATCTAATGGATTGTCAACAAAGGCCACATTTACTTCTTGCGGGTTATCCTTGTGTTGGCCTTTGAGAACATACTCTGCTCGAATGTGACAATTCCAAGTTATATGACCTCATTTCTTGCAATAACAACACTCAACTTGTCTGGTGTCTTTATTTGATTTTCTGTGATTATTTCTTGTGTGGGAGTATAGTGCACTTTCATGTGAAGAATTACATTTTGTATCGTGCACAATTCTCTTTTCTTCAGCCAAGAGAGCTGAAATCATATCTTCCAAGCTTTGTGAAGGCATCTGACTAAGAGTAAAAATGGCATTGCTATACGAAGAAGGCAAACTATTTAACATAATGGCTTTAGAATCTCGTCATCTATTGGAACTTTAACCTTTGCTAATTGTCTTAGAAGAGATCTCAGATTATTTATATGATTGGACATAGTAACATCATCTACAATCTTTAATCGAAAGAGTTGAAGCTTTAAAGAAAATTTAACATTCGCTACTTTTGCCCAAACAACCTATTCAGGTTATCTTAGATGTCTTTGAATGATTTGTCTAAATCTATATGATGGAGTTCAGAATAAAAAAAAACAACCCTGATTATAGCTTTAGCTTTACTGTCGCAACTTTTCATTAATAATACCCCACAAAATTTGGTTCATTAATTGCATTTGGATTTTAACCTTCCAAATGTGGAAATTGAAACCAGAATATTTTTATGCTAGTAAAATCTTTGTTCTGGAATATTTATTTAGACGGAAAAATAAGTGAATATAGATAAGTATGAATACCCGGACTGTGCTCTAGAAATTCACTAGTGGTTGTTTTGCTCCCTCAAAAATCACGACCGGTTGTTTTGACTAGATATATTACTTCCCTCGAAAATTGCAATTATTGTACCCTTCGACGTCGTCTGTATTTTTCCCTAGATGTTTGTATTTTTTCCCTTTTTGACTGTATATCCTGCAAAATAGTTTGCAATTGTATGTGATGTATATAATACATGTTTCACGTATGCTCGCAACTGGTAAATCAATGGCATCGATGTTTTAAAATGGTGGCGGTGCAAACCAACGACAACTTCGTTATTCTTTATGTTGCTATTAATGGTGAAAATGGAGTTTGGATTTGCGACTAAGTTTCCAACCCTCACGACCCCTTGTCGGCTCTCACAACCCCTTGTCGGCCCTCACAACCACCATCACGAATTTATCCTCTCGCGCCCTTATACACAACTCTCAATACATGTGCATATAAGACCTGAAACTTGCCATTCGTACTCGAAATGCCCTATATAACCCTCAAAAATATTTTGAATGTTCTTCCTTGGTTGAACGGGGATAAAAAAAAACATGCATTTTATAAGCACAATTTTTAAGACAGAGCCTATTGAAAAGTTTTCCCAATAAAGTCCTAGAAGGGCCCACTATAAAAAAAAATCACTACATATCAAGTGCTCAAACCAACAAATATAAGATGCACAAAAAATCAATCAAGTTCAAAGAAAGGGGATGTACATCCAATGCAACATTTGCAAGATAAGGAGGTCAGGAAGGGTGTGCGAATGGAGGTTTCATAGGTTCCTTGGCAAGAAAACCACATATCCGTACAGAATGAAACAAATCTGCCTTAGGGAACCAATACCAAAATATTCATCTTGGAAATATGCTTCCAAGAAAAAACGTGTGCCTCCAAATGTCCTAGATCAAAAGTTATGGCTTCCAAAGCGCAGGTAGGTCCAAAAGATAGCTGGGAGGAGGCCATGGGGGCTAACCATCTAAACTATAGGGTCATATGGCGGACCAATCGGTGCATGTAGGGGCTAAAGGCTGAAACCAGAAGGTCACATGGCACACCAACCGCTAGGTGTAGGGTCTAAAGTGTCGCAAGCTGAGGAAAGGGCTAGGCAAGGCCTTAGGAACCTTCATGAAATCGCACTAACAAACTATAAATCGAAAATCTTAAAACTTGGACTCGGTGGAAAACTTGTGAAGTGAAGAATCTGGAAAAATGAAGTAGGGTCCTCCAACCTCACAAATTATTAGAAAATGGATGGACACTTTAGAGAACGCCATGCATCCTAAGCTAGATTGTTTCGACATAGGTACGAATACGGGTACTGGTATGGTACGTTGAAACGGCAATTTTTTTTTTTAAAACCTCGGGTATGGTACGTTGTGGGTACGTTCGTACAATATATATATATATATATATATTTAAAGAAAACAACAAGCTTATACTCTCAACAACCTATAAAATATTAAAAGTCAACAACAAACTTATTATGAATTAGAAGCCATCTAAAGCAAGATTTATTTGACTGGATACAATAAGACCACAAAACATTAAATCTATGAGTCCATCTACTAATGGGCTCACAAACATTCTACTTATTGTTAAGGCTCAGGGAAAGGTTTGGGGAGAAGGCAATCTTTTCATAGAGTTGATTGGAGGTAGCCTCCTAGAGAGGGGACCCTTTGAGCCACCTCATAATACCCCAAAAGTCATTCTCATCCTCCATAATTAGTCCAGTAGAGGGAGTTGTGAAAGCATTTCTGAGCATTGTATACATTCTAAACTGAGATTGAGGAAGCTTATAGAAAGCTTTAAGATCTGTCCATTCCATCCACTTCCCAAATCTGTACAAGTCATGAAATATTTTAATTCCTTTCTCAAACCAAAGGAGGGTAGAGCATCCTCTTGTCAAGGCAAGGATCTTCTCATTATATTTCAGATTCGACGAAATCGATTTGTAAGCTTGGCACCTAGTGTTAAAGGAAGAGAAGATAGGCTGCCGAACCACCAAGTGCTTCACTTGTTCCCATGCCTTCCAAATTGACTGAAGAGTAAAGGACCCATGAGTAGCAATAGGGAAGCCCCCAAATAGTAAGTCAACCAAATGAAGTCCTTTTCATCTCTTTTGACCCTTCGGAGCCTATTGGCAATATTAAATCTCACATGATCTTTCCAAGGTTCAAGTCCAGTCAAAGACCTCAAGTTTTGTTTATTTTTTTGCACTTAAAAAAAAACGTGTGGGTACTCTGTGGGTATGTACCCAAAGGCCTTGGGTATGTCCCGGGTATGGATTTCTGTATCCGGGACGTACCCAGGGCCTGTGGCTACGGTACGTACCCACAGTGTACCCGTACCCATACCCATACCCGGTATGTATCAGGCCCGGTATGTTTCCGGGCAGTCTAGATCCTAAGTCATCTTCGGAGTCCTCATTTGTTCATCTTGAGTCTTCTTAGGAGTGCTCAAACCATTCATCTAAGTCTTCTTAGGAGCCCATAACTTCATATATTCACAAAAAAAATCTACCCAACAAAAAAATATGATTTTTTTCTTAATTTTATTAGAAATCTATTGCCACTGCCCAGAAAATCGTGATGTTTCAAAAAAATTGAAAACAATAAAAAATGTATTTAAAATAACCATTTTGAGCCAAATAGAAGAAACCCAGATGGGTTTTCACAAAATCCAAAACATTGGGTGACTGAAAACAAACTATAAAGGAGGAAAAAAGTGTGGAAATGCTGAAGAATGATCTGAAGTCCACAAGGAAGGTACTGATAGGAAGCAGGCTCTAGTACCATGTAGAAAAGAGGAACTAACCCAAGATGTCCGAATCAATACCTATTTACACCCCATAATGATGACCCTGCAGACAACTCGATGAACCACTAAAAGTTGTATTGTATTCAAAAAGCAATACAAAGTTTGTCTACATCATGTAAAAGAATGTGAAAGCATATATAAAACTGATCTGATGTACAATGAAGGCTTAGGCATGTATCATAGTTACCAAGTTCAGAAATCCAGATCTGTTTGACAGGGCAAACAAATCTAGAAATTCGGAGTTCTCGAAAAAGTTCAGAAAAATTCAGTTTGGTATATATACATATATTATATATTATATTTGATCATACATAAATTGAAGTATATATAAAAATATAATATAACATATTTTATTATATTTTAAATATAATATATATTATTATAGATAAAAATACGATATTTTATTTAATTATTACATATATATTATATATTAATATATTATTATCTTTTTTATTTTATTATAAACAAAAAATAAAAACAGTTTCTTTCACATGCATTAATAACTTAATAAATATACTATGAATGATTCCCCCGCTCGGGGAAGCCTTCAACTTACCATATATTAAGGTTTCAAACCTAAAAAGTAAAACATGAGACTTTTTTACTTCTTGTGCTCTCCCGCAGACCACCGACAGGCACCTCTGCCTTCAAGCACTGCCGCCGAGCACCACCAAATTGGGAATTGAATCACGCCAAAAGACAGAAATAAATGCAGTTACTTTGCTTTCTTCCTAAGAGTTTGAAACCACTTCGATCAGGAAGAAATTTCTTTGATCTACTACCGCTTGTGAATAGGTTTAGGGTTTGTACGAGGCGAACTGGATCGGATTTATCTGGCCACCTCTAAAAATCCTGTCTGGACCGGATCTGGACCATATCCGGCCAAACCTAGTAATTATGGTATGTATAGTTTGAGTAAGAGCAAACTTCCCTTTCGTTATTGACCACATCATAGGCAAATATGATTAGATTATGAAGGGGTGGAATCTTATTAAAGATGTACATATTCTATTCTAAGTCTAGGAAAGTGTGCATTGCAGTGCACTTATCTAACTTTCGAATAGGAATCTATGATAAGTTAATGTAAGGTTCATAATATATTGCACCAACATGTGAATGTCTATGCAAGAATCTGTAAAACTTGTGTAGATGTCCTTTCAGATGTTTTCCATCTCTACTATGAACAAATTAGTGGAACGTTGACCCAATGAATAAGGCACGGTCTTTGCATCTAGATCAAACATTCATTATAAGCTTTAAAATTTCCTCTTACAAGAATTCCATTCGTTATGATACCTTTAGGGAGTTATTTTGAGTTTTGATTAGTGTTCAGATCTGCTCAATTTGTTGATCTTTGTGTCACAAAATGGTTTACAGAAGAGTGTGCAGGTTTTAAATATTATCTTCACATCTGTTGTCAAACAATCCATGTCTAAACTTTCCAGGTAAATGTGTGTCTACAGCATTAGTGACAAATTATAGGACATGTAGTCATGGTGGTTGCATCTACTATTCAGACTTGCAAAGCTTTAACTGAATGCATATTCATTAGCCTTTATGATTGCTAGGGACACCCCTGGTCTTGCAGAGCCAAAAGTGAGGAGAGATGACCCCCTGTTGTGCAGTTGTCTCCCCTGTTGTAACAGATTATGTCATAATTATATCTTGTGCCCACCAAATCAAGGGTGATGATCTGGGAACCAACAGTTTGAAAGTTGGTTTAGAGGCCAATAAAGAGTGCCCAGCCTTTTTAGTCTTTTGCCCATCTGTAACAGCTGAAAAGTGTGCCGTAAAAGCTGACTGTGTGCTTAAGTTCATGGCAAGACTTGGTAAACGGGCACTTGTTGAGGACGGAGTATAGTAACAATCTCTAAGTTACTTATGAGAATAAGCAATGATATTGAACCAAAGGCTTTTTGTAAAAGTATGGATATTTGGTCATATGTCCCCTTGCCAGGGGTGCTCTAAAACTCTTTAGGCCTTGAATCTGGAATTAAGAGAATAATGGCAGCAGAAACAAGTGACCTCATTCTTCTACTCTGTTGTATTATGTATGAAACAGCTCATAACTGTTAAAAATGCATTATGGTATATTGTTCCTGAAACTGCATACAAAGATAACATGGGAACAGCCTGACCAGTTTCAAGTAAAACAGTCACAGTTACCTGTTAACTTTCTTTAGAACCCCACAAGATCCATTACCATATGCATAGGACAATATCTAGGTAGCCAATACGAGTACGGGTATGAATATGGGGTAAGTGACTTATGAGAAAAAGCAATGATATTGAACCAAGGCTTTGTGTAAAAGTATGGATATTTGGTCATATGTCCCCTTGCCAGGGGTGGTCTAAAACTCTTGAGGCCTTGAATCTGAAATTAAGAGAATAATGGTGGCAGAAACAAGTGACCTCATTCTTCTACTCTGTTGTATTATGTATGAAACAGCTTATAACTGTTAAAAATGCATTATGGTACATTGTTCCTGAAACTGCATACAAAGATAACATGGGAACAGCCTGACCAGTTTCAAGTAAAACAGTCACAATTACCTGTTAACTTTCTAAGAACCCCACAAAATCCATTGCCATATGCATAGGACAATATCTAGGTAGCCAGTATGAGTACGGTACGAATACAGGGACGGGACCCCATATGCTGGTACAGCGATTTTTTTGGGGGGCTTGGGTAGGGCTTTGGATACGGCCATACAAAAAATATATAAAATATTAAAAAATAAGCAAATTAACAATATAATATGCATAGAGTAAACAACTTAAGCTAAATAACTACAAAACACGATGATAATTCAATGCCAAATGTCATGATATTCATTGGTCGATCTTAGAATAAGTACTTAGAACTTGGAAAAAGAAAAAAGAAAAAAACAAAATTATGGCAAGTAATGTACCATGTACCTGGGACGTTTCCCCAGTGTACTGGGTATGTACTGTATCCATACCTAGACCCTGTAGGGCTAGGCCCTAGATACGGCCGTGGATATGACTATACAAGAAACATATAAATTTGAGCCTAATAATAGGGATTAACCATATATTATGCATATGCCAAACAAAATAAGCTAAATAACCACAAAAAAATACTCATAATTTGTTAAAGCCAACCAAATCCCAAATGAAAACTACAAGTTTTTTTTTTTGATTATTAAACGCTTTTGACTGGAGCTATGAACTGGGGGGTTAGGCCCCAACCATACAATAGAGTAGTAGAAGAAGACGAGGAAAGGAAGAAGAAAGGAGAGGGACAGTAAGAAGAAAGTCCAACGTCTACAAGAGAGAGGATTGGAACAAGAAACAACAAAACGCAAAAGCCGAAGCGAACCAAGCAAACCAAGCTCAAAGGCCAAAACCCGAGCACTCAGCCGATTTGGGTGCCGCACGCCTGTTTGCCTTGCGCAGAAGGAAGTGGAAGGCACCACTAGCCCTGTCCTTGAGCTCCTGCCACTTTTCAATAGCAGAGTGAACAGGAAACACGGCCTCGTCAACATGCACCTCGGGGAGGAGCCTATGGTCAAAATGTCTCGTCGATAACAAAGACTGAACATTTTGAGCATAACGAAGGAGATCTCGATACTGCCCGCAGAGCCATTGAATATTGTGACTAGACCCAATGGCGAGCTCATCAACCTCTTCGACGCACATAAGAGGATCAGGGAGGGAGAATTCAAGCAATTCTTCGTGAAGACCGACCCTGTGAGCAGGGTATATCTCGTTGTTGGCGACGAATTTGACAACAATCAGATCCCAGTGTAGAAGCAAAAAAAAGGAGACAAAGGCCGAAGCGATTTCCGAGTTGGAACGAGCACGCTGAGACCGGAAACGATAGGAATCGCCCAAGATGGATTCAATCGCTTCGGCTTCCTCATGGGATGAGTAACGAAAGACTTCTGATAGACGATTTCTATCAATATCATATGGCGATGCTTCTTTCGGAACCAAGCTCTGAAGAAAAACAAAAGGAAAGCCTAAGAACGCCATGAACGGAAGAAGAAACGAACATGCTGCGCGAAAACACTGGAACAGAGGCATGAATCCACCCCAGGCCAACGCCCACGCCTAAAAGAGGCATTACACGAGCGGAGGGGCAAATCCAGACTGCTGGAGTGTACCCTACAGCGCGTGTGAGATGATGTAGGAGAGGCCTTGCCATGCTTCTGCGTGTCTCGAGATGACAGTGGTGACAGGGTGATCAACGGAAAAGTTTGCTAGAAGATCCGCAACATGATTAGCTTCACGAAATATATGATTGATGTGCCATGTGCGTATTTTGCCAAGCCAAAAGAGGATGTTGGAAATGAAAGGGTTAATTCTCCACGAAGGGGAAGACCCACTAGAGATAGCATAAATAATGATTTGGGAATCCCCTTCAATGAAAAGGGATTCACATCCAAGGTGTACAACCATTTTGACCCCTTCCAATAGTGCTTGAGCTTCAACCAAATTACAAGAGCAATCAAGAATAGGAAAGGAACCAGCAGAAATGAGAGTGCCAGAATCACTCCTGATAATACATCTAGCACCATATTTACTAGGGTTCCCCCTTGAGGCCCCATCAAAATTCAGTTTCCACATGTCCCTAGGGGGAGGTCGTCATTTGGCCCTTTTTCTTCTAATTAATTTCTCAACTTGGGAAAGGCCTTTTTTGATGATGGAACCAGGACTGGGGAGTTTGATGAGAGGCCAAGAGTTTTTGATGATCGCATCTGTAGAAGAGAAAATGGGATTAGAGAGACTGTTTTTACTGACAGTTTCCGAGATGGCCACTTCCAACTTATTAAGAAAAACAGGGAGCTCTGCAAACTGATCCCGGAATAAACGTAAATTACGTTCCCACCAAATGTGCCAAATAAGGAAAAAAGGAGCAGTGAACCAAATAGAGCTGAGGGAGCTATCATGTCCAAAACTAGGCCATGAGAGGAGAGTATCACCAATATTTTTACAGGGAACCCAAACAAGATTCAGTTTGGATAAAAGCCAATGCCAACATCTGGAAGCAAAAGAACAAAAAAGAAAAAGATGATCTAGATCCTCCTTGGCATCACTGCAGAGCACACATTTGGAGGGGCTGGCATAACCCCAAATGAAAACTACAAGTTACAATCATGATATATTAAATTTAATCAACAAAATAAGCTAAATAACCACAAAAAATTACTCATAATTTGTTAAAGCCAACTAAATGCCAAACGAAAACTACAAGTCACAATGTCATGATATATTAAACTAAATTATTACATCAATGATCTAATTAGTATTCAATATTCATCATATTTCTCTTCAACATCAACATCAACATCAACATCAACATTTAGTTCATTAGAACCATGTGAACTCAAAGCATTCCGACTACCACTAGCACCCCGCAGTGCATGTAGGTTTTCTGGTGCCAAATAAATCTCCAAGTCATGTTGGGAAATGGAAGCATCCATGTCAAAATTCTTTGGGTCAACATCTCAATGCTTTGTTAGTCCTTGTACTTTAACTACTTGTGAGATAGAAGGCGCAAGTTGGAATGTATATGCACCAACTCCTTGACCTTTTTCCTCCCATCTTGTTGTGCTTTTGTGAGTGGATGAAGCTATATGTACTCTAGTTGCGCTCAAAGAAAGATGAACTCTCAACTTATTGAGGCAAATTTAATGCAAAATTGAAATTTATAGAAGTAATCACTCAAACTTAAATTTTAAAAAATTGAAACAAAAAGGAAAGAGAATGAAAAAAGAAAACTCTTACCTGTGACAAGACATTGCTCACAAGAGGTTGCAGGTACATGGATGAATGACCATGGAGGTACCACCATGTATGGGAATCCTTCTTGTATTTGTCTCATAGCATGAAGGCTATGACCTATGGAGGCTATGAAATTTTCAATCTCAGTCATAATCATATCTTCGACCTCAGGATCACGGAAGAGCCTAGAGAACGCTGACATATACCCCTTACTGATTTCAACATCCCTATATGGTGCCACCCTTCTGGAAATGAAAGGATCTTTGTGTTGTAGAATTTAGGAGTCAATGCGAAGGTAAGGAGATGTAATGAGGTGGTCATTATGTTCCACCACTTAATGAGGTATAAGTTTATTGTTTTGAAAAATGTTTCCTCGCGATCTTTGCTCTTTTGAATTTATGATGGTCATTATCTTTGCAATCATTAAATTGATGCCATCAAATATCTCTCCGAAACATGGCCTATCCATGTCAGTAAAGTGGATCATAGTCAAATGGGTTCGATGAAACTCAATGAGTATTCTACACAGTCCAACCAACCGTCATCTAAGATTTACGCCTTCACTATTTGGGCTCGTTCAGTGTTTGACTGCCTTCATACAACCCATAGGTTGGAAGTGACGATCCTACTAAGTGCCTCTTGCACCTTCACAAGTCGTCTCAAGACAATCGTGTGTGATGTGAATTGAATCCCGACAACCTAGTAAGAAATGAAAAACAAAAAATTAAAGAATTTTTGAAAACTTTTGAGTGCTATATTATTAAAAATTTACATCATAAAATAAAAGAAATATAACTTCCCTTACTTTCAATAGTTCCAAATGCGAGTAGGATCTGAAGATGCCTTGCGATTGGTGATTGTTAGTCACAAACATCCAGATCTCTTCACCCTTGGTATAAACTTGCTTAATCCACTCAAATTTATTGCCCAACTTTTTCAACATTAAGTTGAGTGAATGGACAACACAAGGTATTCAAATAATGTGCCTGTATTTAGCCCCCACTAACATCCTAGCGGCTTTGCGATTCTTAGTGTTATCCGTTATGACTTAGACAACATTTGAGGCTCCATTGCCTTAATGACTTTGATAAGGATGTTGGCAGTGAATTTGACAACCTTCGCATGCCACTCACAAATAGTTGCTTTAAAAAAAATTGCCCCTTTGGGGCATACAACCACAATGATCAAAGACCAGTTTCTTATATCTTTCCATCCATCAGAATTGATGGACACTCCCATTTCAGCACATGAATCTCTAATTGGTTGCAATGAGGTTTCTACATGTTTTTTTCCCTTTGCCAATAGGGCAGTGCAAAGCTTCTCATAACTTGACCCTTTGTAGTCTTTTGAGGCTTTGTTGATTTCTCTCATCATATCTTGCCAATATGGTGACATGGCAACATTGAATAACAAACCATTTGCATACACACATTGCACAGTGTGCTCATTTACGATATCCTTGAACTCATTTTGAAAGAATTTTTTTAGTGGTCCTTTTGTGCTATTTTTGTAAAGAGGTGAATTCTCATCTCATGTGGAGGGTGTTATCACAAATGGATATACTGGTGCCATAATTGGGGAGCCAATATGAGATGGGGCAATAAGTGGCCTCATTGGTTGATATGAAGTTTGTTTTTTTGATAATTGATGACCCACTTTCATGGCATAGGTTGCTTCTGCATCTTCTTGTTTTTTGTTGTACTCTAAAACTTTTGTTGTTGGCAACCCTACATTATTCCTCCGCTTGCAAGTTTTAATTCAATGATTTGGTATTGCATACAAGTGGGCTTTCACTCGACCATATGAGCCTTTGAGTTCGCCATTGCAATCATGGCATTGCCAAAGAAAACACCCACCACTTGGAAGTTGCTCTAGCATTGTGGCATGCCTTCGTAACAGTGAATTCAGATTGAATTTGAACCGGGGATTGGCCAGAGGAGGTAGAATTTGTTGCCACTGTAGTAGTATTCTCTTTAGTTGTGCCTACAAGTTTAAAAACCAACACCATAAGAGAAGAAAACATTAGTTAAACCCTAGGCCATGACATGTATGTATTGTTAAATAAAGAAAAAACGGTTTAAATTTTTAAAATGAAAACAATAAACATCAAAACAAGCATGAAGTGTATGAAGATTGAAAACAAAAAAATGAAATAAAACTTGAAAGTTAAAACCTTACCTTCAATGAATAATCCAAAAATCCTTCTCCTTTCAAGCTCCTCAATCATCTTTACAGTGAATGGACACTCCTACTAGCTTTAGGAAAATGATAGCAATGCTTTTTGATGAAGTAACAAACATAAATGGGCAATGAGAGCTTAGAGAGGTAAGTATACAATGAGGGAATAAGAGGTAATTTGTTTTGCTTTTGTTTAGTGTTCATCTCTTTGACTTGTTAGGGTTTTTGTTGTGTTTTTTTTGTTTTGTTTTTGCTCTTTGTTTTTATGATGTTGAAAAAACAAAGTTATTTGATCCGGATATGGCCAGCATATGGCCACAACAATTTGGGTATGCCCGGATACATCTGCTGATGTATCTGGACATACTCAGACTAATGTGGCTGTACCCTGGTTGTATCCAGTTACGTTTCTGGGGCTTATCCATATGGGGTATGTTTCTTACCGTATCAATCCCTCTACATGCATATCGGTATCCTTGATTGACATCGTTTATCAGCAATCGGTGGGAAAATGCGAAGAAGGTAACGAAATTATTAATAGTTTTGGTATGTGAAAATCCAAAGATAAGAGGTTTGAGATTGATATCTCTTGGCATTTGTCAGATAGATTTGGCATTTTTTAGAGAGGTGTATTTAAGATATCTGTATACAATATGCCACTTGTGAAACTATTTGGTTGTCATTATCTTTTGCGTTGTTAATTTGTCAACAAACTCTACAAGTGAAATCCTACGTTGCCAGGATACGGATACGGGTATCGGTTTGGATACGGATACGATACGCGGATACGTCAATTTAAAAAAACCCTTGGATACGATAGGTCTTGGATACATCCGTACATATATATATATATATATATAATATATATATATATATATATATATATATATATATATATATATATATATATATATATATATATATATATATAATTTTTTTAATTTTTCATGTACATATACTCATTTTACTCATTTTTTAGTCCATAAAAAATTGAAATAGTAATACAAAACTTGAATCAATGTTCAAAACATTCAATATACTTAAGACTTTGCATTTTTATTGATCATGTGGCTGCCATACATATGATGTACGAATATCATGTCAACATGAATACGAACAAAACTTGAAATTTGAAAAATATACTAGGGAGTAGAAAAGTCAACATGAATACGAACGAAACTTGAAATTTAGTGGTTAGGGTTCAGTTTTAGGGATTAGAAAAGTCAAAAATTAAAAATAAATAAAAATAAACTTAAAAAAAGACGTATTTACTGCAGGATACGTGTCTGATACGTACAGGATACGTCACAGATACGTCTGTATGTATCCGTGACGTATCCTGACGTACCCCATACGTATCAGGAATGTATCCGTATCATATCCGTTTCCGATACATATCAGAGGGGATTTGAGGGGGTCTTGGGCGTATCCATGCAATGTAGGTGAAATCTGACAGAAATTTGAATATGACTGTATCTAAAATCTGAAATAGAAATATGACACTATCTTCTCGAGTTTGAATCATGCACTTTATAGAAAAAGATCTTGAACATATGAATTGCAACCAAAATCAATAGCAAAAAGAGAAAAAATATCAAGCACAACTTTATTTTTATCCAATAAGCATTTCTATGTACAAGATAAAGAGAATTTCTGAGAAGGTATGTATGCCAATTCAGGTCAAACGGTCATCAAATAGCAGAATGCATGCTGCACTTGACCAAGGACTTGTCGTTTTCTAACTATCGGCAGACAACCATTCACTAAGACGTTCAATTCCAAGGCTTAAAGTTAAAGATCATTTATATATTCTTTATTTTCTTTTTCTTTTCATCCTTTCATCTGTGGTAAATAAATAATAACTAAAGCTACTTCTTTTTATTTCCTACCTTTTACAGGGATAAATAACTTGAAGTTTCCCTCGTTCATATCTCTAAGTTATTTTTACGTTTACTCCCTCCTATACATATGACATATTACATATTACATAATACAGTAATTCTTTTGTTATAAAGGTATCTTATAACCTTTTACTGTAAAGACTACCATACCCTTATTAGCATCTCTATCAATCAATACATGCGCTAGACCTTCAGGTCATGACAGGGGAAGCCTTTTGTAATCTCAGTCATTTTTTTTCATTGGGAAAAGAGCTACACCAGGTTTTTATGAGCAAATCTTCAATAGAAAAAGAGCTACAGCAGTTTGTGGAATAAGAGTATCTTTTTGATGGATAAAAGCCTTCTAATCATACTATAAGAAGCACAATAATTTGGTTCAATATGATGGGTGTTGTTGCTCTAATGCTGGTTGATTTTTTGCTGTTATCAATATGAATGTAGAAGCAGATTACAAAATTGGGTGACCTGAGTTTGGGTGGGAAAAAATGTCCTTTTTATGCTCATTTACCATCTATTGTTGTAAATTGCAGGTTTAAACATGAAAGTCTGTGTCATAATGGGGGTGCTACAACTTCTGCTGTGGGCAATCTGGGCAGGTTTCACTTCCCACCGGGCACGATACAAGGTATGGACAGTGGTCATTGGGGGAGGACTGGCAATGCTGCTTGAGATTTATGATTTCCCCCCGATATGGGGATATGTTGATGCTCATGCTGCATGGCATGCAACCACTGTTCCCTTGACATACATTTGGTGGAGTTTTATCAAAGATGATGCAGTCTTCAGAAGTTCAAAGCTCAGTGGTAGATCCAAAGAAAAGACCGAACCTAAGAAAGTACAATAGCATTATTTTTTTTCGCAAATAACGTCTGAAGTTGGTTTAGGTTGGACTTTCCATTGTGAGACATCATATTAAGATGACTCGTGCTGTTTTCTGAGATTTTTCTCTATATCTGCAAAAGACGTGTGAGGATTGCTATTTGTAGATACAATGTGGTTTACTCTTTGCAGTTAGTTTTGTTTGTGTAAAGTTAGCAAAGATGAACTTGTTTGGGGATGACTTGAAGCATATATATGAGAACATTGGAGGTCTGGGCAGAATGCCAAACATTGCATTGTTTTTGACATTCATGCAGTTGTGCGGATTCAGTGTCATAATTCCAGTAACTTTCTATGCAGGAAAAAGCTACGCGTTCATGAAATTAATTTGTTTTGTTCTAATGATTGTATTCGATCAATATTAATTTAGACTATTGCTGGTTTTGGTGACAAGAGTGTATTCTAGCACTATTATCTCTGCAGATTGCCAATAGTAGGGAAGTTTGTCCTAGCTTGCTAAACATGCTGCCAGAATGCACAGTTAACATGCATATAATGTATATGACAATTCTTCCTTCTGATTTTAGGTTCTATTTTTGTCTTTACAATCAATTGGCTGCCATATATAATAGCATCTGAGATTTGTTTGGTGCATTTCAATTGGCAGCTTTCTAGAGAAATTGGTCACACCTTTGGTAATTTTGCTTTTGACTAAGATAAATTATTTGACCCAAGACAAAAATGTATTTTCTACTAGAGGTTTTTTTAGTTTCTCCCAAAAATAAGATATTTAAGGTTAGAAATGATGCTCATAAAGAATTTCTTATGCTTTTTTAAAATACTTTTCTAGGTGAGAAATTATGAACTAAATAAAACTCAGAAATAAGTCAGGTTTTCTGTTTGCAATGTTTTGTTCCCTTTTAAGTCTAATGTTTTCTTTGCATTTTCATTTTCATTTTCATTCTGGTAGACTGAATTTAGAGTGATAAATTTGCAATTAATTTTTACGAAGAATTTTATTAGAAGTTTTGAAAAACTTTTCTCAAGTGACATCCGTTTACTCGTTTATGTAATTTTTAGTGTTTGAAGTATTGGTTGCATGTTAATTAATTGTTATGGTCGTGTTTACTATGGCTGTATGTCATTACTGGTAAATAGTGATTGTATGTCAAGGGTTCCAATATAGGCTTTAGAAATAGTTTATTCTATGCTCTTTCTCCAAGACTAAGATGCTGTTTTGCAAGTGTAGGAGAAAAAATTCAAACTGGCTGGAAATAATGAATTTTAGACTCTCTACATCCCTTATCTGATTAAGGTTGGAGTTGAATATGTTTGACTTATATTTGTTAGCAAGGTCTATGGTTGACCCTATGTTAAGGGTTTCAATATTGGCTTTAGAAATAGTTTTTTCTATGTTCTTTCTCCAAGACTAAGAGTGGTTGTTTTGAAAGTGTAGGAGAGAATTTCCAAATTGGCTGGAAATAATGAATTTTAGACTCTCTCCATCCCTTATTTGATTAAGGTTGGAGTTGAATATGTTTGACTAATATTTGAATATATTTGTCAGCGATCTTGATTTTCTCTTTTTCTTCTCACATCGAAGAATGATTGATTTGTGTTATCTGCAAAAAATGTAATGGCATTTGACTGTTTCTTTTGGGATGATGAGACAGCTGATTTCCCATGGTAAAATTTTGATAGGAAAAGTACATCATTTATGATTTTATACAATTTCATCAAAAAAATTAAAATAGAGATGTTTTGGTCTTCATAATAGAAGCACAAGTTGATATGAAAAGATTGTGGGACTGCTCTAATTATGATTTGGAGTCTATTATGAAGCAATATTTTTTTTACTTCTTGAAGTTAGTTGATTGAAACAAATCTAATATTACGTAGTTTGGCTTTCATTTGTATTTGGTTATGGTTATTGTGGAAGAAAAGAATGACATAAAGTTGGATGATATAGGTGTTACCATTATAAGATGTGAAGCTATCATTACTCTTTATGAAGATGAAGGAGATCACTATCATGATCAAAGTACTGACAATCCATTAGTATTTGTTGGCAAAACTATCAGTGCCCCCTGTGGGATTCGTGACAAGGACTAACCGTCTCCCTTGGATTCATTAACTGATGATTGTATTAGAGATTAATGCTTGCAGATTTTGGTCTAATAGCAATCGTTTCCAACAATTGGTATCAGAGCGAAAGGTCATGGGTTCGAATCCCCTCGGGTAATGCTGAGGGGGGGTTTGTTGGCAAAACTGTCAGTGCTCCCCGTGGGATTCGGTGACATGGACTGACTGCCTCCCTTGGCTTCATTAACTTTGGCGATTGTATCGGAGATTAATGCTTGCAGGTTTTGGTCTAACGACAGCGGTTTCTAACAATTTCTGCGATTCTTTTGGTGATGGCCTTCGAGGAGGTAAGAGTGGTGTCATTTCTATTGTCACTATCCTTCAAATGTATGCAAAGTGGTATGTAGAAAAATAAATAAATGTTCCAATAGAAGATCAATGGTATAAGTTGGAGGAAATGTTCAGTTGGTAACAATCTATCAAGATGTTCGGTAAAAGAATTTAGATTAATTAGTTAAAATAGCTTGTATATGGAATCCTTAGACATACATACACCTTGCATATGCTCAAGGTTTGTCTTCAAAAGACTTTCCTGCCATCGCCACCCCACCCCTTGGAAAATTCCTTATCACAAGTTGATTAGATAATAGTGTTGATATGAAAAGAGGATGAACCCTAATGCCAACACCATGCATCGACCTGTAGAGAATGGTGCCAAAATTAGTAGCAATTGAATGAAGCATGGAAATGAAACTATGTTGATGAACCTCACCAAATGTAGGTTGTCAAAGGTACCTTTCGTGAAAATTTGTGATTTTAGATATGCACTGGGAAGGCCCCATTAACACAAGGCACACTATTTGGAGTGTGAACACATGTTTTTTGGCCTTATATTCCATTTCTCTATTAAAGGCAATAATGGTTCATAAATATGAAACAATTGCAACAATTTTGTTGTATTTACACAATGATGAGTCAATTGCTTAAAAGAAAAATTTAAGAATTATGACTGGGTAAAGGAAACTATGATAAACAAATCATCACATTACCATTTCTCTATATTATATATGTTTTGAAGAACGTAAGAATGTAGGGCAAATCTTTCTTGATATTTAAGATTGAGGTGAAATCCTTAGATAGTTCGATTGAAGTGCAATATTATGTAGTTTGGCTCTCATTTGTATTTTGCTATGATTATTGTGGAAGAAAAAAATGATATAAATTTGGATGATGCAAGTGTTCCATTATAAGATATAAATATGGATGATGCAAGTGTTCCATTATAAGATAAAAATATGGATGATGCAAGTGTTCTCATGATCAAGGAACTGACAATCCATTAGGTCACCATAAAGTAGTTGTTTTGACGATTCTTTTGGTGACAACCTTCTACGAGGTAAGAGTGGTATCATCACTATTGTCATTATACTTCAAATGCATGCGAAGGAGTGTAGAAAAAGAAATAAATATTCCGCGTTGGAAGATCAATGGTATAGGTCGGAGCAAATGTTTGACGGTAACTATCTATTGAGATATTTAGTAAATTTTTTTAGATTAATTAGTTAAAATAGCTTGCATTTGGAATCCTTAGACATACGTACACCTTACATATACTCAGGGTTGTCTTCAAAAGGCTTCCCCAACCCCGCCCCGCCCTCCCCCCCCTCTTGAAAATCAACTCTTATCACACGTTAATTAGATATTCATGTTGATATGAAAAGAGGATGAACCTTAATGTGAATACCATGCAACCACCTGTAGAGAATGGTGCCAAAGTTAGTAGCAATTGAATCAAGCATGGAAACAAAACTAAATATGTTGACAAACCTCACTAGATGTAAGATGTCAAAGGTACCCTAAGTGAAAATTTGTGATTGTAGAAACGCACCGGGAAGGCCCCATTAACACGAGGCACACTATTTGCGATGTGAATGGACATTTCTTGGCCTTAAATTACATTTCTCTATTTAAGACAACAATGGTCCAAAAGTATAAAATAATTACTAGATTTTTGTTGCATTTACAAAATGATGAATCAATTGCTAAAAAGAAAAATGTACGAATAATGAATGGGTAAAGGAAGCCACGACACACAAAATCACAACACACCAACACCACTTCTTTATTGTATATATGTTTGAAGAACATAAGAATGTATGCCAAGTCTTTCATGATTTGTAAGATTGAAGTGAAATCCTTATGTAGTTCGATTGAGGTGCAATATTAGACAATTTGGCTTTCATTTGTATTTTGTTATGATTATTGTGGAAGGAAAAGATGACATAAATTTGGATGATATAGGCGTTACATTATATTATGTAAAGCTATAGTTGCTCAATTTGAAGATCAAGGAGATAGGTCTCATGATCAAGGTACTGATAATCCATTAGATCACCATAAATAAGTGGGTTTGATTATTCTTTTGGTGATGGCCTTCTATGAGGTAAGAGTGGTATCACCACTATTGTCATTATCTTTCATATATATGCAAAGGGGTATGTAGAAAAAGAAATAAATATTCCACATTAGAAGATCAATGGTATAAGTCAAAGGAAATGTTTGGTGGTAACAATCTTTTAAGACGTTCAGTAAAAGAATTTAGATTAATTAGTTGAAATAGCTTGCATTTGGATTCCTCAGACATGCAGACAACTTGCTCATACTCAGGTGTGTACTTTAAAATACATTTTCTTCTTCTTAATAATCAACTCTTATCACAAGCTAATTAGATATTAGTGTTGATATGAAAAGAGGATGAACCCTAATGCCAACACCATGTAACCATGTGCAAAAAATGGTGCCAAAGTTAGTTGCAATTGAATCAAGCATGGAAATGAAACTAATTATGTTGACGAACCTCACTAGATGCAGGTTGTCGAAGGTACCCTTATTGATTCCAAAAATGCACTGGGAAGGCCCCATTAGCATGAGACACTATCTTTGTAATGTGAATGGGCATTTCCTGACCTTATATTCCATTTCTCTATTTCAGGCAACAATTGGTCCAAAAATATGAAATAATTCCAACATTTTCATTGCATTAACAAAATGATGAGTCAATTGCTAAAAAGAAAAATGTAAGAATAATGAATGGGGAAAGGAAACTAAGACAAACAAATCATCATAACACACTTACACCACTTCTCTATTATAGATATGTTTTGAAGAACATAAGAATACATGACAAGTCTTTCTTGATATGTAAGTTTGAAGTGAAATCCTTTTCCTTCAAGTGATTTACCCACAATACTCTCATCTTCGTCATCGTCCCATATATGTCGTGTTATAGTTTGGTAATTTTGTATGCCCTTACACTACAATGTGTATTATGCTATGCATGGTCGACCTAAGGAACAAGTAACATTTGATTCATCATTTGATATCTCTAGATTTGCAAAGTGGTAATATGAACTAACCTAATTAGATTATGAAGTCTCATACCCTGATTATGGTATATATAGTTGGTAGTGATATGATATTGAGCATCATCACAATATCTGTTCTTATAATAAGGTTGTGGAGGTTTCCCCCTTGAAGTGGCCCAATCATATATTTCTAGTATTCTACTATGTTCTCAATGATATTGTGTAATCTGTTATATTCTGCTTATTACTACAAGATATTGTTATTGTTCTATTCATGATATTATTCTTATTACGATTGATTGTTGTGATTTTGCGTAATCTACTTAATTAATTCCATCACAAGTGGTATCAAAGTTTCAATTTTGACAAGATTTTTGCAATACATTTAGGTTGCAAGGGAAGTGAAAATCACGTTTTTAGGGATATTTGTTTTTTTATCATGCATTTTTTGAGTGTAGATTAGTTGATGTTATATCCAATTGTTGAGTCAAAATACAAACCTTCTGATCTAGAAGGAATTTAAGGTTCTTGTCTACACTAGGGAGATCGAGGTAAGTTAAAAGTCAAGTTTTTGCAACCTTGGGAAATATAGCAGTCACTGGATTCATCTTAGCGAGACGATTGTAGAAGCAAAAATCTCAACCCCATTTTTTGAGTTTTCCAGATTTTTAGGGTTTTTTACCCTTGCATAATATATGAGTCAATGGACCTGTCCCAGTGAGATGATCACAATCGTATATGCCTACAATGACCCTATTTTGACACCCAATCAAGCCTTTCCCTAAACCCTAAACATAATACATAAGACATAAATCCTAAAACCTGAATTGTAAACCCTAAACCTAAATTCTACATGGTGGGACTAATAACTAGAGACTGGGGTGAGAAGTCATACACGTTGGGCAATAATCCTAATGCAGAATATATGGAGTCAAAAATGGGGTTTGGTGGGTTTTTTGATACATGATTTTCTTCAACAAATGAAAATGAGTTATTTTCAAGATAATATGTAAAACTTGCAGTCTGTAATGCCCATAAAAGAAGATCTGGACAATATCAATCGATGATAGGATCATCTCACTAATGACATCAGTAAACTATTAGCCACATAACAAAATATGCAAAACCAAGTACACATCAATAATGTTCACTCCTACCAAAGTGTATCTTTTGGCCAACCCAGTTCAAATCTAAATTTGACACAACCTCAACCCATGGCTAGTTCCAATTCAAGGCCTCAAAACATGCTAATGAAAGTGGAAAAGCATAAGTTTAATGACAAGGATTTTCTCAGTACTTGAATCGGTTAGATGGGGGATTTTTTGATGTATATCATATTCCAAGTAGATAAAAGGTTATAATGGCATCCTTATATTAGGAACCTGAACAATTCCTTTGAAATTGAAGGTTACATGCTCAAAAGAAGATGAATCTCACTCTCATTTTATTAGTTTTATAGTGGAATTATAGATGCATTACACCAAGAGTGCAACATAGAATTACTTCAGCTTGTTAGAAAGATCAGGACATAAATGATTGGTCAAGTATTATGTTCATCAATAATAGAACCTATATTTTTGCGTGAAGACTATAGTGAATGAGAACTGAAATGGCTTGTTTCTTTGCAGGATTAAGGATCACATCCAACATGAGGTACACATGTTTAACTTTCTTCCTATACATGATTTTATTCTCACAACATGTAGGGTAGAGGAAAGATCCTTGCCCAACAAAAGGGAGACATTCACAATCATGGGATATCGTAGCACTCCAACACCATTATTCCCCTAACCTACAATATTAACTCAACAAATTGAAGAAAATAGGGAAAATGGGTTATGTTTCAACGGTGATAGCAAATACAATCGATGACATAATTATGTTAAAAAGTTGTTTTATATTGAAGGTGCCGATTAATACAAATAAGATGAAACAACATTAGAGTTTGTTGATGAGCTAGAGGAGGAATTAGGAGATACCCGACCATCTCTTGCCACATACTTTCAGGCATTAACACTCCAAAAATCCTCAAGGAGTTGGGTTTATTGAAAAAGGGTGCTAGTATTGATTGACTCAGGAAGTACTCAAAACTTTAACTAGTTATATATCTTTCCTTAAGATTTTAGGTCATAATTGTGGATCGCAGTATGATCAATTGTTCATGAAAATGCCATAGTATTAAAATCACCATGAAATTTTACCCACTAGATTACCCTATGTTTTCCATTCCCATGGGTGGAACAAACATTGTGTTGAGATTCAAATGGATCACTACCTTTGACATAATCAAGATGAACTTCTAGGAGTTATTTACATGCGGTCATTCATAGGGTGAGACATTTAAGTTGCGAGGGTTGTGTCTAAAGTCACCATAGTTGGTGAGTTCTCATCACATGCAGAATATTCTTAAAAAGGGATCAAATGCATTTTTGGCACATTTATTTTCATTATAAGCACAACATGAAAAGATTTATACACCGCTATATCTACACACAATTTTCAAGGAACACACAATAGTTTTTGGAGATATGACGAAAGAAAATGCCTCTAAAAAAGGAACGTGATCATGTCATTCAATTAATGCCTAAGAGTCAACCACCCAATGAGCCAACATTAGACCTTATAGGTATCCCTATGTATATAAGAGAGAAATCGAGAAGATGGTGCGTGAGATGTTGGAAGCATGTATTATCCATCATGGTCAGAGTGGTTATTCCTCTCTAGTGGTGATGGTATGTAAGAAGAATGCTACATGGTGCATGTGTTTAGACTACACATAAATCAAGAATTAAACCATTAAATATATGTTCCCAATTTTGATAATTGATGATTTGATAAATGAGTTACATGGTGTTGCTTATTTTACAAAGCTTGATCTTCACTTAAGGTATCATCAAGTTAGGATTATAGATGAGGACATTATTTATATTACTTGTAGAATGAACCCATGAGGGCCATTATGAATTTTTGGCAATAATTTTTCACCTCACAAATGCACCATAAATAATCATTTTATTTATGAGTAAGCTTAGGACATCATAAATAATAATTTTATTAATAAAAAAAGGCATATTCAAAGTGGGAAAATTTATTTCTATTTTCTTCACAGGCTTCTGGGTGTGCATGCCAACATCAACAATAATACAATATCGCGGGTTCATTCATTACAATATTTTGGGGATGAAAGATGATGTTTGAACTTTTGCAACACAATATTGGTGTTCATTTAGAAAGTTAATAATGAAGTGGTTCATGAGATATCCATATAACACTAAATAGGAAATAGTTTCCACACATTAGGAATATGAATGAGATGGGAAAGATACATCAACCAATCGTGGGAAATGTATTAATATCGAGCATTGGATTTTTCATGGTAACCAAAACAAATCATACTACTCCAAAAGATGAAATTATTTATATTTGGATGGATAGGACAACCTCTCCATGGTTTACAAATGGTTAGCTATTTCCAATGTAGGTAGAACTGTGACACTTTTTAATATTCTAACTTTGGTGGGTTGGTTTAGTTTTTTATTTTTTATTATTTTTGAGAGGTGACAAATTTGGGAAGATATATTGACATATATCTAGAAAGTATGATTAAAATATTTTCCACATCGAAGAGAAAATAAGGGGAGAATATTTCAAAGGCAGATATGATACGATGAAATAGGTATCGAGTAGTATGAGTCCACTTAATAAAAAATAATATGAAGCTTAAGAATAACATTGTATTGGGCACGTGCATGGAAATGAGGGACCAAAAAATGTCCAAAAACATTTTTGAGAGGCATTTTAAATGTAACATGCTTGCATTAAGGCTTGGTCGTGTTATAATGTGACCAAGTCATAAAGTGATCGGGTTTATACTATGTAAAACTGCTTTTTCATTGAGAAAATAACGTGAGAACATTATGTTTTATTTGGTTTGGAAACGATCCACCCTTTGGCTTAGATATCTAAGCCAAAGGGTTAGACAATCTATTCCTTGTTTGAATCCATGTTTTGTAAAAAAACATACAAATCTAGAGTGCACTCCCTATTGGCTCGATGCATGTTTTAAGACAATATTCGAAAAAAACATGACTCCGACATGAAGTTGTCTTACCTTTGTGTCGATGTATTTCTCTATGTAACATCCCCATTTTAAGATACTAGAACAAGGGAATTTTTTTTTTTTAATAAAACGTTCTCTGTTATGAATTATATAATTCAAACACACGTTCAAGTTTTAATAATTGTTCTCTGCCCAAACAATGCAGTTTGGAACACACAATTTCCTTTTAAAACTAATGTTCCCTGTTCACATCTTTACAATATGGAACACACATTGAGTGCCATTCAATCATATAACAGATTCCATATGCTGCTGTAAATGACTCGAAGAATTGCCGATCTCCCATTTTCATGGCTCGGAGTTTCAACGATCTCTCATTTCATGACTCGGCAACTACCGATCCTTCATGTTCATTCATGCATAGTATAATATATATACAAGTTCTCTTACTGTTTCCGGTAATCGAAGTGATCCATTTAAGAAGCCTATCTGAATATCTGTTACTGATATTCATCTGACATCCTGCATCTTAAATTAAGTGATTAGGACAACGCAATCAACACTTGCGATACTTTGGCCAAAGATTTTCACATGCTTTGCATGATCATATTCCTGGATGTGATACACACCAATGGAATACGTCCTTCACCTCACTTCACCTATTATCTAGAATGGTATTTTCTTGTTCCTACCAGTCCTTCCAATTTAAGGTCCAATTCTAACTTCCAATTTCCAACTAGCAATATGAACGAATATAGGAAGGCACTCATGGTAACTAAAGATACGCAGACATACGGTGTCGTTCCCAACGACTCCGTGTGTCTAGTTATCTTTAGTCCTCCGGAGTCACTCCGTATACGTGATCATACTCCTATCCCCAGCCAAGAACTTAATATTCAGCCTATGTATTCTTGATGATTTAATTCGGGAGGACATTGTAATATGTCAGCTATAACATTGTGTCGTCATGAAGACCCCGCCTTAATGAAGACACCGTGCTGTAGCTGGCGTATGTCAATGTCCTACGGAATCCTCTCATCGAGAGTACACATCCTGCTCAAGTGATTTGGATATGATCTTCATTTTTTAAGATCAACTTTCAGCAACCATGCCGATCCTTTATCCTCGTTCCCGTTACAGTTGTATGGAGCTAAGAGAAACTAAATCTGCCTTCTAGCTTAGGATGCATCTTCTCCTTCGTACTGAAGGGTTGCATTTTCTCTACTTGGTTCTTTTCTTAATCATTGGATTAAGCAGCCCATTACCGACGGACGTGATAAGTTTAACCTATTAAACTTAACCAAGTTTTTCACAACTGTAACCCAATTCAGAATTCCAGCTTATTAGACGTCATTTAAACGAGGTCTAATTCTCAATAAATGTATTCATTTATTCTCCTTAACCTTTCATAGTTAAGGTCTATTAGCCCTGGATATATTTTTCCCATATCCTTACTTTCTGAATTTAACATTCGAGGTTATTAACGGAGTCCGAAAACGAAGTTCGGTTGCTCCTAAGTTAATTGATATTCCTTAGCTTCCAAGCTAATCCTGAATACCTATCAGTTATGGAATCATGTTCTTCCTAATCCTTTTAATGTCAATTAAAAATTCATCTTAACCCAAAGTATGAACTAATTGCACATTTCAACTTAAAAGTTGCATTTAGGTAAGAATAGATATCAATTCCTTTTAAATCCATCCAAGGACAATTGAATAATTCCAAATCAAGAAATAACATTATATTTCCAATTTAATCAACAATATCAAACTGATATAGTCATTAAAATATCACACTTGTATTTGTATTCATCAATCCATTTCATAATCCATACATCTGCCAGTCCAAATGACTGGACTTTGTTTATATAAAACAACATTACAACTCATAGATAGAAGAATGTACTTTCTTCTTTTCACAATTCCTCGTAGAGGAATAATAACTAACAAATACAATTCATCTTCAGACAATCAAAAGAAGCATCAGAAAACAGCCATGTCTTCGTTTTACTCAAATTCCATCTGCAAAATTACTTGCACGGGTCAGTTCATTGAACTGAGCATATTAAGCACTTGTCATTAAAATGAGGTGCTTCAATTAACTGTCTCAATAAAAGAACCCTGCTTTTATGAAACGACAGTATGAACATCAATCAAGAATTAAGTATCAAAAGAATGAACAACATAACAACTGAACCATCTCAATACCATCCCAATCAGTCACAGAATTACTGTCCTATTTCCCACATAACCATACAAGACGCAATTTCCTTCAACAGTTCCAGATTACAACATTTGTAAGAACTAGGAATATAAGTAAGCATACTGCTGTTATAACATAACTGCTATCCTTTCCATTCCTTTCATTAGTAATAAATGCAAAGGATAAAATCTAACTGAAATGTAACCCAATTACTTTCCTTTCAGTTCATGCATCTCATTTGATTCCAAGCAATCAAGTACAGACGAGAAAGCAAACAACAATAAATATAGTTGCTTATACCCAAGCAATTACAAAATTCGTTCCTAAACGATTACAGATTTCCAACTGTATGAGAGAAGAAAAGATCATTTTTACAAGTTATCCATCCACATTCCTATTTCTTTCCTCATGACTGTCCTAAAAATTGAATCCAAATGAGACACAAATCAAGATAACAGTTCAGAGTGAAACTTACAAAATCCATTCGGAATTCACTTTCCGGGCAGCAAGAAATAATTTCCGTTCATATTCAGCTTTAAATGAAAACAAGGATGAATTTATCGTCCTTATCAATACTTCATTTAAATCAGGCTCATACAAATACCATAAACAGGTTAGTAAAACATCGTATTCATCATAGAACAAGCAGTATAAAGATGCATACTATGTACTTACTGTACTAGAAGATTCCATACTTCTTTCACTGTATTTTTAACCAAATAAACAGTTATACAACCACGTAATCACTTATTCACATGACCTTCTATATCCATGAACGCATACAATTCATAATAACAATTTGCACATTGTTGTTACCTACAGCAAGACCAATTCATAATGCACAGTAAAGCTCTAATGCTAATTCCAGAATTCAAATAGCAAGAAGAGAAGAATTCATTCCTTTAACTATTTTAATAAGAAAACAACCATTTTCTTCAAACTCAACAAGAATTACTCAGGTTGATTTCATTTCTTTTTAAATGACTGTGCAAAATCAGAAACCGCATGAAACATTTAAATATTCCGTTTGTACAGAAAAACACAACACTCAGGAAAATAATCTAAATACCGCTATCATCTTCTATCAAGCCGAACTTATAAAGTTCAATAAACCCAATTACTGTTTCTATCAAAATCTAAAACAACAGAAAAAGGAAGAACTCGTTTCCCTGTACCTTCAGTAAAGAAACAATTATCTTCATCAAAATGTAATAAAAACACCCAAATCGTGTTTATCTTTTCATGACAGCTCAACTCATATTGACAACTGAACAATCGTTCAACAATGAAAAGCAAACTCACATAGCCTGTACAGTTTCAATTCAACATACCATATGCAATGAATACTCAGTTAGAGTTCCTATGCTCGAACAACCATTAAATCTACCCGAAATCAACATTTTTCTATTTTCCTAATGATGTGCAGAACCCAAAAATACAATTTTCATATAACAATACCCTCTATTAATGAAAACCCGCATAGGATATCAGATGCATAAGCAAGGTACAGTCAAGACATACCCAAACAACAAGACCAAATTCCATGCATTTCTTCCTTTCATAGCAATCCAAAGTCAAGTGCATTTTCACGATGACAGTTTGAGTTAAAAGATCAAAACGCATCCATAAAGCACTATAAAGTCAACTTTCCATCACAGCAAGAGACAACATAATTCGATTCATTGCACAGAAATACAATCAAGCTCATTTTCCGCAGTCCGAACTAGAAAAAAATCGCTTATAAAATCAACTTTCCAACACAGCAAGGAAAGAATATAATCCTTTATAAGTTCAGAAGAAAAACAGTTACCTTCTCCTACTTTCACGAATACCCAAAACGTATTCGTTCATTTCTTATACAAAGAAAAAGGCACAACAATAAAAATATTACTATTACTTCCTTCAAATCGAGCTCATATGCTCAAATAAAACTCTAATGCTATTTCCCTCAAAATCCAAAACAATAGAAGGAAAAGGATCTTATTTCCTTAAAAATTTCAATAAGGAACAACTTCAAACAACTCGCACAGCTAATATGTTTCATCACTCAAGTTCGTATTAGCAAGGAACAATTGTTCAATCAATGAAACACAACTCATACAGCCTGTACAGATTAATAACATAACAGAACGAATTCCCCATTACTGATCAAATAAACCAACACAGCATGGACTGTATTTCCAACATAATATATATGCAAAGACAGTTCAGAACACAACAACAAGAAAACGATTCTACCCAAATCATTTCCAAAAATGACAGCAAAAATCGACTAAACCCAAATCATCTCAAACATGACAACAATCAAATAAACCCAAAACCCCCTTCATTAGAAGAGCAGGGTTGTTTTAATGAGACGCTTAAGTAAAGCAAGTGTTTTAAAGAGAAGGGCTTAACATGCCTGCAAATTTTTCCTCGAAGCTCGAAGAAAACCGCGTCTACAGGAAGTATTTCCTTCCACGGTGTCAGCAACAAGATTTCCAAACAATCCCTTCCTCTACAGGCTCAGAAAACAAGCCTTCAATTTCCAAAGAAACAGTGATAGATCAACCAAACACAACTGGTTCGACTGAACCAAGCAAAAACCAAATGCAGAGCAACTTTCCAAAAAATCCGAACAAACACAAATGACCAACAAAAATTCCTCCATACTCTTTCCAAGGCGAGCTGGTCGCGAAGACCAAGAAATTAAATGCATTAAAGGCTTTTCCTTTTCCTATTTCCTCACGCCACCGCCTACTTGGGTTGGCGAACCACCAAATTCAAATTTTGCATGCAAACCAAGTTTAGTCTCATAACTAACTAGATACCTCCACCTTTTTCCTGTTCCCACCAAACTTGGCGCTGTCCACGCAAGGACTCACATTAATTGCCATTAAATTTCCTTCCATCCTTATCCTTTCCCATGGGTCTGTGCGTCCCCTTCTAGGTTAGGATTAGTTTAGGATTAGCAATAGTGTTCATACCTAGGTCATCGCCTAGTTCTTAGGTTAATAGAACTTAGGTCTATTTTCACCTTTTTAGGATTTAAAAGTCCACTTAGGATAGTAGTTTAGGATGTAAGGTAGAACTTAGGATTAGATTAGAATCTAATTTCCCCTTAACACCTAACACTAATTAATTAACTTCCAGTTAAGTCTTCCCGACTGACACCCAATTCAATGCTGTGCAGGATGTTTCGTCCTTCGTTTCACATGCCAGAGCCACCCGTATCCAGGCATTTCCCGCCTTACGAGGACTCACATTACGATAGTGCATGGTTCGAGAATCAAACCTTTTTCGTGGGCATCTACGTGCTAGTTGTTCATACCTGAAATCAGGCGCTGCACATTTATATCAACCTTCAGTCCGGTTTAAGAGTACATCGACAAAGCGATTACAAGAATGCCACAACAAATAGAGTTCAGCAAGCATACTACAAATTTATCGTCACATCAGCAAACATACAAGCAATAATAACTGCTGTCCCATGTAAACAAATTACAGTATGCAAGAATCTAGATTAGCAACACATTCCCTTGAGATTAAAAAAAATATATCTTAACATATTTGCCTTCATTTCAGCAGTTACAACAGTATGAAAAATAATCACCAAGATAACTTACAAAAAATCAGGGTGTTACATTCCTCCCTCCTTAAAGAATCATCGTCTCGATGATCAAATTAACCAAATCAAGGAGTTCCTAGGACAAAGTTCAGTTATTGTCCTTCCATTCATAAATTCATACCAAAAACAGATTCACTCTTAAAAACAGTGTTTTAAGACAACTGTACAATAGACTAATAATTGTCTAAATTTGGTAGAATTATCAGTTTTTCGAATTTCAAATTAGATCAAACAAATGTGGAAAAGTAGATCTTATTTCTTCTAGATTTTCCCAAGTTCCACTTTCTTCGCTGAACTGGTCCCACTGGACCTTACATTGATTCACTTCGCGATTTCTTAAGTACAACTGGCAAGTTCCCAGCACTCGAATGGGCTTAACCATGATTATTCCTGGGTCTTGGACCTGCAAGGAATTCCAATTCAGCACATGTGATAAATCTGTCACGTATTTCTTAAGCAAAGAAATATGAAAAACATCATGCATTTGAGACAAAGCAGGAGGTAATGCTAGATGATAAGCTACAGGGTTGATTATTTCAACAATTTCAAAAGGTCCCACGTATCGTGGCGACAACTTGGCAGCCTTGGCAAAAGTTATTGAGCTCTTTTTCGGCTTCACCCGAAGAAAGACCTTCTCTCCCAGTTTATAATTCCTATCAACCCGCTTTAAGTCTGCATAACTCTTTTGCCTATTGGCAGCCTCCTTTAGATGTTCCCGAATCATTTTGATTTGCTGTTCCATTTCCATAAGGATTTCTGGCCCAATTACCTCTCTGTCCTCAACGCTGTCCCAGCTGACAGGGGTTCTGCATTTTCTTCCATACAATGCTTCAAAGGGTGTCATTTTTAAAGAGGCATGATATGTATTATTGTAAGCAAATTCTACTAGCGGAAGGTATTCCTCCCATTTATACTGTTGGTTCATGCAATACATCCTTAACATGTCCTCTAAAACCCGATTAACTCTCTCAGTTTTTCCATCCGTCTCCGGATGATATACAGAACTGAAGTTTAATTTAGTTCCCAAGGCCGCATTAAGCGTTTGCCAAAACCTTGATGTCATCCTCGGATCTCTGTCCGATATGATTAATTCCGGTATTCCATGCAATCTGAAGATTTCATGTACAAATCTTCTTGCTAACACTAGTGCATCGTCTTTCAAATTACCAGCAATGAAGTGTGCCACTTTGGTCAATTTGTCGACTACAACTAGAATAATATCATGCTTATTTCTTTGACATAGGCAATCCTTAAACGAAATACATCGTTATCACTTGCCATTTGTACTGCGGAATGTTGTGGGGATACAATAATCCTGCGGGATGCATATGTTTCACCTTAACACGCTGACATTCCAAGTAGTGTGTTACAAATTCCACCACATGCTTTTTCATTCCCTTCCAAAACTATTGTTTCTTAAGATCAGCAAGCATTTTTGTAATGCCAGGGTGTCCAGAAAAAGGTGAATTATGAAATTCAGTTAACAATTTCCCTCTTAAGTCATTTGCTGAAGGTATATATACCCTGTTTTCGAACCTCAGAATTCCTTCATTATCAAAAGGGAATCCTTTATACCTGACATCCTTTGGATCTGCAGCAAGCACTGTTTTGACTTGCTGAAAATAAGGATTTGATTCCAAGGCATCTTTCACCTCATCCTTAAACTGAGTTCTTAACGTTATAAGAGCAGAGATATGCTTCCGTCGACTCAGAGCATCTGCCACTCTATTTTCCTTGCCTTTGATATAGCTTATATCAAAATCATACTGAGATAGAAATTTTAACCATCTTCGCTGCCTTGCATTTAGATTTGGCTGAGTAAAAATACACTTCAGCCCTAGATGGTCTGTTTTTAACTCAAAAGGCTTGCCTAAAAGGTAATGCCTCCACATTTGAAGTGCGATGAACAATGGCAGTGAGTTCTAGGTCGTGTGGAGCATAATTCTATTCATGTAACTTAAGCTTTCTGCTTTCATAAGCTATGACATGGTTATTCTGTAACAGAATACATCCAAGGCCTTCTCCTGAGGCATCCGTTACAACCATAAAATTTCCATTTGGATCAGGTACAGTCAAAGTAGTTGCTGTAGTTAACTGTTCTTTTAAATTTTTAAAGGTAGATTCACATTTGTCCGTCCAGACAAATTTCTTATCCTTCTTTTGCAGCGAAGTGATTGGGGCAGTAATTTTTGAAAAGTCCTTAACGAACCTTCGATAGTATCCTGCCAAGCCCATGAAGCTTCTCACTTTGTGCACATTCTTAGGTGCAGGCCACTCAGTTATAGTTATGATCTTTGAAGGGGTCAACAACTATTCCATTATTGCTTATAACGTGTCCCAAATAATGCACCTCTGCATCATAAAAGGAACATTTAGACAGTTTACCATACAACTTCCTCTTTCTTAAAATTTCCAGCACTATCCTTAGATGTTCTTGGTGCTCTTCGACATTTTTAGAGTATATAAGAATGTCTTATAAGAATACAAGCACAAACTTGTCTAAGTATTCTTGAAAAATATTGTTCATCAGATTCATGAAGGCAGCAGGTGCATTAGTGAACCCAAAAGGTAACACCGTGAACTCATAATGCCCGTACAAAGTTCTAAAAGCTATTTTATGAATATCTTCTTCCTTTATTCTCAGTTCATGATACCCAGATTGAAGATCTATTTTTGAATAGATTGATGCTCCTCGCATCTGATTGAACAGATCATCAATCCTAGGAAGTGGGTATTGATTTTTAATAGTTGCCTTGTTCAACATTCTGTAATCAATGCACAGCCTCAATGTGCCATCCTTTTTCTTTACAAAAATTACTGGCACTCCCCAAGGTGAGAAGCTCGGTCTTATCAACCCCTTAGTCAAAAGTTCTTGTAACTGAGCCTTTAGCTCTACCAACTCGATGGTGGTCATCCTATAAGGTGCCTTAGATATGGGTTCAGTTCCCAGTTTTGATTTCTATTGCAAATTCAAACTCACGTTTGGGTGGAAGACCTGACAATTCCTCTGGAAACACATCACTGAAACCCCTCAACAATGGATATCTTTCCATGAAATCATTATCTTCCTTAGCATTTTCTACCATTTTTACTGCATACAAAGTGTAGCCTCTGTTTTTAGCCCTTTTTAGTTGCATAGTTGTCAGTTTCCTAACTGCAACTTCACGTTTTACACCTTGAATGACTGCTGCTTTCTGCAGGTCATCAAAACAACAAATTTGTTTTTCATAACAGTCGACCTTTGCCTTATGTTTAGCCAACCAGTTAACTCCAATAATGATATCATATGATCCTAGAGGAGTGACATACAAGTCAACTTCGGTGGAGAAACTAGGCAAGTCAAGAATTGCCCCAAAAAGGCACATTTCGACTGTATGGACAACATTATTCCCATAATGCACTGTCCATGTTTTATCCATTCGTTCATCCTTTCTTTTTAATTTCATTGCAAGTTTAGTAGAAATAAAGCATTCAGTAGCTCTGGTATCAAAAAGTATGACTACAGGGGTACCGAATAACTTACCCGGAACTTCTATAGGCGTAACTTGCTTTTCAACTTCTCTGTTAGCCACTGCAGCGTGTATCCTATGCTGCTGACCGCGATCATCCTTCTTCAGAGAACAGTGATTCACATAGTGGTCCTTTCCACAGTTGAAGCAATCCTCCAACTGGCCCTTATCCTAGGCTCAAATTTGTTACCAGCTTTGAAGTTATTATTCTGGCTCCCATAGGACTTCCTGTCCATTGCCACTAACTTTTGTGAAGCTATTCGGCATGCTATTTACAGGTCTGTTCATCACAGATTTCTTGTTTGTTATCCACAACAATTTTGTTTTTCACACCAAACCTTTTCCAAGGTCCCCTTTTTGGTGCGAGAGATGAATAAGAATTAGGAATCTTCTTCCTTATCTCTTCCCTGTGAGTAGATATTGCTCTCAATTTCTGTTCCTGTCTGATTTCCTTTTCAACAACTCCTTCCATGGTGGTTGGGCCATGGATGATCCACTTCACCACCAATGATGGGATTCAGTCCCATTATGAATTTATGTATCCTAAACTTCTCATCAACTTGGTACTACGACACATACTTAAGGAGTTTAGTAAACCCTTCCCAGTATTCTATCACCGACAGCCTTCCTTGCGACCAGTTCTGAAATTCAGTCATTTTCCTATCAAAATAGAGTTGAGGAAGCCATCATTGCCTAAAATAACCCTTAAAGTGATCCCAAGTTATGTCTGATTCAACAATATTCAACTCAACCTTACGGTTGTCCCACCATGATGATGCTTCATGAGAAAGCTGATATGCTCCCCATATCGCTTTGGTCTCTTCGAAGAAGTTTCTTATTGCGAAGTATTTCTCCATTTCACTGAGCCAATTCTTAGCTCCGTCCCCAAGGGTTGTTCCATCAAACTTTGGAGGACTTATTCTCTTTATATCATTTGTAAGTTCAGCGGCTAATCTTGCCCTTTTATTTTCAGGATGATTAGGAGCAATTACATTATTATTATCAACACCCAGATTCCCTCCGTTGATGTTGTCCACAGGAGGTGGCTGATCATTTCTACCAGCTTCATCTTCCTTCTCTTCATTGCCCATTGACTGTTGTTCCAGAACAGTCAAACGATCTCTCGTATCTAGTAGGGTAGCAAGGATTTCATCCAGCTTTTGAGTAGTAGCTGCTTCTCCACCCTGTAATGGGTTATTAGCAACATTCCCTCTTGTTCTGACCATTTTCTGTTCAATAAGAAAATGTAAACCTTATTAATATCGTGGACTCATTAGGTCCAAGAGCTACAACCTTCAGCTCTGATACCAAGATGTAACATCCCCATTTTAAGATACTAGAACAAGGGAATTTTTTTTTTATAAAACGTTCTCTGTTATGAATTATATAATTCAAACACACGTTCAAGTTTTAATAATTGTTCTCTGCCCAAACAATGCAGTTTGGAACACACAATTTCCTTTTAAAACTAATGTTCCTTGTTCACATATTTACAATATGGAACACACATTCAGTGTCATTCAATCATATAACAGATTCCATATGCTGCTGTAAATGACTCGAAGAACTGCCGATCTCCCATTTTCATGGCTCGGAGTTTCAACGATCTCTCATTTCATGACTCGGCAACTACCGATCCTTCATGTTTATTCATGCATAGTATAATATATATACAAGTTCTCTTAGCAGTCCTTCCAATTTAAGGTCCAATTCTAACTTCCAATTTCCAACTAGCAATATGAACGAATATAGGACGGAACTCATGGTAACTAAAGATACGCAGACATACAGTGTCATTCCCAATGACTCCCTGTGTCTAGTTCTCTTTAGTCCTCCGGAGTCACTCCGTATAAGTGATCATACTCCTATCCCCAGCCAAGAACTTAATATTCAGCCTATGTATTCTTGATGATTTAATTCGGGAGGGCATTGTAATATGTCAGCTATAACATTGTGTCGTCATGAAGACCCCGCCTTCATAAAGACACCGTGCTATAACTGGCGTATGTCAATGTCCTACGGAATCCTCTCATCGAGAGTACACATCCTGCTCAAGTGATTTGGATATGATCTTAATATTTAAGATCAACTTTCAGCAACCATACCGATCCTTTATCCTTGTTCCCGTTACAGTTGTATGGAGCTAAGAGAGACTAAATCCGCCTTCTAGCTTACGATGCATCTTCTCCTTCGTACCGAAGGGTTACATTTTCTCTACTTGGTTCTTTTCTTAATCATTGGTTTAAGCAGCCCATTACCGACAGACGTGATAAGCTTAACCTATTAAACTTAACCAAGTTTTTCACAACTGTAACCCAATTCAGAATTCCAGCTTATTAGACGTCATTTAAACGAGGTCTAATTCTCAATAAATGTATTCATTTATTCTCCTTAACCTTTCATAGTTAAGGTCTATTAGCCCTGAATATATTTTTCCCATATCCTTACTTTCTGAATTTAACATTCGAGGTTATTAACGGAGTCCGAAAACGAAGTTCGGTTGCTCCTATGTTAATTGATATTCCTTAGCTTCCAAGATAATCCTGAATACCTATCAGTTATGGAATCATGTTCTTCCTAATCCTTTTAATGTCAATTAAAAATTCATCTTAACCCAAAGTATGAACTAATTGCACATTTCAACTTAAAAGTTGCATTTAGGTAAGAATAGATATCAATTCCTTTTTAATCCATCCAAGGACAATTGAATAATTTCAAATCAAGAAATAACATTATATTTCCAATTTAATCAACAATATCAAACTGATATAGTCATTAAAATATCACACTTGTATTTGTATTCATCAATCCATTTCATAATCCATACATCTGCCAGTCCAAATGACTGGACTTTGTTTATATTAAACAACGTTACAACTCATAGATAGAAGAATGTACTTTCTTCTTTTCACAATTCCTCGTAGAGGAATAATAACTAACAAATACAATTCATCTTCAGACAATCAAAAGAAGCATCAGAAAACAGCCATGTCTTCGTTTTAATCAAGTTCCATCTGCAAAATTACTTGCACGGGTCAGTTCATTGAATTGAGCATATTAAGCACTTGTCATTAAAATGAGCTGCTTCAATTAACTGTCTCAATAAAAGAACCCTTCTTTTATGAAACGACAGTATGAACATCAATCAAAAATTAAGTATCAAAAGAATGAACAGTATGACAACTGAACCATCTCAATACCATCCCAATCAGTCACAGAATTACTATCCTATTTCCCACATAACCATACAAGACGCAATTTCCTTCAACAGTTCCAGATTACAACATTTGTAAGAACTAGGAATATAAGTAAGCATACTGCTGTTATAACATAACTGTTATCCTTTCCATTCCTTTCATTAGTAATAAATGCAAAGGATAAAATCTAACTGAAATCTAACCCAATTACCTTCCTTTCAGTTCATGCATCACATTTGATTCCAAGCAATCAAGTACAGATGAGAAAGCAAACAACAATAACTATAGTTGCTTATACCCAAGCAATATAAAATTCGTTCCTAAACGATTACAGATTTCCAACTGTATGAGAGAAGAAAAGATCATTTTTACAAGTTATCCATCCACATTCCTATTCTTTCCTCATGACTGTCCTAAAAATTGAATCCAAACGAGACACAAATCAAGATAACAGTTCAGAGTGAAACTTACAAAATCCATTCGAAATTCACTTTCCGGCAGCAAGAATAATTTCATTCATATTCATCTTTAAATGAAAACAAGGATGAATTTATTGTCCTTATCAATAACAGGTTAGTAGAACATCGTATTCATCATAGAACAAGTAGTATAAAGATGCATACTATGTACTTGTTGTACTAGAAGATTCCATACTTCTTTCACTGTATTTTTAACCAAATAAACAGTTATACAACCACGTAATCACTTATTCACATGACCTTCTATATCCATGAATGCATACAGTTCATAATAACAATTTGCACATTGCTGTTACCTACATCAAGACCAATTCATAATTCACAGTAAAGCTCTAATGCTAATTCCAGAATTCAAACAACAGGAAGAGAAGAATTCATTCCTTTAACTATTTCAATAAGAAATCAACCATTTTCTTCAAACTCAATAAGAATTACTAAGGTTGATTTCATTTCTTTTTAAATGACTGTGTAAAATCAGAAACCGCATGAAACATTTAAATATTCCGTTTGTACAGAAAAACACAGCACTCAGGAAAATAATCTAAATACCGCTGTCACTTCCAACAATCCGAACTTATAAATTTCAATAAACCCAATTACTGTTTCTATCAAAATCTAAAACAACAGAGAAAGGAAGAACTCGTTTCCCTATACCTTCAATAAAGAAACAATCATCTTCATAAAAATGTAATAAAACACCCAAATCGTGTTTATCTTATCATGACAGCTCAAATCATAATGACAACTGAACAATCGTTCAACAATGAATAGCAAACTCACATACCTGTATAGTTTCAATTCAACATACCATATGCAATGAATGCCCATTTCGAGTTCTATCTCGATCAACCATTAAATCCAAAAACAACATTCTCCTTTTTCCTAATGAGGTACAAAACTCAAAATACAATATTCATATATCAATACCTCTATCAAGGCAAACCCGCATAGGGTATTAGATACATAAGCTTGGTACAGTCAGGACAAACTCAAACAATACCAAATTCCCATGTTTTTCCCTTTATTTGGACAGAAATCCCAAGCCAAGTCGTATTCACGAAGACAGTTCGAATCAGAAGATCAACCGCATCCATAAAACACTATAAAATCAACTTTCCATCATAGGAAGGAAAGAATATAATCATTTATAAGTTCAGAAGAAAAACAGTTAACTTCTCCTACTTTCACGAATACCCAATACGTATTCGTTCATTTCTTATACAACAAAAAGGCATAGCAATAAAGATATTACTATTACTTCCTTCAAATCGAGTTCATATGCTCAAATAAGACCCAAATGCTATTTCCCTCAAAATCCAAAATAGCAGAAGGAAAAGGATCTTATTCCCTTAAAAATTTCAATAAGGAACAACTTCAAACAATTCGCACAGCTAATATGTTTCATCACTCAAGTTCGTATTAGCAAGGAACAATTGTTCAATCAATGAAAAACAACTCATACAGCCTGTACAGATTAATAACATACAGAACGGATTCCCCATTATGATCGAATAAATCACACAACATGGACTGTATTTCCAACATAATAATATGCAAAGGCAGTTCAAGTAACAATAACAAGAAACGATTCTACCCAAATCATTTCCAACAATGACAACAAAAATCGACTAAACCCAAATCATCTCAAACATGACAACAATCAAATAAACCCAAAACCCCCTTCATCAGAAGAGCAGGGTTGTTTTAATGAGACGCTTAAGTAAAGCAAATGTTTTAAAGAGAAGGGCTTAACATGCCTGCAAATTTTTCCTTGAAGCTCGAAGAAAACCGCGTCTACAGGAAGTAGTTCCTTCCACGGCGACAACAACAAGCTTCCCAACAATCCCTTCCTCTTCAGTCTCAGAAACTAGCCTTCAATTTCCAAAGAAACAGTGATAGAAACCAAACACAACTGGTTCGACTAAACCAAGCAAAAACCAAATGTAGAGCAACTTTCCAAAAACCCGAGCAAACACAAATGACCAACAAAAATTCCTCCATACTCTTTCCAAGGCGAGCTGGTCGCGAAGACCGAGAAATTAAATGCATTAAAGGCTATGCCTTTTTCTATTTCCTCACGCCACCGCCTACTTGGGTTGGCGAACCACCAAATTCAAATTTTGCATGCAAACCAAGTTTAGTCCCATAACTAACTAGATACCTCCACCTTTTTCCTATTCCCGCCAAACTTGGCGCTGTCCACGCAAGGACTCTCATTAATTGCCATTAAATTTCCCTCCATCCTTATCCTTTCCCATGGGTCTGTGCGTCCCCTTCTAGGTTAGGATTAGTTTAGGATTAGCAATAGTTTTCATACCTAGGTCATCGCCTAGTTCTTAGGTTAATAGAACTTAGGTCTATTTTCACCTTTTTAGGATTTAAAAATCCACTTAGGATAGTAGTTTAGGATGTAAGGTAGAACTTAAGATTAGATTAGAATCTAATTTCCCCTTAACACCTAACACCAATTAATCAACTTCTAGTCAAGTCTTCTCGACTGACACCCAATTCAATGCTGTGCAGGACGTTTCGTCCTTCGTTTGACATGCCAGAGCCACCCGTATCCAGGAATTTCCCGCCTTACGAGGTCTCACGTTAGGACAGTGCATGGTTCGAGAATCGAACCTTTATCGTGGGCATCTACGTGCCAGCTGTTCATACCTGAAATCAGGCGCTGCACATTTATATCAACCTTCAGTCTGGTTTAAGAGTAAATCGACAAAGCGATTACAAGAAGGCCACAACAAATAGAGTTCAGCAAGCATACGAAAAATTTGTCGTCACATTAGCAAACATACAAGCAATAATAACTGTTTTCCCATGTAAATAAATTACAGTATGCAAGAATCCAGATTAGCAACACATTCCCTTAAGATAAAAAAAAATATATTCTTAATATGTTTGCCTTCATTTCAGCAGTTACAACAGTATGAAAAATAATCACCAAGATAACTTACAAAAAATCAGGGTGTTACACTCTATAAAATATGAATGCTTTAAGGTTTTGATCCATAATTAATAATAGTGTCTTCAATTTTCACCAAATAAAACATGTATTGTTTTTTCTATGTAAATTTTGATCCGCTCATCCAAATTTCAAACAAAGTATGTTGACATAGTATACACTCCATTCTACTCACATTCAAAACAAAAATTTATTTTTGATTATTTTCCCTAGATGTACACATAATTATTTCATTTTTTGGCATGTGTTCGCTTTGAAAAATAGTAAAATGTATTAATTCATTGACAAAATAGTAAAAAATAACAAGAGTTAATGCATGATGTTAGGTAGATTTCTATTTAAATAATTTGTAAACTAATTTAAGGAACTTCAAAAACAAGGGGTGCACACATGACACTATGTTATATTTTTTACATAAAATCAAGACCAATTTGTGTGTTTACAACACTTATATGGAATGCCACAGAACATAGATGACGTGACCCATTATAGATAAAAATAAAGGTTATTTTCAAGTACAATGATAACGTGGAACATTCTCAGTTTGGCAAGTGGCCTAATCAAGGTAGGAAACGTGGTAAAAAAATTGGTTTGGGTGTTATGTTTTGGCCTCTAGTCTTTGACACTCATTTTCGGAAAATGAGCCCCACTATTTGCTGGTAAGGGGCCCTCATCCAAGCATGAATCACTATTTTCCTAGAGGGAGAGCCTTTGCCACTATTCTTCACTAAGATATGTTAGTGAGTTTATATTATGTATTCACAATTCATCTCTGTATTCCCATGCATGTGGGATATGTTACAAGCTAATACAAATGCATTACATTGCAAGCCACCATGTGGCAGACCTGTGTTATTCCAACTTGCCATGTGATTCACTTTATCCAAAAACCCGCACAATACTCGACATCCCATATACTATGCAAATCCCAACACATCGAAAATTACACCCAAAGCTAGCGCTAGAGAAGACTTAAGCCAAGCGGTCTACTTGGACGACATCAAATATGCAACTGATTATGCTAAACGTGGAATACACAAGCCTAAATGATGCTATAGTAGCAGTAAATAAATTCAACAATGAAATGTAAAAGTATACCAAAGAAAACTAAGTAATAAATAATGAAACCCTAACGTGTAAAGAATGGTAAGATGCCTTAGCTGATTCTCTAAATTTTGAAAAAGTGCATACAGCTGGAAGATAGAGAAATGCGAAGCACTAACTATCACACTAGAGCTCACAAAATTACAGAAATGGAGGAATAAGTTGGAAAGGGGCACCTGGAGAGGGACATGGGTGCCCACGGGCGCTTGGGTACTGATTCTGGGTGCCTGAGTCTGTAGAAAAGCTTGAAAACCTAAATTCTCAGGGTCACAAGATGTTCATTGATGCTCACCTTTTGTCGCTATGGATTCTCACAATGATCGCCAAGGTTGCAATAAACGTCTAATGAAGAATGGACCAGTAAAACCCTTAAATAGACATCAAATTCTAAAAAATAAAGATGCAAAATGAGGGGTTAGACTGTCCTCAGCCGCCACAATGATGAACTTACAACCGAGCGTTGCACTACATCTCAGACCCAATATATTCTGTGTGTGTGCGTGTGTGGAATTGTGCCCTAGGTTGCTCTTGTGCCAGTCACACGTGGATAGCAAACAAGTAACTAGATGTAGAATTTAGTAAATGTGTGCATGGAATAAAATGAACTTCCCTCCTATGAAGTGTGGTGTAGAAAACCAACCCTTGTGTCCCTTATGGAGCTAGATGAATGCAAATGGATCTCTTAGATGCTTGATGGATGCAACCTTAGGTGGTGATAGTAGATGCTTAGTGCTCGGTCATTAATTATGACTACATAACTTTATTTTTATATGATTCCCTTACTTGAACTTCGTAATTAACCCTGAAAAAGCCAACTACGAAAAAGATAAGATGCTCAAATGGCTAGAAAGGACCCAAAACGTGTGACCAAAGTACACAGAGGATAGGGGCGCCCAAATTGGAGGAGGGCGCCTCACGCTAACGTCCTAGTATGGGTGTTGTTGTTTAGGATGACAAATGCCGAAGACTGAATAGGCAAACTGAGCAAACAAAGGTATAAGACCAAGAAAAGTGACAAAAAGGAAAACAATGTGGCCAAAGGCATGGGTTAATTAATATCACTCTTACTTAGGAATCATATGAATAGTAGTATGTAATAAGGACTAGATAATTACCAAAAGTGCGTGATTTTGTGTCTATATTTTCCCCCACTTTATGTTGGTGAGCAGAAAGATCGATAACATAAAGCAGATAGAGATGCGAACTTGATAACCATGTAGATTGATGATGCAAGCGTGCAGAGGGACTAGAAAAAGCGTGGAATGACAAGAAATGTGAAGCGTGGATGCTAAGGAGGAGAGTGTGTAAAAAGTGATGATGAAAATGAACCTAGGGCGGAAATGCATGCATAGATTTCATGATGTACATGTTGTTGATGTTAATGTGTGTGATGTTGTTGTTGTTGACTACTGCTTCCCATACGAACATACCTACAAAATAAAAGCCGAAAAGTAGTCAAAGAGGCATGTATATGCGTCAAAAACATGTAAAAAGTGTGTAAGGTAAGTATATAAAATGAAAAAGTGTGAAAAAGGAACACGTGCACCTGATCCGTGATGAGAAAAAGGGTGTAGAAAGGATTCTGTAGATAATGTTGACGCTCGAGTTTTTCAGGCGATCTCACACCAGTGTAATGGAAGAAGTGGAGGGAGAACTGTATTGTGTCATTTGTTAACCTTTAACTACTTCCCACTGTGTAAAACACCACTGGAGATGGTGTGTATGTGTTAAGGAATCTTTGCCCTGTAAAATCCGTTGTGTAAATGCCAAGTGCTAAAGGACTCTCCGCTTTGTGAAAAGCCTCTGTGACATGTCAGAGAACTATGTAATTGTCTCTTGGTTACTAGAACTCCAGGAAAGACCTTTGTATTACTCCCTGTTAATGACACTCATAGAAGGCTGTTGTTCTAAGGACCCAAGTTTGATTCTGAGCCTTGTTTTGAAACTTAAAGTTGTGTTGTATTGGTACCATGATGTGTGTAACTCTGTATGGGGTGACTGATTCACCCATATGATGCCCGCATTGTTTAGGGTACATGCGACGTTGATTAAGGAGTATGTGGCCCAAAAGAGGACCGACCGTTATACTAAATTGTGCCCTGCAGGGGGAAGGGAATGTGCTTAGTAGAAACCAAGGCACACACAAACAAGTGGCTAGGAAAACAAGTGTTAGTACAATCAAAGACAACCACTCATGTATAAGACAAAATGTAAGCTAAACATACAATGTGTAAACATGCAAGAAGACAATGTAGATCACAAAAAGTGGGTTACAAACATGGGACATCACTCATGATGTCGCAAGACCAATCAAGGACATGCAATGGACGCCAAATAGAAAAGTATGCACACAAGACAAAGGGAAAATCACGCAAACAAGAGCATACAATGACAAGTAATTGAAAACACTGTGACAGATAACCATGGAAGAAAATAGCCCTGCATAACAAATGTTGCACATGAAGCACTCGTTAGCACGTTAGAAAGATAAAAAGTATGTAAAAGCATGAATAATCTGAGAAAATAGTGTGCTATGAAAAAAAATGAAACAATAACACCTGTAGTGTACGAAAGTGGATGCCCCCAAGAGCCTCTATGGGATTGGTAATAAGTACTATGCCAATCATCCATGTTGTGTATAATGGATCTATATGGTCTGTGATCACAACTAGAAAGACAAGTGAACGTGCATGTGTATATGATAAATATAATGACATACAAGAAATATATCTACAATGTGTAATAAGATGTGCATGTGACAAGTAAATGTAAGCAAGAGTAAATACAACCAAGATATACAATATGTTATGGATGAGGTGGAATGGAATGCAATATGAATGATAGGATCCACGTGCCCCCCGAGTGGATGCATATGTATGTAATAAGGCTCATTTGTGTATGCCCCCTCAGTAGTCAAGAATGAGCTGTAAATGAGAGTGCGTCATTAGGAAATGATCTGAATGATGTGTTATCGTGTGTTGTGTAGGATTGAATGCGACATTTAGTAAAATCAATGAGGTGGTAGAATGTGTGATGATTTAGCCTAAAGTGTATATCACTAGATGGGTGAATAGGATGTTAGAAAGTGTGATGATGTGGCATAAGGTGTATATCACAAGATGAACAAAGATGATGATAGAAAACATGATGATGTAGCACAAAGCATATATCACAAAGTGTATGGATAGGATGGTCTCATAGTGTGAAACAAAAGGTTGATTGATTGATTATGAAGATCAAAGTGTAGAATGATGCAGGTGTGATGATGTGACGTTCAATTTTTATTTGGACCCTCAGAAGTCAAGTATGAACCATGAAACAAGAGTGTGTCATCGGGTAGTGTGTGCGGCATGTATGAGTAAAATGTATAGAATGTGTAGTAGATGTGGTGACAAGTATGTTATAGGTGTGTGACGTGTAAAGGGTGTAATGTGTAATATAATGCGGATGCACATATATGCAGATGCAAGATGCATATAGTATATATGTACAAAGATGTGTGATGATGTAAAATGTGTAGAGAGTATAAAGTGCATATGTGGATGTAATAGAAATACGATGTATGAGGTGTATGAGCATATGTCACAAAGTGTGGTGATGATGTAATGATGTAGACGTGGGAGGAAGATAATGTATATGTAGATAAAGTGCATATGATGCGTGAATGATGTGATGTCTATTGTCGATATGTGCAATGTGTGAGGCTCATTTATATAGGATGCCCTCAACAGTCAAGTGTGAACCATAACACAAGAGTGCGGCATAGGGTAGTGATGATACTGATTGTGTGTCGAGATGTATATGCTAGAAGATAAAGTGTGTGATGTGAAGGGAATGTAAGACTTGTGTTGATGTTAGGGGGGAAGAAATAAGCGTGATGCCCCCCAAGTGTGTATTGATGAATGAGCTATCCAATAAAAGTAAAGGATGAAGGTCCTTTATTTGATGCTTGTGGTGATGAAGGTGTGTGACCATGCTCTAATAGTGGTGGAATTTGAAATGTGTCTTGGACATTAGTAGAAGGAGTGGGTGCTTTGATAAAATGAATTGGAAGCATAAGTGGAGTAGGATGAGGAGAAATATTGAATGGTGGTAGCTTTGGTGGTATTGATTACGCTGCAAAAGTATTGATAGAAGAAGAAGGTGGACTGATTTTGAGAGGTAGTGGTATTGTTTGACTTGGTGATGCTACAAATGACTTGAGAGAAGGAGGTGTGATATTGATTTTGAGAGGCAGTTTCTTAGGATGCTCTAGAATTTCCGTAGAAAGAACCTAAGAAATGATAACATAATACTCATTAAACATAGACGAATTAGATTTCGGAACCCATTGAGATGTAACAATTGAAGAGGATGATGTAACATGATGTTGTGCAATGAATGAGATAAAACCTTGATGCTCAAGATGTTTGATTCTGCATTGTAAATCATAACAATCATTTTTGTTATGGCCATTGATCTGATGATAATTACAATATGGGCGAATTTTATATTTAGCAAGTCGGTAAGGAGGATAGCCTTGAGTAGACGGTAAAGTGATCAATTGATGACTAAAGAGCTTAGTAAGATTGTCATGTTGCTTAGTATTGCAATCAAAGGTGAGAGGCTTTAGAAATGGTATGACTTGAGGCTCACTGATATAAGCACATGTAGAAGACATAGAATGAAAATAGGGTGTAGAAGGAGAACAAACACAAGCTTGAGAAACATCCTTAAGATGTTGGATTTCAAATTTAAGAGATGTAATTGTGGATTCCATAACCTGAAATTTGTCTTGAAATAAATAACGCAAAGCTTGAATTGAGTCAAACATGGATTGATTAGATGGGGGATCACAAAGACTAGGGTCATCAGATAGAAAATCTAAAATAACACTCGCTTGATGCGACAACATATCGCTAGGGAGATACATGGTGTCCAGGGATTTTTTTAGAATAACTTGGTAGTTAGGATGTAATTGAATTAAATTATACAAAGAAATTTGATCAACTTCAGGAGCCATGATAGATAAGATGATGTGCTAAAGAAGGATCCTAAAGACCAATCACAAGTGGGGTTCACCAAAATGATTAAGCTAAAATGTAAATACATGTATGCCTAATCTAACCCTATAGTAGCAGTAAATAAATGATGCAATGAAATGTAAAAGTATACCAAAGTAAACGAAGCAATAAATAATGAAACCCTAATGTGCAAAGAAGGGTAGGATTCCTTAGATGATTTGCCGAGTTCTGGAAAGTACACAAAGCTAGAAGAAGATAAATGTGAAGCACTCGCACTGGAGCTCAGAAAATTGCAGAACTAGAGGAACAAGCTAGACAGGGGTGACCATGGGTGCCTGGGTACTGATTTTGAGCACCCGAGTCTACAGAAAAACTGAGAAACCTGAAGTCTTAGGGTCGCAAGATCTTCGCTGATGCTCACCTTTTGTTGCTATGGATTTGCACAATGATCGCCGAGGTCACAATAAACCTGCAATGAATAATGAACCTACAAAACCCTCAAATAGACATCAAATCCTAAAAAAGAAAGATGCAAAATGAGGGGTCAAACTGTCCTCATCTGCCACAATGGTGGACTTATAACTAAGCATCGCACTACATCTCAGACCCAATGTAGTTCTGTGTGTGTGTGTGTGAAGAATTATGCCCTAGGCTACTCTTGTGCCTGTTGCATGTGGATAATGAGAAAATAACTAGATGTAGAATATAGTAAATGTTTTCATGGAATAAAATGAACTTCTTTCCTATGAAGTGTGATGCATAAAAAAAATCCTTATGTCCCTTGTGATGGAGCTAAATGGAGCTAAATGGAGCTCTTAGATTCTTGATGGATGTAACTTAGGTGGTGATAATAGATGCTTAGTGCTCGGTCATTTATTATGACTACATAACTTTATATTTTTATGATTCCTTTGCTTGAACTTCGTAATTAACTGCAAAAAGGCCGACTATGAAAAATATAAGATGCTTACTAGGTCAAAATCCAGGCGAGGTGAAGGATTATTGGAAGAATATAATCCTAAAATTGGCTCAAGACGTAGAAGTTCAGTTGTAGGAATGGAACCTCTAAGAGGATCTCCTAGTAGATTTGATGAGGAATTGGTTTCTCATTTAGGCCTTCATGGAAATGAAGGGCATGGTGGAAGAGCTATATTGGGAGCAAATACAAATTATGGAAGGTAAAACTGAAGAGGAGAAAAATAATACATGGAAAGGTAAAGAGAAAGAACCTCCAAAGTCTCCTAAATCTCCTTCTAAATCTTCTGGTTGTAAAATTCCAGCAGCGTTGAAATTGGATGTTAAATTTTATTTTCCCATGTATAATGGAGAGCTAAATGCAAAAAACAAGATCATTGGGTCAAAAAAATTGAACTTTATTACATGGTAGAAAATATTATGGATGAGGAGGCAAAAATATAGTTAGCTATTGGGAAAGTGCATAAAGATGGGGGACAAAAAATCCATTTTTTGTCATTTTTTCCATAACGTGCTCGTGTTATGGCTTGAGCGCATTATAACATGACAAGAAAAAATCAAGGCCGTGTTACAATGCGAGTGTGTTTCGGCTTAGATTCGCCAAGCCAAACTATGCACGCGTTCCTGTTTGTAATGTGGTATATCACTTTATCTATCCCAAATGGACATATTCCACATTGCAAATAGGAACGCGAGCACGTTATAACACGCTTGCGTTATAGAGTGCCCACGTTTCATCTTCTTTCGGTTTGAACTTCTTAATCCATAGGCTTGGAGTTTCCTTGGATATCCAAACCTATGTTTTAGACTGTGTAATCTGGGAATAAATCTGTGTTTGACAAAAAAACATTAAAATCTCATGTGTACACCTCGATATCTCATGTGTTATAACACAATATTAAAAAAATTATACTACGATTTGAAGCTCGTTTTACCTTGGTGACAATATACTTCTTTCTAAAATCTGATTATTTTAAGGCTTTCATCCATAATTTCTTTTAGTAGTGCCTTCTTTTCTTGCCAAAACCTATGCATACATTTTTGTACACAATTTATGATTTTTTCAGCCAAATTTCATAAAAATAATGCCTCCTCTAAACTCCACTATACACATTAGAAAAAAGAAAAAAATTGATTATTTTTCTCAAAGTTATGGGGGTGCACACACGTATATTTTATTTTTCGGGATGTGTGCACTTTGAAAATAAATTAAAAATTATATATTCATCCAAAAATTATGAAAAATTAATGAGACATCATACATGGTCTTAGCTAACTTTATACTGAAGGGATTTGAAAAATAATTTATAGAACTCAAAAAATGAGGGGGGGGGGGGGGGGGGGGCGCACACACAATATGTTATTATCTTTTTGACACAAAAATAGACATACTTTGTGTGCGCACCACATTTGAACCTCTTAATATCCACAATTTAAAAAAAATTAGTAGTTTATAAAGTAGATTTCAAGCTCTACGGTACTTATTCTTATCAATTTATTAAATTTTGAGCATATGCATGCCAAATTCTTAGATGAAGACTAGGTTTCGCTAATTTCAGGAAAAATGTGTCCACTTTTGACCCCCTTTTGGTCCCCCATTTCCATACACTTACCTTACTCTTCAATTGGGCAGTACAAAACTCATATGGAGGGAAAGCAAGATTCAGATGCCGTACATTTGACACTCTTAATATCTATTATTTTAAAAAATAATTAGTATTTTAGAAACTAGATTCCGAGCTCTATGATTCTTGTTCTTATCAAATTGTCAAAATTTCAACATAGACAAGCCAAATTACTCATTGACATTCAACTTTTGCCGATTTTAAGAAAAAAAGTGGCCACTTTTGACCCCCTTTTTGTCCCCCATTTCCACGAACATACCATACCACATATTTTTCAGCCATATAGAGGGGCCCCTCAGTTAGCATTGTTACCTTTTTTGTCAGTTATTGGGTGCTACCAACTGACCCTACCCCTTACACAACTGAAAAAAAAAAAACATAATTTTTTGAGAAAAAATGGGGGAAATAGCTTAGTTGTTTTTCTATTATACTTTTTACGACATCAAGGTATCAATTGGATGGTGTTTAGTTTGGTAAATAAGATGAAGACATGAATGGAAAGTTGGAAAGAAAAAGGTGGGAATTAAATCCCTGCATGTCCCACACCTATTCCATGGATTGAATTATTCCTACTTGAATAATATCTACTATTTGTGCTCTAATTTATCATCTTGGTCTTACTCACATTATTTAAACAAGTGTAATTTATGCTTAAAGGAACCAAAATATAAAATGGGGGAAATTCAATAGGTTCCAAATTCAAAACCCAAGTGTAATTTTTGATTTTTATAGCACTTTGTACCCCTCCTTTTAATTTTTAATCTAACATAGTTGTAGGAAAATAGGCGATGCATTAACAATCATTGATAATTGAGCCCCTCAAGTGGTAGGTCATACATGAGTGATGGGAAGATTTTAATTGCCAGTTCGAAAGTTTTAGACTGAGACTCCATGCGATTTCTTATGATGTTAAGAGAAAATTGCTCTCTAACTTATCAAAAGGGAATTTTATTAATAAAACCATCAAAGTGTACAATGTAATTTACAAGTTTGAAAGAGATTCCTTGTTTTCTTAATTTAGGATCTAATGTACATACTCTAGGTTGAAGTAATTGATTTCTTGCCAATTATAGCCATATAATTCATGAAGAAAATAAGAAGTAGGCCCATATATAAATGGAATTTAAGTTTTGAACTTTGAGCATGTTGGATTTAAACATGGTCCTACAGAGAGCTAACAAAAAAATGGCAATTGAGAAAAATATTGGAAGTGATGATATTAGAAAACAAAGGTGGAAACACAGTTGTGAAATGTGTTTTCTAATGTAAGTTACATTGCCATGTGGACAACTCCAATTTAGCCACGCGCTATCTTTATTTTAACACACAATTCAACTACAACCATCAATTGCTTGACACATGCGAGAGCTGAGAACCCTTCATTCGGTAGAATATACGCTTATTGGCATAATAATTCTATTTTGAAAATTTTGAATAACTATTTATCTTTTATATGTTATCAGTCTATTTTTTTCTAGCCTAACTACTAATCTTATGATTATTCATTTTTTCAACACAGACATTATCTATTATCAACTAAAAATCAATCTTAGAAAGGTGTTTTTCTCAACGTTTCGAATCCTAAAGTAGGTTCATCCTTAGGATAACTTTAAAAATTAAGCCTTTTTTTTTTGACTAGTGAAAAGTTGCCATGTTGCCACATTTTTCTTGAGGTTTATAATTTAGGGGACATTTTTTTCCAAAACTACGTAGTGTAGTTAATACCTTCCACCACTCTACTTCTCATGCTCAAGTCTTCAATAGTTCTATATAATGGTGTTATCTTTTGTTTGTTAGTAGCATTTATTTATCCATTTTTATCGAATATTATGGTTTTACCATTTTTGCAATTCTTCTTAGTCCAAAGATATTGTTAGTTTCGGGAAAACAATTCCTAAATGAAGTGAAGGGGTAGAATGAATGTTTTGTGTTTATTCCAATGCTTTTGCAAAAGGAAGAAGATGACACAGTGACACTAAAAGGATACTTTTGTGTGTGAAGTAGAGGAGATGCTAGGCGAGTCTACATATTCATAATGATTTACCACCTATATGCAGTATAAGTCACTATATGGACTTGATTCTAGGTTTTAGTTTATCGAACAAGGTTGCATATAAGTTGAAAGCCATGGAGATTGGTTAAATGAAGAAGCAAGTTCAAGAATTTCTTGAGAAGGGGTTGATCGAAGAATCTCTCAACCTATCTATAGTACCTACAATATTAACATCGAAGAAAGGAGATGAGTGGAGGATGTGTACTTGTTCCATAGTCATCAACATGATTACCATCAAGTATATGATTTCAATCAACATGCAAGGATGATTTGATATATCTTTTATGTGGAAAGCATTACATTACAAATATTGATTTATAGAGTGGGTATCACTAGATCAAAATAACAGACGGTGATTGGAAAACTATGTATAAAGAGGAGGATGGCATAATGATGTAGAAAGATGAACTTTCACATGAACAAGAGGAGATGCTAGGTCAGTTTCCAAATATCTTGGCATAGGATTTCCCAGATAAATTACCACCTATGCACATTGCATGAGTCATTAGATAGATCTAATTTGAGGGTCTAATCTAACAAACAAGGGCACATATAGATTGACACTTATGAAGAATGAGGAGATGAAGAAGAAAGTTCAAGAATTTCTTAAGAAGGGGTTGCTTATAGAATCTCTCAGGCCATACATGATACATGTAGTATTAGTAATGTAGAAAGGAGGTGAGTGGAGTATGTACATTGATTCTAGATCAATCAACAAAATTACCATTTAAGTATATTTTTCAATTGTTGGATTTGATGGATTAATTAAGTGAAATAAAATACTTTACAAATATCGATTTGAAGAGTAATTACCACCATATTAGAACAACAAAGGGTGATGAGTGGAAAACTAATTTTAAAATACATGATAATTTACATGAATGACCGACGATACTATTTGGGTGAACCAATTCACCAAACACAAAATTATAAGCTAATTGGAATATTCATAAATTAACAAATATTCTCCAGTAGGCATTGGTTAAAATGTGGGTGATATCAGAACTTTCATCCAATTTATAATTAAACTAGAATCACTGAAGATTTTTATTTTTAATTTTTTTTTGTTTATGACATATTTTAGAAGGCATGTATATAAATTCCGCATGATTAATGTATATATTGATTGTGTGATTTTTCAAGGTTATGATTATACCAATATGGTGCAACAATTCTTGAAAGAAACTCGTCATTTTTTGTGGTGGGAAAGATAAGGTGTGTCCCCAAAATATCAAAGTTTCTCCAACAATCCCCCTTAAGTGTTATTAGGGCTACATGCTAAAGTCACATGTTATTGTTATTAAAATGAATTACAATCCTTAAACCATGATCATTGATAGAGTTCTTATGCTAACATGTAATCTACAAGTGATAACTATGGATCCTCACAAATATCCCATGCTTCCTCCTAGATATGTTCTTATCTTGCGATGCAAGTATTTACATGATTTTTAGATCCTTTACACAAAAATAAGGATTCTCCATAAGTTCTTATCCAACGATGCATTACTGATGTTAAAATTAGATGCTCACATACCCAGTGATGTTATACAAAATATCATATCCTTCGATCTTTTAAAATGATTTATGTGATAACTATAGAATAAGTCACACACCCATGCTTTATCCAAAGTTCTTATCCTAGGATGCAATATTTATGTGAAACTTGGATGCTCACACACCCATACTTTATCAAAAATTCTTATCTTGCGATGCAATATTTATGTGAAACTTGAAAAACTAACACATCCCATAGGGGATTTGTGAATATTTCTTATCAACTTGATCTTATGATAAGAAGTATGTGAAACTTGGATCATCACACATTCAGACTGTGGAGATCCAAACATCTTATCATCCAATGCAATCATTTGATGTCTAACTTGGATGCTCATACATCAAACATCAAGCCACTTGAGTACTTGAACTTTGAATAAAGTGCACATTGAGTGAGTATCTCAACCACTGCTTAAAATTTTTATGTTTATCTGGATTCTTCACAAGAGCTATAGCACTCTTATCCAATGAGCTTGGTTCATACCATTGCGCTTCTTCCTTCTCTTCTTCCAATTCCTTTCCAAAAATCCCTTATGAATTATTCCCAATGCATTCTGCACATTTTTTTTGCTTAGACCGATTTTTAAGTACTGACCACCTACGGTAGAAGAGATAAACACTATTGGTTCATTCTTTTTACTTCAGAGTTTTGGATATCACTTGTTTATCCAAAATTGAAAATTTATTTAGCCATACATTTCTATCTCTTATCACAAAATGGTTATAATAAAAAAAATCTCCATATGTAATAAACATCATTTAGAACAATCATAATCCATCCAAACATAGATGTTAGTTCTATGAAATTGGTTCTTAATAGTTTGGATGAGGAGCTGGATGCACATTTTCAATAAGGAGGTTCCTTTCTATGGGATTAAAAAGTTGTGGTGACAGGATCCATAGTACACGTCCACCCAGGGGAAAAATAAAAAAGATATCTGATATGTCTGGGCCTATCGATGACCTATGGTAGTACTCTAGGTCATTATCTGGATTCATCCATGGACCCTTTCTTTTCTCCAAGGATCCTTCTTACCGGATTCCATCTCCTTGTGTGCTCTAGCATCATCTTGTCTCTCTACATGCACACCTCTTTGCTTTCTTACTTCTTTACATGTATCTTTATATAAATAAAAATAAAATCATATTTTGTTCTACGTCCATATTATATGTTATTGATATGATATACTAAACATATGATGTATGTCTTCTGGTATCTCTCCCTGTGGATAAGACTCTTTTTGTTAGCTGTTGTAACCTACTTATTTAGTCTTGTCTTCATGTAGGTTCCTTCGAGGAAGTTCTATACGGTCAAAAATTTCCTACTGGTCCATGACCTGTTAACTGCACATGTCTCAACCTCCAGGTCTTTCTCTAGGAGATTCTTGTTCTGGGTAGTGCTCTTCATCACTTAGCTGATGTAGTCTCTCGGATTCTCCCATCTCATGGAGCCTTTCACATCTATTACTAATAAAAAAATGATATAAAACATAACTATGATCTGTAGGTTTTAATCTTCATAAGTTATTACTATTTTGAGTATACTATTATAGACCTTCTTGATCCTAGAAAATGTAATGCCAATCCTCTATCTTAGGGTGTAACACTCATTTGCAATGGTAATCAAGTTGATAATTCACTAGGGATTTTACATTTACCTTCTTGCATGATCATCTCTTCTTTCTTGCACACTCTCAGGTGAATCCATCTTCTTCTTGTACCCATCACTCAAATCCTGAGCTTGCTTTATCCTCCTCCCGTTGCTGCTGCACAATACTCTGCTCTACCACCATACACACTTATCTTTCTTATCTCCTTTGAAGCAAAACTATGAAAATTGTAGGCACTAACGAGCGTTCTATCTATCAACCTTGGATAATTATTGAGATGAGAATACAATGTGAACCTTTTGGTTAAGAAGGGGGCGATACATAACCAAATGTCAATTGATCGAAATAAAACAGGTTAGGAATAAAATATGACATAAATATAACTAACCCCTATTAGGTGTTGCAAGAGATTGAGTAAACCCTGGTATACAAAACTAGAGTAACCTGGCATGAATGCAAGTGTGAACTAGATCTGGTGGACTATGTATAATGCTTGAAGAAACTCATGGTAAAATAAATTGGATTTGGCCCTTAATCTACTAAGATATTGATGTTTTGCAAGGAATGATCATTTTGAAGCATTGGAAGAAATTATCCAATTTTTCACAAAGTGGTTCAAATTGTGTGATAATGTTTCAAATTGATTTTTAATGATAAATGGTGGAAGATTAGTCCCAACGATTATGTGATACACGTATGTGTTATGAATCATTCCCGCATAAGAATAAATGGATATTTCAATTTTGATAAACTTAATTGATGTTTTGGAAGGGGAGGGTTATGCTACTCCTTAATTTATAGTGTGTGTGTGAGATCATGTGAATTGAATGATTGATGTGTTCTACATAGTAACCTTTATGATTTCATGTTGTTGATAGTGTGTAGATTGTGCAGATTGTGTTTAAATATGATTTAAACACACTAAAATTATGGAGGGGGACATAACATGATCTGTGGAATCTATCTTTGGCCAGTGATATGCTAGTCACCCATATAATTGTGATTTATATATTTTTTATTGTAAGGTTGTGGAGGTTTTCCCTCAAGTATTGATTTAATCATAGTATTTCCTTATTTTGTTACTTAGCCATCTCTATGGGACTATTCCATGATCTTAATTTAATTGATCTTATGATTGAATTATTTTATTAGCTATTTGGGTCCTAATGCATGATATTAATCTTAATTTTCATACATTGTTTTGGTTCTATCTTTATCTAAGTAATTAGGTGGTAATGGAAATCTTTCATTTTTGTACATGGATTTTATTGGGGGACCACATTTTTGAGTAGTGTGTGGGATAAGTGGCCACGTTTTTTACCTGAAATTAGCAAAAGTTGACACTTCAACCAGTAATTTGGCATGCTTATGCTCAAAATTTGACAATTCTACACAATAACCCATATGGTAGGATGCTCAGAATCTAGTTTCTAGGACTACTATTTTTTGGCCATTTGATGGAGCTCAAAAGCATTAAGAATTAGAGATATAAAATATGCGGAAACAATTCCTCAAATGGAACCACAACAGTAGGAAACTATATATGCAAAAAAAATTATACTTGTAGAAATAAAACAACAGAAAATAAAATAACGCACAAAAGAAGACAATACAAGATTTAACGTGGTTCACCCAATGTGGGCTACGTCCACCAAGAATCACTTGCTCAGATTTTATTATCAACAAGAGTAAAACAACTCTCACATTCTTCTCTCAGTTATGAACTCACAACAGAATTTGTCCAAAGCTGTGCTAAACAACACTCTCCAGAATTCTCACAATTGACACTCACACATTGCATAACCTTGATCACATCTTGATCACCTCTTGATCTCATAAGACTCAAGATATATTTAAGATACCCTAGGCACCTCTATTTATAGGATTACAATCCTTCTAAGAATACCATAAAGTCGGTACCTAGAAGATTGAAATTCAGTGATCTTTCAAAACTTCCCCATAAACCTATGGTCAAAATACCATCCCGATGTTGACAACCAGTTAACAACATGTTCATAGAAACATCACAACAACGTCACAACAGATGACTGTGGACAAGCTCTTGAAGTCTCCAAACTTAACCGTTCGATATCCAACACTTAAACACTGATTCAAGAAGACCAAAAAAATAGGCTCCACACCCCAACAATCTCCCACTTGGAGACTGGTTTCCATTTTGATCAAATTTCTTAACCCTTCATTATCAACCATGAAGGCCAATCAAAGTTGAACACAACTTCAACTTCTCCCTTGTGACTACCTTGGTCATCATATCTGTAGGATTCTGACCTAGTATGAATCCTTCTCCAGCTTCAACTTATATTCTTCCAAAGATGTCCTAATGAAATGATATCTCAGCTGAATGTGCTTCATCCTAGAGTAGAAAGCAGAGTTCTTTGCCTAAATGAATAGTGCTCTGACTATCACTGTGCAACTTCTCTTCAACTTCCTACTTATGCCCTAACTCATCAAGCGAAACTATGCTGTAACTAGATCATCTCCTTGCTTTCCTCTATGTGGCATCAACATACTCAGCCTCTGTGGTTGAAAAAGCTACAACCTTTTATAACTCATGAAATCTAGCTCACTACTATCCCACCTAAAAAGAAAATATAACATGCCGTGCTCATCTTGCTGTCTACATCTCCAGCCATGTTTGAATCTACATAACCATGCAAAGTGGTGTCCGATCCAATGTAGCACAAAGCTACCCCAATGGTTTCTCTCAAGTATTGAAGCATCCACTTTACTGCCTACCAACAATCTTTATCTGGATCACTCATAAATCTACTCACTACTCCCACTGCATGGGAAATATCAAACCTAGTGCATACCATGGCATACATCAAAGTGCTAACCGCTAATGAGTAAGGTACCTTGGACATCTGATTTCTCTCATGCTTTGTCTTGGGACACAACTCCTGTGATATCTTGAAATGGCATGCCAAAGGAGTCCCAATCAGTTTAGCATCGTACATATTAAATCTCTCTAGGACCTTCTTAATTCACTCTTCCTGAGATAAAGTCAGCTTCTATTCCTTCCTATCTCGAGATATCCTCATACAATGAATTTTTTTGGCTGCCCCCAAATCCTTCATGGCAAAGGAGTCACTTAGCTGCTTCTTGAATACTTTTATTTACTACATGTTTTTTCCTGTAGCCAACATGTCATCCACATACAAGCACATGATAATATAACTATGATCCTAAAATTTCTTTATATACATGCAATGGTTAGAATGACATCTAATATAACCTTTCTCCATCATGAACCTATCAAATTTCTTATACCATTGACATGGAGCTTGTTTCAGGCCATACAAGTTCTTCTTCATTTTGCACACCATCTCCTCTTTACCTTTGACCTCATAGCCCTCTAGCTACTGAATATATAAATCCTCCTCCAAATCACCATGGAGAAATGTAGTATTTACATCTAGCTACTCTAAGTGCAAGTCTTTTGCTGCCACTATTCCAAGAATAGTTCTAATAGAAGTCATTTTTACTTTAGGAGAAAAAATCTCATCAAAATCTATACCTTTTTTTTGTGCAAACCCTTTGACCACCAACCAAACCTTGTATCTTTTCTTGCAACCTTCTTCCTCTTTAGCTGTATACACCCACTTGTTTTGCAATGTTATTTTTCCTTCGTGTTTCTTCACCAAATCCCAAGTATGGTTCTCCATGAGAGACTGATGCTCCTCATCCATGGCTTACTCCCACTTCTTCATGAAATCTACCTTCATTGGTTTATCAAATATATATGGCTCTCCACTATCAGTGAGCAATAAATAATTATGAGAAGGACAAAAATGTTTAGGTGATCTTCTTAGCCTAGGAGACCTCCTCAATATAGGATTTTGGGGTTCTTGTTGAGTAGGTTCCTGAATTGATTCATGTGCCACTTTTCCATCTGGAAGATCCTCAACCACTGCATATTCTTTCCTAGATTCTTCCATTTTTTCCTCTAGTTTTTACTTATACATAAATTTCTCATTAAATACCACATCCATAGATTGAATGATTTTCTTGTCTTTAATACTCAAAAAATTATATCCAAAGTCATCACCACCATAACCAATGAAAGTGTGTTTTTATGATTTAGCCTCTAACTTGGTCCTATCATCCTTGTCAATATGGACAAACACCTCACATCCAAAGACTCTAAGAAATGAATAATCAACCTTCTTATCAGACCAAGCCTCCTCAGGTATGCCTCTATCTAAGGCACTCGAGGGTCCTCTGTTTATCAAGTACACAGTTGTGCTCACCGCTTCTTCCCAAAAAGAAAGAGACAATCCAATATGTAACCTCATGCTCGTAGCTCATTTCATTATTGTACTGTTCATCCTTTCCGACACCCCATTCTACTATGGAGTTCCCAAAAACATATTTTTTCGACAGATTCCATTCTTAGAACAATAATCATCAAACTCATAATTGCAATACTCCCCTTCATTATCTGATATGAGACATTTTACCTCAAGACATGTTTCATTCTCTACCAAGGCTTTCTATTTAACAAAAGTGTCAACCACATCAAATTTATTTCTAATAAAATATACCCAAACTTTCTTTGTTGCATCATCAATAAAAGTGGCATAATAATATGAACCCCCAAGAGATGATACCTGATCCGACTCCTACACATTAGAATGTACCGGCTTCAACTTACTCTCTTTCTTTGTAGGTCCAACCTTGAGAAAATTTACCCATTTCATTTTCCCATAAACAAAATTCTCACAAAAATCCAAACATGTTTATGTATATTTGGGAAAATTATTCTTTATGATTTGCATACCCTTATGGCTCATATGACCCAGCCTATAGTGCCACAATGTTGTATCTACGTCTGAAGCCATACGATTATAAGAATTAGTAATACCAGTGGTTAAATAAAAGGTTCCAAACTTATTACCTCTTGCCACCACAAGAGCACCCTTAGTAACCTTCTAAGAGTCCGCTGTAAATATCATAAAAAAACATCATTTCCCAATTGCCCTGCCGATACCAAGTTTGGTCTTAATGTAGGCACATGTATGACATCCTTCAATAACCATGTACTCCTATTCTACATATTAACCTGAACAAAACCTTTTCCAACTATGATGCAAGGCTCATCATCACCAAGATAATCATGCCCAAAATCCCCTTGAACATAATCAACAAAATAATGCCTATGTGGAGTAGCATGGAAAGAAGCCCTTGAATCTAAAATCCAAGATTCAACAATATTATCTAAAGAGAGAATCAAAACGTCCTGACAGACATTACCTGTTACCATATTAACCTCTTAATTTTCTTCTTGTTGTTTTATCTTATTTGAAAGATACCAACAATCGTCCTTTGCATGCCCAGACTTTCCTCAATGCCAACATACCATCTTGCTTTTAGATTTTGACCTTGCCTGATCTTTCAATTTTCCATGGCTTCCTCTATACTTTTGTCTCCCTCTAGTTTCCACCATCAAAACATTCTTTGAAGTAGAAGATTCCCCGATCTTTTTCTTCGCATTTCCTCACTTAAAATCACCCCTACAACATCCTGAAAATTCAATTTTAAGTTCGATGGAATCGACGTGCTTACCGCCATCACTAGGCTATTCAAAATTTTAGGTAAGGAGAAAAAAATTAATAAATTCCTAACTTCTTCAAAATCTATTGTAACTGAAGCTAGCATATTCACAACAGTATTAAATTCATTTAAATGTTCTGCTACTGAACCATTATCAAACATCTTCATATTAAACATTTTTTCCGCTAAAAATATCTTGTTAGAGGTAGAGGGTTTTTCATATAACTTCCCTAATGCATCCATAAGTTCTTTTATATTCTTTTCCTTTGAAACATTAAATAATACCAAAGATACAAGAAATATTCAGATTGTCCCAAGTGCCTTCCTATCCAGCAAATCCCAATCCACATCTGACATGCTCGAGGGTTTTGTCCCTTTCCAGATAATGAAATATAAAGACCCTTTTGATAAAAGTAATCTTCCATCTACATCTGCCAAAGACTAAAATTATGTTCGTTGAATTTATAAACCTTTGATCTTCCGTCATCTGCCATAGCTCCCACTCAAGCTAAAACTTTCCCTGCGATTCAACACTTCAACAAACCAATCTAGGCTCTGATACCAATTATTTGGAAATAAGGGATAAAATATGTTGAACAATCTCACATAGAATCACAATAGTAGAAACTAATATGTAGAAAATATCATAGATCTGAAATAAAAGTGCAAAAAATAAAATAACACAATGCAAAGACAATATTTACGGTGGTTCACCCAATTTGGGCTACGTCCTCTAAGAATCACTTGCTCGGATTTTATTACAAGACACCTCTTTCTCTCAATACAATACCCAAATATGTTTGGAGATGTGCTCAACAAACTTTCCAGAATTTACACTTGAACTCACACATCTACAATGTTACATCTCCCCTACCATATACACAAAAGCACATCAATAGGAAACTGCTTAAGCACTTTTACAATACTGTGGGTGCCAAAAACATGGGCCAAAACTGCCCCATAAACCTATGGGTCAAAATACCACCCATATAAGAATATCAAGTCTCTTGAGGTATTGATCACGTTTCTTGAGGCCAAAAATTTTAGTACTTTTAGTGTACATTCTCCAACACTTCCACACATGAAAATAGGCTCCACAACATAACAATTAATATGGTTGAATGCGGTGTGCACATAAATTGTTCATGTTTCTGTGTAAAAAATATAACTCATTGTCATGTGTGCCCCCTATTTTGTGAGTTTCATAAATTATTGTATAAATCCCTTTAGTAAAAAGTAGCTAAGATAATGGATTAGGTGTTGCCAAAATTTCATATTTTTTCAAAGTTTTTTTTTTTACTAATTTTCAAAGTGAACACTTCCTAAAAATGAAATAATCATGTGTACATCCCTATAAGTTTGAGAAAAATAATTGAAAGTCAAGTTTTTTGAGTGTGTGTAGAATGGAGCATAGATCTCGTTGACTTAATTTTTTAAAATTTGGATGAGTGAATCAAAAACTATGCAAAAAACTATACATGTGTTTTAGCAAAAAATGAAGTCATTACTAAAAGAAATTAAGGATCAAAACCTTAAACTATTCAAATTTTAGAAAGAAATACATTAACACAAACCTAAGACAACGTGTGATATCATACTCTTATTTTTTTTGGAATATTGTCTTATAACACATGATAAATTGAGGTGTACACTCGATATTCTTATGCTTCTTTTGCAAAATATGGATTTAGTTACATAATAGACAATCCAACCCTTAGTCTTAGATATCATAGGAAAATCTAATCTTCTAACCCAAATTAAAGATAACATGAGTGTGTTATAACACCCTCACATTATAATGCGAGCATGTTATTGTGTGCTTGTGTTATACCCTCTTTGAAAAATACTTAACCACACAAAAAGCGAGTGATTTGGGTCCTATAATGCATGTGAATTGCACTATTTTCTGCGCATTCCTACAACGATGTATTATTTTAAAACATTCCATATGACAATTGAGAAATTTTTTATGTGTGTTACATTGATAGAACATTTTTCTTGAATCTTTTGTCTCATTTTCAATCATTGTTTATAAAAAAATCTTATCATTATTTACGATTTGAGTGTTTTTTCATTATTTCTTCTATCCCTAACATTCATAAAATATTATTTTTGTGTTATTTGTGTTATGTTGATATATATTTGAGAATTATGGGGAGGGGACCACTAAGGAAAACACTTGAGGAGATGGAGAAACAAAGGGATCATATGTACAAAATAAATTGAGCACATCTTTTCCAGAGAAATAAAACGTTGACAAAGATCTTCAATTATCCACTAGAGCCAAGAAAGAAGGAAAAAAATAAAACAAGGGAACGGGTGTAAAAAATATGTGAAAGAAAGAAATCAATGTATGGAGGTGAAGGTATGCAATCTCTTCCAAATGAAATTCATAGTGAAACATATTCTCAAACACCAATTGAATCGATAAATAATGAATGTTTAAGCCAATACGCCTATATATAACTCAATACATACATGGCTTTTCCATTCAATTGTTGAAAATTGCCGTGTAGCTCTTTTCTATAAACTATACGACTATTGTCACCATTATATAAATTACTAATTAAAAAAATAATAATAAAAAAGAAAGACAAATGGTTCAACACTTTTCCTCTCTTTTAGAGGAGAGGGGCCAATAGGTGAAGATGGTCCAATAGTTGACATGACTGTTAATCACACAATACCCAATAGTTTTCATAGTACTATTTAGCATTTATTTATTTTTGAAATAATAATTATGTAGGGTAGCCAATCACATCATGACATGTAAGACCTCTCACCCATGTACAAGTATAAAAAATTCAATGTTCAAGCATTTTCACTCGTATTCAAGCATTGGTTTCCACCATGGTTGTAGTGTAACTCAAATTTATTATTTTAAATCAATTCAAAATATGGCTTTGCCTCCAATTAAATATTCCAAAGAAAAAATACAAGCAAACACAAATATGAACTATATATTAGTGAAAAAATCACAATCCCATATGATAAACAGTTAATTTTGTGGACCCCTTAACTTAGGGTGTACCACTACTAGCCCCTCTCCCCTATCGAGCATAAATCAAGTGTGGAAAATTTAAAGATAGAGAAGCCATACGATAAGCAGGAGAGTCAGTGTTACAACTTCATTAATGGCGTTTAGTCCTTGTGGGTTTACAAAAATGATAAAACTCATTTGATTAAAGACAACATGGCTCCCAGGACAGAAATCTACATAGAGGTTCATATTTTCAATGTCATTTCATGCCCTTTCTCTTTGTTAATTTATATATTGATTGTGCGATTTATCAAGGTTATGACTATACCAATATGGTGCAACAATTCTATGAAAGAAACTCCTCATTTTGCATGGAATCAAGCTTGAAAAATATCAAAGTTTGGTCTAAATGAATTATGTTTAAGTGTAATACGTCTTTCACTATTATTGTTATTGTTATTATTATGGTTCTCTTACATGATCATCAATGAAAACCTTGAAATAATTGCTGCTTTAATATTACAGATTTTTTCAAGATTTTATGGCATGACTTTAAATTACTGCTTCAATATTACAAACATTTTCAAGATTTTATGGCTTGAATTTTAATGGTAAGTTGTATATTAACAAGGGCTTACGGATCAGCCACTATTCCTCTATGACAACTGTCACAATCATATAAGTTACTAATTAATAATAATAATAATAATAAAACAAATGGTTCAACCATTTTCCTCTCCTTTATTTAGGTTAAATTTTTATTGGGAACATATTCTCCAGACCCTAAATATCATTGAATTGGATTGCAATTTTTCCTTTCTGGCCCTATGTGTATAATATTGATGGCACTAATATTTTCCATTTCCTGCTATGGATTGATGAGTGTCACTTTATAAAATGGCCCGATAAAGCTTTGTTTTTAGGATCTTTTTAATTCTAGATTAATAGGAAAAGTGTCCTCATAAAATTCAATAAAATGTTGTTTACATATTACATAATTTTCTTGTCTCACATTTTTTATGGAAATAAATTGAATACGGTTTTGTAAATCAATTTGATTATTCATTTCATTTAATTTGAGACTTTTAATTTAGGGTTAGTGTCAATCTAGTTATTAGAATATTGGGTTAAAATTCAAGTATACAAAATAAATAAATAATATTATTGTTTAAAAAGATAGTAAAATTAATAAACTCTAATTAATTTTATTATTTAATTTTTTGATTAGGATTAAAACAATATTTTCTTACCTATTAAATTTTAAAAAAAGTTACCTAAATAACATATAAGCATGGCCAACATCATTCAAAAGACATATCCAAACACATTCAAAACATATGACTATGCTGTTCAAAAAACACTACATGTCAAAGAGATTACTTTTGAAATTGTACTTTAACTAATGTCATCTTTACAAGTGTTACAACTTAGTTACATTGCTATTATTGTTAGCTTAAACACAAGGAAAATGTTTGCAAACTATACTTTAAATGAGATATATTTATATGTATTAAACTTTGTGAGCTATACTTTTTATTTATAAAGAGGAAAGGTGGGCCTAATAATCATTTCACAATTAGTGACTATGTAATTGTAATTAAGGAATGTAGACGATTTCAAGTTAAGTAGACAATGTAAATGTATTACAAACCATGATCAATTCGAAGTGCACCTTGGATGAAGAAGTGCAAGCAATTCTTCACTTCGGTTGATAAAATGGGAACTCCTCTAAGCTGTGGGTGACTTGGGTTGAGGAGAACCTCTAGAATGGGATGGTTCATGGGAGCAATCACATAAACTAATTTTCTGGCAGGGTTGAAGGAGAGAAATACACGCAAAATTAACAAAAGTATGTAAAATAGGTGATACACCAACGTTTTGGAAACTTGTAGCTGCACAAGACACACTATTTAAGACCTTAAGACCTGCAAGGTTCACTTATATTGCTATTTGAGACCTTAAGACTTGTAAAGTTCACTTATATTGCTATTTGACTTGCTCCTACATTAGACATCCGATGTACGTAAAACTTGAGCACCAACTCAAGTGGATAGAGTGAGTGGTAGAAGCATCCTTCAAAATATTAAAGCTAATAGTTTTAACTTCCTTATACATCGATCTTGCTTCGTGCCGTTGCACTTATTTCTTCTCCTTGCCACAAATCCTTTATGACTTCTCCCCAACTCACTCTACACATTTGTGGGCCTAAACCCACCATAGACCAACCAACTCCTTCAAATATGTCCATGTCTTCCATTTTTTGGGAGTTCTGGCTCGCCATTGTCTATCCATTTCATCGTAGATCATTTCTAGCTTGACTCCTTTTGCACCCATATCTCCAATGGGATCAAAGGTTCCATGCACCTATCCATTGACACATCTTCTAACTTTATGCCCTTTTCACTTCCATGAGATATCCTTACACATTCTCTCCCTTTATCCTTTGTTTCTTGATCTTTGTTAGGTCACAATCCATCCACCTCAATCCTAATATAATACCTATTTTTCTCCATTACCTACAATATAAGAGGTCAAAATCTAATTGTATGTAGACCCTTTATTTTCTCCTCAGATCCTTACAACCAAATTCCATCTCCTTGTGTGCTCTACCTTCATCTTCCCCCTCTGCACACACTCCTCTTTTCTTTCTTCATTCTCTAAGTGTTTCTCCCTTTTCTTTGTAATCATTGTTTGCACGTTCCTCCATACTTCATCATTTGATATCTACACAACTATTTCTTCTCCATCTCTTCGTTTACATTCTCCTCATCGCACAATGTTGCTACCTCCTTAACAAAATTCTCTTCCTCTATTTCCTTAAAGGAAATTTGTAGATTCTTTTCTCTTCTATGAAAAACTTCATCTTTGTATTTATGTCTTGTCTTCTTTACGAGCTTATTCTTTTTCACACTCTTCACCACTTAGTTATGCAATCTCCTTCTCCTTTTCCCCTCCATGGGCCTTACATATCTACAGTTACTCCTACTTTGTTTCCTCCAACTAAAATATCAGGTAATTCCCCTCACATTCTTGGCATGTAATGACCTTTTCATCCCCTCTTGTATCCTCCTTTGTCTAGGGCATAATACTCATATGCATGATCATCAAGTTGAAATGTACTCTTTGAAATTTCATTTATTTCACACTCCTCTTCTTTATTGTGCATTCTCACGTGACTCCATATTATTCTATCACCCATCACATAACTTTTGAGCTTTCTTTATCCTCATCTTGTTATTGTTGCAGAATACTCTGCTATATTCTCGCACACACTCCATCCTGATATCTTTTGTACACCACCATGTGGCATTAGTTCTCCGCACATTCTTCTTTCAATGGTAACAGATAAAAATTCTTACCATCCTTTTGTAGTTCTCAGTATGTTTTCTCTTCCATCATAGAGAATTTATTAGTCATACTCCTGTGGTCTCCCCAATGATACATGACAAGATTCCATCAGTAGGATATCACACAACACACATTGGATGATGTTTAATTTATTAGATAAGATGAATACATGAATGGAAAGTTGAAAAAAAGGTGGGAATTAACTATTTGCATGTTCCATACCTATTCCATGGATTAGATTGACCTTACTCATTTAATATTACTATATGTGCTCCAATTTACCACCTACGTCTCACTCACATTATTCACATGAGTTAAATTTTCACTTAAAGGGGCCAACATAAAAAATGGGGAAAATATAATAGATTCCAAGTTTGAAACCCAACCACAATGCTTACTTGTTGTAGCACTTTGTGGCCCTAATTTTAATTTTAAGCTCAAGTAATCTTAAGAAAACATGTGATGTGAAAATAAGCATCAATAATTGAGCCTCACTAGTGGTTGGTCATACATGAACAATAGGTAGATTTTATCTGTTAGATCAAAAGTGTTTGGCTAAAACTCCATGTGATTTCTTATGTTGTCAAGAGAAAATCGCTCTCTAACTTACATAGAGGGAATTTTATCAATAAAACCATTAATGTTTACTGTGCAATGTACAAGTTTGAAAGAGATTATATTTTTTCTTAATTTAAGATTGAATGGACTTACTGTAGGTTGAATCAATTTATTATTTCCAACTCCAGCCATGGAATTCGTGAAGAATCAATAGGCATATATTAATGGAAAGATTTGGAAATACAAGCATGTTGGATCTAAACATGGTAAGGAGAGAGCCAACATAGAAAAAATCAGGTTGGGAAAATATAAGAAATGATGATATTAGAAAGCATAGGTGGTAACACAATTGCAAAACCTGTTTCCTAACCTAAGTTGCACTTTCACATGTATGAATCTAATTCAGCTGTGTGCTATCAATCACAACCACTGATTGCCTAACACATGAAAATGTTGGGTTCCCTTAACTTGGTAGAATACATGCCTATTAGTAATTATATTTTTAAAATTTTAAATAGCTATTTATCTTCGATACATTATTGGTCTAAATATCTTCTAGCCTAACTACCAATCTTTTGATTATTCATTTTTTCACATTGTAGTAGTTTATTGTTAATTGGAAAATAAATGTTAGATGTAAGTTAACATTTTAAACCTTAAAATATATTCATCCTTGGGTGAAATACTAAAAATTAAGGTTTTTTTTGCCAACTAGTGAAAAGGTGCCATGTTGCCACATTTCTATAAGGGGTTATAGTTCGGGGGACAATTTTCATTTCTAGAACTGTGTAGTGTAGTTAATGCTTGCCACCACTCAACTTCTCATGCTCACATATTCGATAGTTTTATATAATGGTGATATCCTTTGTTAATTGGTAGCATTTTTTAATCCAGTTTTATTAGAGATGATGGGTTGACGTGGGGTTGACCAATTTTTGTGATTCTTCTCGATACAACAATATTGTTGGTTTCGAGAAAATAATTCCTAAATGAAGTGAAGGGGAAGAATGAATGTTTTGTGTTCACTCCAATATTTTATAGGAGTAGTGACACTAAAAGGATTTTTTTGTGTAAAGTAAAGGATATGCCATGTGAGTTTACATATTCATGTTGCAATATATTCATGATGATTCTCCACCTACATGCAATATAATTCACCATATGGAAGTTTGATTCTAGGTTCTAGTTTACCGAACAAGGTCATATATAGGTTGATAGATGTGGAAAATGGTGAAATGAAGAAGAAAGTTCAATAATTTCTTGAGAAAAGGTTGATGAAATAATATCTCAACCCATGTATATTACCTACAACATTAGCACTAAAGAAAGGATGTGAGTGGAGGATTGCAGTTTTTTCATAGTCAACAAGATTGCCATCAAGTATAAGTTTTCATCATTGGGCAATGCTGTTTTGATAGATCTTTTACATGGAGTAAATTACATTACAAAGATTTATTTAAAGAGTTAGTAACACTAGATCAAGATAATAAAAGGTGATGATTGGAAGAATACACAAAAAGAGGAAGATGACATAGTGATGTGGAAAGAAAAGCTCTTGCATGAATTGGAGGATATATTAGGTGAGTTACCAAATATTATGACATAGGATTTCCCAGATTAAAACTTATGAAGAATGACATGACGAAGAAGAAAGTTTTGATGATCTAATTCTAGGGTCTAATTCATCAAACGAGACCATATATACGTTAAAACTTATGAAGAATGAGATGATGAAGAAGAAAGTTCAATATTTTTTCAAGGAGTTGATTAGAGAAACTTTTAAGCCTTGCACACTAGTTGTAGTATTAGGAGGGTAAATATGAGGTGTGTGCGCGGAGTATGTACATTGATTCCATATCCATCAACAAGATTACCATCAAATATATGTTTCCATTATTGTACATGAATAATTTGATGAATTGTTTAAGTGGAACAAAATATTTCACTCACTAACTAGTGATTTGAAGAGTAGATACCACCATATCATAATAAGAAGGCGATAAGTTAAAAACTAATTTTAAGATACATGATAATTTATGTTTTTTTGATGATATTGTTTGGGTTAACCAATTCCCCAACTACAATTAAGCTAACTCAAATTTCAGTTGATGTCAAATAGGCAAGATTGTTACTTGTATGAGAACTTTCATCCCGTTTATAATTAAACTAGAATCACCAAAGACATGCATTTTTTTAATGTTTCCTAAACCAATTTTCGATTGAATTTTATTAAGTAATTTTAGTAAGTAGCAAGTTTAGTTTAAAAGATTATAAAATTAAAAAAAATGTTGGTATTAACTTTCAAATAAATTGAGCATATGGTACTTCAATAAATTACCATTTATTTTACAATTGCCAAAATGAATTAAATATACTTGAAACTCTCGAAGTAAAATATGAATTGTAACTTTTAACAAATGAAATTTAACGGTTACTTATTAATTAATATTGTGTAAATTTAAAAATATTAAATAATTTTTTTTTTTTAATGTTTTTATGGATTAAAAATAATTATTTTTTTGGTTTGAATATGAAGTTGCAGGGGTTAACTGTCAATGACTGAGGGGTTAAACCCATTCGATAATAATAACGAATTTGATTCTAATGCATAATATTTCTTGGATAATCTAACTAATAATAATGAGATTGACTCTTATGTTTCCATTTATATTAGATAAACAAATTTTAAAGCTAGTGTGATTTTCTAGTGGGAGTTATGTTGTTCTTTTATGTTACAGTTTTTTTTTAATCTTGTTTTTTTGACTCATAAAATTTTGTTATCTCGATATGCATATACATTTGTAACAGTAATAAGAAACTGTGCAAATAACCAAAAAAACAAAAACCCTTTATTATATTATTGTTGGTAATAGAGATATAGTAAGTAACAACTATTAAGAATACTTATAACTTATTGGGTATATGCACATGATTTGAGTATCCTTATAATTTATTGTGCAGGTTTCATGGATTATTGAGGTTGGATGAGGTAAGGTTTTTTCCAGTAAGAGGAGGAGCCCTGTAGTTAGTAAGCGTGGAAACAGCGAACCAGCATTGAGCAATGCAGTTTCCCTTGGCACAGTATGAGGTTGTGCTTCCGCACCAATTGAACTTGCTGCAACATCGTCCACTGTTGCAGAACAGGTTTTCACTGGGACTGCATGTCGGATCCGCCATTACAATCTCCATCTCCTTCGCCACAAATATTAACACAATTACTAACAGTACTGTACTCACGCTTAACTTGTACCCAGCCATCTTCTCTTCTGCACCTGACAAACAACAAACTCACTTAATATATATATATGTCTGCATTCAAATTCAAAACAAAAAGTTGAAGCCCTAAAATATTTATACCGAGAGCACTGCTTGATTGTTGCTTGTATGTTGGATTGGTCATGGCCTGACATATATTTATACTGCTCGAACAATTGGGCGGTTATTTTTTAAATTAAAATTCATAACTAATTTTATTTGATTTTATATTTTTAATTATATGTAATAAATAATTTACAATAGCTTTATTAAATGGATTGTCGTTTAATATTGTGTATTATTGTGTAAAAGATATAAATATAACATATATCAAATAATAAGGAATGAAGTCTTACAGCATTTTGGTGGAATGGAAACTTTTCAATCCTTAATAATTAAGTCTAAGAATTCTTATACCTAATGTATACAAACTTCCCATTCAATATCAAGAAAAAAAAAAAAAAAACTTAATTCATTCTCTGAAATGTCTTTTGCATGGCTGAGCCAGCCTATTAATTATAAATATATGAAAAAAGACTGCCTTATTTTCACCCTAATTGGCCCCATTCAAAATGTGCTTTCATTTGTATTCCCGTATTAAAAATATGATTCACACCTAGGTTAAAAAAATTAATCCATAAAGAGTCTCTTTAAAAAAATTGACTTTGGTTTATTTCTATGACATTTAAAAAAGAAAATTATAGATAATATCAATAAGAAAATATTGCTCCCCTGATAAAGAATGATTTAGAGATGGAAACCAGTAGAGCCACATTTCGTGAATGTATTTGTATTTGTATAAAACATTGGAAATAATCATAAGTTTGTTATAAATTGAAAGATTGCAATCAACACCAGAATGCGAAAAAAACTAAATTTATCTTTTTCTAGAAACAAAAAAAAAGAATTTCTATTCTAAAAAGCATGCCAAAATCGGGTAAACACCATAGGGATGGGAGGCCAATCTCCTAGAAGGATGCGTTACTAGTGAAAAGCCTGAGATCTAAAAGGTTTAAAAAACATGAATCCAGGATCAAATATTGTAAACTTTTCACTACTACACAATGTGTAAATAGTGTCATATTTTGGTTAATTTTTACATCAACAATTCACCTTTTTGGGTGATTTCGGGTTTTCTTGCAAGAATTCATGCAGTGCAAAAGTGACGCAAAAATGACACACCTATATAATTTTAATTCCATCAAATTTGTGCCATATCAAGTCGACTTAAGACCTACAACATTAACAACAAGAGGTGGCACATGATTTAACAAAAATGAACTATATGAATAATATCACTTATGTTAAATACTAAGATATGTTATAATAAGAAGATATGGCAGTAAAGTACACTAGACGACTCAAGCAACAAACAATAAAAATAAAACCTTAAGTGTAATAAGGAATTAGAATACTTAGCTAATTTGATAAATAACCTGGAGGTGTGCGAAGGTGAAAGACTGATCAAACAAGAACATAGGAGGTCGCAACCGAGCCCAGAAAAATGCAGAAGTACAAGAGGAGTAGGGACTGAGGCGTCTGAACTGGTACTAGGTGCCTGGGCACTAGGATTCCTTCCTAGGCATCAGGGTTTGCATAGGAGGTCCATAAGTCAATTTCATAGAGTTGTTGGTTGATCTGAATCTCTTGCTGTCAGTCGTTGGTATGTTGCATAACTCCCGCGGATGTCGCCGGTACCCTGCAATGAAGAGATTACCCACAAAATCCTCAAAATAACATCAAATCCTTAAAAAAAAGATGTAAATTGAGAGGTCAAACTCTCCTCAACTTTCACAATGGTGATCTTACGATTGGGCACTGCACTAAATTTCAGACCCAATGTGGTTCTCTGTGTGTGTGCGGAATCGTGCCCTAGGTGGCTCTTGTACATGTCCCACTTGATAGCGAACAAAGTAACTAGATGTAATAAATGTGTGAAAGGAATAAAATGAATCACCCTCCTATGCATGTGATGCAGAAAACTAGTCCTTGTCCCTTGCAATGGTGCTAGATGGATGCAATGATGCTCTTATATGCTTGTGAGATGCAACCTTAGGCGATAATATAGATGCTTAGAGCTTGGTCCTTTAATTTGGTCACATAACTTTATATTTATACGCTTCTTTTGTTCAAATTTTGTAATTAATCACTAAAAGGTTGACCCCTAAGAGAAAGGATGCCCAACGGCTAGAAATTCTACAACAATGAAATTCTAAAGAACTTGAATTAAGAATAATGTTAACGGAAAGAGACTAGTGAAATAACGAATAAGAGGGAACTGCCAATCTTCACAGAACCTTGAAAGTTAAAATTTCTGTCAAATGTTCCCTAGGCCACCCCATGGCCGTGCTTTTACATCTGAAATATTAACCTTAGAGCGTAGCTTTGCCCTTATCTGTTCCTTGTTGCTTACCATTTCTTTTTCTCTATGTTATGTCGCATCGAGGACGATGCTTTCTTATGGGGAGGAGAATGTAATGCCCCGTTCATCATTGCTATTTTCTTCTTCGACAACTGTGTATCTAGGTGTTGAACGCTGTTGCATTTTCATCGAACATTAGAGGCTTCGCCTTGTCGCAGAGGATAAACAGTTGTTCTCCCTCTTCATCGCGCTTGCTTGTGCCAGTGTCGATGATCTCTGTTGTTGGCCCTGCAACGTCCCTTGTGATTATCCTATTTAATGAAAATCTTGTTCTTGTTATATCGAGCTTGCCTGTTGATTGTTATTAATATGATCAATTATTATCATTATTTTTCTTTTAATCATAAAAATAATAATAATAATAAAAAAATGGTATTAATAGTATTATAAAGTAATTTTCGATTGACAATTATTTGATTTTAGTGTCAATTGTTATCAATACTATTATTAAGTACCTTTAAGATGTTCTATTTTATTATTGATCTTGTTTGTAGCATGAGCCTCTTTTCGCGTAAAGGAAGAGTCTTTCCGTTGCGATGCCATGGTCGGTTGTTTCCTGTGTTTCCGTCGTAATGCCAATCACTAGTTCCTTCCCCTTGGTCATTTGGGCCTGCATCTTGCTTGTTGTTAATCATTTAATTTAAAGGAGAATTTGATTTTCCTTCCACCAACCTGTTGTTATTTACGACAATTCTTTTTCTCCTCATTTGGCGTATGCTTATTGGCTTCCCTCCATCATGTCTTTCTGGATAATGGGTATGTGAAGGTGACTTGGAGTGGGACACCTACCCTCCCTGTTTTCTCTTTATGGCCATTCATTGGCATGTTTGGCATGAGATAGTGGGAGATTGTATTTTATTCTTTTTTTAGTAGGGGTCTTGTTTTGTAGTGGTTGAAGCACCTTTCTCCCTTGTTGGTGGCAGACAACATTCATTGGGATGGTTATCCCATTAATTGTTTTTACTCCGGATTCCTGCTTCAGCCTGCAACTAGTTCTCCCGATGTTGGCCACTTAGACTATTCCTCTGTTTCATTATTTGGGGGCCTAAGTAAAAGAATGCGATGAACATGTAGCTGAAGGTGAACTACGAGGAGAGAATAGGAGAGCAATATGAAGGTGGTGGTGATAGGAGGAAGCATAGCTAGTTTGACATGTGCACACGCACTTCCCTTGGTAGAATGTAAGCAAGTGATTGTCCTCGAGAAGGCTTGAACCTTGACATCTATAGGGCTTGGTTTGGATCCTTAGACATGCCAAGCTCTAGCTGAATGGGGCCTTCTTCAATAACTCATGCACACCACCATTCCTCTCGCCATGGAACAAAATCAGGAAACTGAGAGCAAGAATGAGACCAACCGAGTGCTAGCTAGAGATGAGAATCTTAATTTCAGGTCTGCCCAATGGTGTGTTTTGCATAGAATGTTGTATGATAAGTTGCCAACGGATACAATGCATTGGGGTCACGGTTTTTTTTTTCATTTCAGCAGAATAGGGATGGATTAGGCGTCAGGGTTGAAGTGAAGGTAAATCAGATAGGCCAAGTAGTTGAGGTGGACAACGATTTACTGGTTGATGCAGATGGATCCATGTCTCTCATTAGGAAGCTTTTTGTGCCTCATGAACACAAGAGGATTTCATGGTGGTGGAAGGTGCATCTGCCTTGGCCTTGACTGTAACCTGCTCACGCCATGTGGATGGGTTGCGTGGAGAATTCTGGTGCGGAGCTTTGTGTGAAGTGACATGTATATTTCTTAAAGCTGGCTGTAAGAACCTTGGGGAGCAGTTGTTGGTTGCTAAGGGATTACCAGGTTCATTTTTTTGCTGGTCTTGTTGTGCTTATCCTACAGTTGTATCATTTCTAGACCACATCTCTTTGAGGCACTTGGCCAGGCAGTTCACCTGCCCCTTGTATTACTCTCCCACATTTTTCATGCAATCCAAGGCGCTGCAACTGAAAGGTGGGCTGAGCAGGTTGGACATTGTTTTGTTGGTCATTTATGGTGGGAGAGGGGTCTTAGCTCAAGCCATTTGTGCACAGATTTCTATTAGTGTTGTCCTAGAGACCACTTTTCCTTCAGGGTATTGTGGATCTATGTTTTGGGGACTCCATACCTTGGCTGTAACTTGCCTGTGCCAAACTTGGCTGTGAGAAGAGTTTGGAACACCAAACAAGCTGGAGGATAGTGGAGTGTGGGCTTGAGATGTTGTTACAGACCCTGTTCATCTTGTGCTCGACTGCGGGAGCTTAATCAGGCATGATATTCACTATACCATTGAGTTTTATGCTGTTATTTAAATGATTCATTAAATGACCTTGCTCTTCATATAAATGTCTCATGTGATGGTTTGTTGTGTGGTTTCCACTTCCCTTGCTCTTTCATATTTTTCTGGGAGGATATTAGTTTCCAGTGTTAGAAATGACTGTGCTGTTTGAAGCCTTTTATATTGTTTTATGAGTTTTAATAAATATCAGTTGGGTCAACTTTGTTCTTAAGACTAATAAAATAAAAGAGGTGGGCGTCCTATAATGAAAATTCCTAGTTCTTTTTGATGGTCTTACGATTTGAATGTTTTATCAAACATTGTTGTTTGACTCAATTTTATAGTGCATGTTTTTTAGATTCTTGTTTCGGTTCGAGATCCATCATTTTGGCTTATGTTGGGTATTTGTGAAATAGCAATTGAGTACTGTAAGTACATTGTGTATAGGTGAATGATGCTATTTTTGTCTCTATCTTTTTCTTTTAGTTCGTTTCAGGTTCTAGTTACCCTTCTCGGTCGGCTTAGTGTGTGCTTAACTTGACTGATTTTTGAATTGAGCCAAGTTGGTATTACTCTCAAACTAGGTTAGTTATTTTTGTTATTTGTAAATCCCTTGAACAAATATTTTATTCTTCAAGCGTCATGTTTGATCTTCATAATTTGGTATCAGTTCTTGTTCACCGTTTGGAGATTCTTGTCTTTGGAATCATCTTTTCTCCCTTGGTGACTGTTGTATGTTTTGAGGAATGTAGTTGATCCTATGGAACGTCTCCTTGAGACGTTACTCACATATTTGGGATAGCTTAAAATGTCGGAGTAAATACTCTTGTTCGTACCTTGATTTTGTTTCACATATGTTAGAAGATGCGAGATCTACTTGATCATTATTGAGGAAGTTTTCAAATCTTAAAACTGGGATGTTGGTTTTATGTGTAAGAAAGTACTCTACATTTTGCTCCTTAAAAATGTTTAAATTTCATTCTCATGTAGCTTAGAGGTTGGTGTATTCGGAAATTCATTGGTTGAATGATTATTGTGATGCTCATTGTGGTATGGCCTTCTTGCTGTCATTTTAGTAGAATGGTTATGTGTTGACCAGAAAGGTTTGATGTCAACTTGTTGTTGACGACAAATCCTTTAGAAGCTATGTATTCTATGCTGTGTTCTTGTGAATGATTGAGTAAACCTCTTGTAAGATTTATAATGGTTATGTTTGGTGTTGTCAAGTTTTTCCTTTTTCTTAAGGAATTCTCTTGATTAGAAGAAAGTTTTAATAGTAGGATTGTTAGGATAGGATGTGGCCCATACTAGGTCATTTGTGCGTTTCATCCCTTTTCTTTTCCAATTTATTTATTCTGTACTGATATAAAATTTACTGTTATAGGCACAACATCTTAACATTATTAAGTCATGTTGTTTTAGATATTATCATGTTGATTGATTGTTTGGGAACTTACAGTGGTATAGTGAATCTTTGGCTTGGTGAACTAACTTAAACTAATGGGGATAGATCACATTTTAAACTAATTCTCTTCTTGTAACTATTTTCTTTTCGAAATGTTATCTTGTTAAAAGGATGGTCATTATTTTAATATGGGTGGAATTGATTATGATGGTTTATCAACTTCTCCTATGAGAAAATGATAATCAAATAGAGTTAGTGCCTTCCTTTTTAATTCTGACATTTTATCCTTTTGGACAACCTTTTAATTACTCTTGTTTTAGACACTTAGATTATTTTCATAAGTAACAGTGTTCTTCTTTTTTGAAACAGTTAGATAACAACATATTGTATTAATGTTATAGCGTCTATCGTGCTCAGTTCTCACGAACTGACACATGTTAACAAATGTGCAGGTGGATTTCGTGAGTAGAAAAAAAAAGGGAAAACGCATGTAGAAAGTGGATTCGGGTTTTCTTAGGAACTGCCGTTGTATGAATGCTTAATTTTGTTGTAAAACATTGGTATGGAGATTATTTAGAAGGCATTGCGTTATAATTTTGTATTGTTCTCATGTAGGTTGTTGTTATCATTTGAAAGTCAATTTGAGAAATATTATTGTGAATAAGATTAAATGAACTTTGTTTTGACATTTGTATCTTTTGTTATAATTTCACTTTTCGGATTATGGTTTATCCTTGAGTTGTCCAACCTAACTCTAACTATCTAAACTTGAATCAACATACATCACTTTTAGTTACCTTTGGTTGTGTTTTGTTTGGTAGAGGACTATGTATTGAATCTAGCAAAAATAAGAGAAAAAAATATACCTTGTTACCCCACGTTAAACTAATCAACAATATCTTTATCGTGGTGAGTCCTTAGAACGATCTTAAGGTGAAATCAATGATTAGATCTTGGAAGATAATAAAATTATAATAATAGAAGGAACTTGTTTAAGAAACTCTTCAATCTATCTTACCCGTTGAAAATATAATTTGTATACTTATGTCAATCTCTTCAAGTGAAGCCTTAGTGAAACCTTTATTATTTCTCGTTAGATTCTTAGCCCCAATGAAATCTTGATTAACAACTAATGAGATCTTAAAGATGGATCCAAGTTTTAGACAGTCATGTACTGTTAAGAATAACCTCTTGAGAAGGTAAAACATATATTTTTATAAGCACAATGTTGTAAACTAATTGATGAAGTTAATATCCTTGAGAAATTAATCGTCCTCCTAACAAATGAATAAGTAAATCAAGTAAATGAAGCAACCTCTTACCACCCAATAATTGGTTCACACTGTAGATTAACATTAACAAGGTAGGGGAAAATTTGTCAAAGGAAACATGAATTTCAGATTATCCTAACATGAGTCTTCTAGGAAAAGTAAAGAATTTAAGCATACTTATAGCAAAGACATGATTTAAGGAAGCTTACTGTGGGAAGACCTTGTTTGTAAAATTGTGTATTGTGGATAAACCATTGTGACTTAAGTGTGTGCGTTATGTTTACTTGTTTTCTAGTGTGGGTCTGTGTTGTGCAAATTATGTCATTAGTTGGTTATATTCCCTTGAGAACTCGTGTAGTGTCGTATTATCTTCAAGCAAGTCAAAAAAAAAAGTTATCCTGTATTTTACTATGTTATTTAGTGTGTGTGAAATTGTGGGTCGTTACATGTAGGAGGTCCAAAAGTCAATTTCATAGAGTCGTTGGTTGATCTAAATATCTCGTTGTCAGTCATTGGTATGCCACACAACTCCCACAGATGTCGCAAATACCCTGAAATGAAGAGATTACCTACAAAAACCTCAAAATAACATCAAATCCTTAAAAAAAAGATGTAAAATGAGGGGTCAAACTGTGCTCAACTGTCACAATGGTGATCTTACGATTGGGTGCTACACTAAATTTTAGACCTAATGTGGTTCTCTGTGTGTGTGCAGAATTGTGCCCTAGGTGGCTCTTGTACATGTCCCACTTGATAGCGACCAAAGTAACTAGATGTAATAAATGTGTGAAAGGAATAAAATGAACCACCCTCTTATGCATGTGATGCATAAAACCAGTCCTTGTCCCTTACAATGGTGCTAGATGGATGCAATGATGCTCTTATATGCTTGTGAGATGTAACCTTGGGTGATAATATAGATGCTTAGAGCTTGGTCCTTTAATTTGATCACATAACTTTATATTTATACTCTTCTTTTGTTCAAATTTTGTAATTAATCACTAAAAGGCCGACCCCTAAGAGATAAGGATGCCCAATGGCTAGAAAGGACCCAAAAAGGGCTGAACTAAATACAAAGAGGTGTAGGGCACCTAGAGGGGACGAGGGCGCCTCGGCGCTGGTGTGTAGAACTAGAAAAGGTGAAATGTGAAGGGTCAGACTTAGCAGTGAGGTCCATAAGGTCAAAAGGAAGATTAGAGGGGAACCTAAGAGGCTAAGTATAATGGTCAACTAGTAATTTTCTCCCGTAAGAAGCATATGAATAATAGTATGTGATTAGGACCTAGTAATGTACCCAAGTGCATGATTTTGTGTCTACAACACAAATATTATGCAAAATGCGTTGGATAATATTAAAAATAAATAAATATTTACACGTAGTTACAAATGGTGTAATTACGAATAATTATATTGCATTTATTTTTGCTTATTAATTAAAACTATTAAAAATTAGATACTAAAATATTATTTACACTGTATTGTAATAGAGAAATTGTATACTAAGATTTGTAAAGTATCTAAATATTATTATTATTAATAAAAGAAGACATTGTTTCAATTCAAAAATTGATTTACAATAATATATAAAAGTCTAATTTTGAGGGAGTATTAAGGGGTTTGAATTCCAAAACAAATAGATATAAAACTACATCCTAAATATCCTTGTGTTGGTCTCGTTGTCTTCCCCCCGATCCTCACAATATTCTTTCTCAAGTCCTTAACTTGATCCTTCTCGTCTTCCTCATAATCCTCTTCATCATGCTCCTCATTGTTCTCTTCATCATCCTCATCATTATCGTGCTTCTATAAATCCGCTTTATCCTTCCAATTTTTTTCACCCTAACAAAATTTAATGATAAAATTTTAAAAGTGTTTAATTTTAGTTTATAGTTTGCTTGTAGAACAAATTGAGCACTCAATGTCTTACTGGCACAAACTGATTATCTTAGGCCCACAGACTAAAGAATTTTGTGTTCCATCACAAATATTTTAATGTTGCATGCACTTTCTTTGTTGCGAAATTCTTATACCATTCTTCCTGCAAATACAACTATGTGATTAAATTATGTATATTAATATTTTTATTTAAAAAGATATTTAAACAAAACAACATAACTCTATAAATAATTTATATATAACTTATAAATTTATTGACGACCTCTTCTAAGTTTTGTTGGCCCAAAAAACGAGCCACCAACCACCCTTTTTAGACACTGGATTCATACCCCTTGAGCACATTAGTTTTGATACCTACATCAATTGCAATATGTATTTAATGTTTAATCGATCACCATGTTATACAATTATCATTGCATTTTGATCATACACCATATTTGTCTTTTATAAGACATGAATGTAAAGTCGACAACATATAATATCAATTAAAGAAAATGTGATTATCAACCACAATAAAATGTTTTAAATTGTCCTCTTTATAGCTCAAATGTCAATATATATCATTTCCTTCGCTAACTAAAAACCATCCCTATTAGTGTCATTTGTTAGCCACTTCTCACACAAACCAAACCAAGCATCTTTCTCTATTTCAGGAGGTTGAAGACGTCTCCTCTTGTTATATGTGTTTCCTTGGTAATGACCATGCATATTTTAAATATATATATATTTTAAAAAACTACTTTTGTTTTATTAAAAAATTAATTTACGCAATGTAATCACCCTCAAATTCCTGTTTTTCTCCTAAACCCTTATGATGAAAATTTTCCAATTAGTTTTGGGTCATAGTGGGTCCTCTCAAACTTGGTGAAAGTTACATGTAACTAGCATTCTCCATCTCTTAAAAGTGGGATTTGCATCCACTCTAGATGGAAATATGAACGAATAAATATTCGTGTTCAATCAACTATTTTTTTAAAATACATGCAACCACAAAAATAGAAGTCACTAAAAATGACATATAAAATAAATTAAAAAAAGCTTAAATTAATACAATGATAAAATATTATAGTTCAAAAAAAAAAAAAAAAAAAAATTACCCTAAAGATTCGTTAATATTTTCATATCATCTTTTAAATAAAGGTACATTTTGAGGCCCCCTTGCACCCGATGTTTAAAATTACAACAAAGAAGATGAGAGGGTATATCAACATTTTTTGCTGGAGGGGGTGAGAGTGCATTATCATCCCCCTTAATCTATTCGAGAGTAGGTCATTTATTTTTTGGGTAGTCTCTTGCTATTTCAATTTCAATTTTTTTAATTGCTAACAAGTTGAGAGGGATCTTGCCTCTAACGAGGACCTGCAAAAAAAACTTCAACTCATATTAAAAGAAATAATTGAAATCACTTTATAAACAAATGAAGACTTTATACCTCCGCACAGATGAATCTCTGATCCTATGACTATCCTTATCCTTATGTCAGTTGATATGGGATGTAAACTTTTCATAATATTCCTATTATAATTGTTTGATTAAGAAAAAAATATATTGACAAATAAATTATAAATTTATACCTCTATGCGGAAGATACCTTATGAGAACATGAAAGACCTTCTGATTCACCCATTGTCATCCTCCTATCAGTCTATATGCGAAGTAGACCTGCCATACACAGGTGGTATATTAGAATGGTTCAGTGGAATTAGATAATTAGGTAATCAAAAATCAATTATAAATATATACATCCATGCCAAGTCTCTAGAGGTTGTGGGATGTCCACTCATAAAAATGTGGCCATCTTTGTTAGATGACTCTAGTAGGTCTCTATAAGTAGTAGACCCGTCACTATGAAGATGAATAATTATAATTTTAAATGTGAAAAAATATTATTAAATTACAAAACATATTATCAATTTACACCTTCGTCGTGGGAACGAGATTTTAACTAAAAAACGTGTTTAATAGTTATTAAATTAATATTTTTATTTATTTGTTTTGAATCTCTTAGTTTGAGGGTATATAACTTTATGAAAGTATAATTAAGAGCATGAATTCTCTAATAGAGGTTTTTGAATTGTAAATTGGTTGAATGGCGGATCAAATTACAACCATACATGGGGTTATTGACTCGTTAGACCATGAGAAGCATGTAATAATGATCTTTTCACTAAAAAATGTGTTTAATAGTTATTAAATCGACATTTTTTATTTATTTATTATGAATGTATCAGTTTGAGGGGATGATACTTTATTTAAGTTTAAATGAAAGTCATGAATTCTTAGGCCCTCTCACTATTAGTACATAACTACTTTTAAATATAATTTCTACTAAATGAGGTTATTTTTTTAATTTTATTTTTTGATTGAATTTTAAGATTTGAATGGGTTTAGTGCACAACATTCTTAAGCTCAGTTGTTAAGGAGTGATAGATTTAAACTATGAGATGCAAGAAACACAGAAAGGGATGCAAAAGTAATGTTTATATAAAAACACATTATGAAGTAGTAGATGATACAAGAAAGTGAAAATCATTTAAGAAACATGGTCCTGATGTGGAAGGAAATAGAAAATGAGGTCAAAAGGGAGGACCAAATCATTTTATCATGTGGATAAAACCAAAAGTAGTGTTGAATGGGCTCAACATTTACACAAAAGGTATATGATGTTGATGGGTAAAGGAACTCGAGGCATTTACCAACATGGAGCTTGGCATGTAGAAGTTTCCACGTAGTGAGTTGGGACTGAGAATATGCTATAGATTTCTAAAGTTGTGGAATAATTGTATTCCATTTAACTTGATTGAACTTAAACCTCCAAATTGTGTTTAGACGATGAAAAAAGAGGAGAATATGTAGGAGTTGTTTGAATATCACCTTGAGGGGGAATGTTCAATTATTGCGACCACTAAGCCGCATACCTAGTATTTGGGAAAGGTTGTGTGACAACATGTAGAAAGAAGTATTGAGTGGTTTGGAGGGACGATTATCTGGAGGTCAAGCATCTCCAATTTTATATTCCCTTTTAGAACATGTGTTTACCTTTGAAACTAGGGATCACACCTAATGGTTTACCATTCATTTGGATCAATTGAATCCATTAGATAAATGAGGTAGAAAAGTTGATCCCATGACTAAGAGATTGACCAAACTAAGAAAAATTTGGTGAGAGAAGTTTTTTTTTTTAATATTGGCAAATAGTTTTTTGAAAGGGACTATACCCTTAAGTACAAAATAAGGCCTAGAAGCCGGAATAAGAGTGAGAAACAGAGCAGATGTAACAAAGTCCAAGTATAACAAAGAAATTCAACGTAGCCCAAAAAACAGCTACACAGACGAGACATAACAGCAAAACAACAACAAAAAAATAGTAAGCCGACAGCCAAGAAACAACAGGAATAACGATAAAGAGCAGTAGAAGCATCCAGGACTACTTCTTGGCCGCTTGATCAATACTGATCTTGACTTTTTTCCAAGCATGAAACATACCCAAAGCGGTCATGTGGGCAGCATCCGTCTTGTCGAGCTCCTCGATGGTTCTTTTGCTCTCTTTTTCATTGCCCCAAAGTGCAGCCGGGACACCGCTTAGGTTGGAAACACTTTTGGCATGACCCACGATAAACTCCTCAATGGTCCTAAAGGCGGCAATATTGTAATCATGTCTAGTCTTAGCCTTCCCAAGGCGGGAGTCTAAGGAAGTCAGCTTTTTGTATATGTCCTCAATCTGACTGTTGTCAATGCTCCCTTCCCTCTCCATGCTTTTCTTACCTTTTTGCTTAGCTAGGTTTTTGACCTCATCCTTCAGCAATTTTAACTCAGCCTCTAAGGCCTCCAATCTCTTAGAGGGGTTATCAATCTGTGCTTCCCGGGGACTGGCACTACTAATGTTCAGCAGGTCTCGTGCAATGTCAAGTTCAAGAGGCTCTTTCCCCTCAGCAAGAGTCTCAAGGTTGAGTCTCCTAGAAGCCCTGGTGATTGGTCGTTTAGAGGTAGAGGCGAGGTGGGTGACAGCAGTAGCAGCAGGAGGAATAGAAGGATAAGCTTGAGGAGCCGGCATGGGGGTAGTAGCACCGGTGGCGGGGGCAGCAACAAGAGCAGCAGGGGAAACAGGACTGGCAGCAGCAGAGCCCATCAAAGGGGGAGCCGGGCTAGGAGAGGAAGGAAGACCGGGGTACTTAAGGAGGCAGTATTTGTGAATTAGCAATATAAGCCCTTGATGCAAGGGATCCGCCCGGGTATGCTTCTGGAACTCCAAAATGGAGCTCTCAAGAGAGTTTAACAGATAATGAGGGAAGCAAACCAATCTATTCCTACGGAAGTGGTTTAAAAAGATAAGATGCTTAGCAGGGACAGTGACAAACCGACCTTCCAATGAGATGAAGCGAATCATCATGTGAGTGACTTCATCAAACGGTGATGGAATTGAGCTTACAAGTAGACCCGCAGTGCTAAATGTAAGCTTCTCATCATCCTCCACAAATCTTCTTTCTTCAGCTTCTTTGATAACCCTTTTGTTGAAGAAGCGGTACCCTTCCAAACTGAGGCTGGTCGCTTCAGCAATGAGCTCTTCCAAATGCTATTAAAGGGGCTGGATTCATGGGTCTTGAAAAAGGGAACCAACAAGATTTTATCATTCCAATGAACTGTGTTCAACAAAATTTTGATGAAAATCATGATATCATCAACATAGGGTTAAAACATAATAGTGTGTCCCACTTGGTGGAAAGAAATAATTTAAAATCTATCTACTAAATAAATCTTTAAATATACATTAAAAATTCAAACAATTAAGGTAAGTACAGATGCACTACACCTTAGTATACTTAAGCTCTTAACAATACATGGACTAGGAATTATGTTGTTGTTTTATGTTACAAATATTTGTTCCTTTACATTCTTTGCATCATAAAATTTTATTGTCTTAATATGCATACACATTTGTAACAGTAATAAAAACTATGCAAATAACCCCAAAACAAAAACCCTATATTGTATTATATTATTGTTGGCAATAAAGATATAGAGTAACAATTATTAAGAATCCTTATAATTTATTGGGTGTATGCACATGATTTGAGGATCCTTATAATTTATTGTGCAGGTTTCATGGATTGTTGAGGTTGGGTGAGGTAAGGTTTTTGCAGTAAGAGGACTATAGTTAGTAAGCATGAAGACACCGGACCAACATTGAACAACACAGTTTCCTTTGGCACAATATGAGATAGTTATCCCACACCAGTTAAAATTACTGCAACATAATCCACTATTGTAGAACATGTTTTCATTGGGACTTCATGTCTGATTTTCCATCAAAATCTCCTCTCCATCTCCATCACCACAAATATTAACATAATTACTAATAGTACTTTTGATGCATTTACTAATATTTACATTTAACAGTTATCATATGTGTTTATAGTTAATAGCCGCCCTTCATTTTTAATAGAATTAATTCCTGTAAATGTCTTTGGCATTGTTCTAGCCAGTCATATCCATTTTAAAATTATTTGAACAAAAACTCCTTTTTTTCCTCCCTCAGTGATCCCATCCTAATTGTGATTGATAGTTAAAGACTTAAAGTGGGGTGAAATAATAAGGACTCACACATCATGGATTTCAATGGTGCTTCTATGTTAAATATGGATCATATGATTATGTTACCGAACAAATTTGTTTACAAGTTACTCAATAATCAAATCTTATTTTCAAAATTAAATTAGCTGTTGATCGCCCTTTCATTTGAAATGTTTTAATTCGTTGATAATTGTTTGGAATCTATTATCCTACCTAAGGTAGCTATATAGATTTCACCTTCACTTAAAGGGTTAAAGTGATAAGAACCTTGCATATAATAAATCAATAAATTGCAGAAGATAACACAACACCAGATATATGGGGGGCCAATATGCCCTAATATCAATATATGCAGAATAATACCCTTAAGGTAGGGCAACACCATACAATGCTCCTAAAGGAAGGAGTAACTCCACAATCTCCTAAGATGGGAATCCACTTCGAGGGGGGACACCTCCCAGTATACCTCTACCAAGTAGAAGAATCAACTCATACATACATTTACCCTCATAATGTTACTCACATCCTTTAAATAGGATGGGTAACACCTAATCTCAATGTAGGCCGACCCCATTACCCAATATAATTAATTCCTATATGAGCCCATATAACTAACTAAGGGGATGTGTGCCACATATTGTCGGCATCTCCATCAACCCATATACATTTATAATATTATATCCCATGTGAACCCCATACATATAACTAAGGGGATGTGTGCCACATGTCGGCATCTCCCATCAAACCATATATATTATATTATATATCCCAAGGCACATAGCATTGCCTCTCTCTTTGACATGTTTCGTCCCCAAAACATAAGAAGAAGCCATATAATGAGTGTGCTTTAAATTATTCCACACTTTGTCGGCATGCTCGATCATCTAACCACCCATATGAAATGCTAGTGGGTGATGTTGCTCTAAACATGATTCCATATTCCATTGTGCTCATCTGATTCCATCCTGGTCCATATGTGTTCCTCCTTGGCATCCATGCATATCCATAATTATTATGCATGCGATTCCATGTCATATAATTATTGTTCTGTTGATTCCATGTATAGCCAAAATTATTACTCCTGTAATTCCCTGTATATCCATATAGATTGTCTGCCCTTGTGTCGTCCTAGCATGTCTCCATAATTTTTTCCTCTCATGATGATGTGGGTGTCTATATGGTGCAACCTTAGTATGCTCAACCTTATCAATCTTTTCCTCCACTTTCTTTTCCTCTTCCAACTTGTTTGCTACATCTTTTTTCTCTTGAGTAGAGAAACTATTTTTTTACTTTTTCATCATGTTCTTCATCCTCTCCTTCTCATTCATCCCTTATTCCCCTTCTTCACCATATTCAAAATTCATCTTCATGATCCAATTATTACATTACTTTTTTCCTTGCTAAGTGTGATATCTTGCAATGTAATTTTCTTTCTCTTGTACCATAATTTCATGAATTTCTTTTGTACATTAATATTAATTGTTCCCAATGCTCTCTAACCAAGGATATCCGAGAACAATATCCATACCATCCATATCTAAAGCATAAAAATCTGAATGTAAAACATATTTATCCATAGAAAGCTTTAAATCTTCAAAAATTTGAATATGCTTACCATCCATTTGAGATTCCTTGATATGATTCGTTTGCACCTGTAGATTTTGAGCTACATCCATATTGATGAAGTTATATTTTGCTGCTAGCGGTTTATGGAAACAATTACCTTTTTTCTTTGAATGCACCCTTCAAACTGAAATATTGAAGCTTCCTTCCTTGGAGATGCACTATCGTGTGTAGCAGCTTCATCATCAACATTTTCTTCTTCTGCACCATCAACATTTTTCTTCTTCTTCTTCTTCTGTCTTCTTCTTATTCTTCTTCTGATGTTGTTGCTGCTACTTCTTCTTCTTCTTCTTCTTTTTCAAAAAAAATTGTGTTTCTTTTTTGTTTCCCATCTAGCTAAGAAAATATCCTCTATTTCCTCCCAATCCCAATTCCAATAGATCTATATCCAAATAAGAATACCAATGTCGTGTTTTCCCATAAAGATGAAGATAAAAACTAACCCATATTAAACATTTTTCAAAATACATTTTATTAAATTGTAACCACCATTTTGTTACATCAATTTCGCAATTGCCATAGAAAATTGGTTTATCCATGATGCATAAAAATTAAGGTTTCACAAACTTACTCATTTGACCAATATTTTACCTAATGATTTTGTCCAATCAGTTAAGCCTCAAATCTGAAACCACAAAGAAGTAACCCCTGATAAAATTTTGAGATATTTCCGAAAATGTAAAAAATTCAGGAAAATTCCTCAAATTGCGTGACCTGTGGAGCAAAATAGTGAAAAAAATAAAACTGAAATAAATCTGTCAAAATAGATTCAACAATTTTTAAATTTCAGTGGTATCACCTTTTAATATATTACCAAAAACCCAAAAAAATTATTTCCTACTTTGTCATTATTCAGAAGATATAAACGAAACCTTATAATTAGGGTTTTAACCCTTAAATGGACACATATTTTGCAAAAACAGCTCCAAAAAATCTAAAAATTGGAGGGAAGATCACTTGAACTATGTATCCACTCCCCACAAAAAATATCTAAAAAATTCGAACTCAATCTTCAAGATATAGATGAATCACCAACGTTAAGGTTTCATCCCACAAATTTCCCAGATCATTGCTCTAATACAACTAGATAAGAAATTTGCATATAATAAATCAATAAATTGCAGAAGATAATAAAACACAAGAGATATGGTGGGCCAAGATGCCCTAATATGGATTATATTCAGAATAATACCCTTCAGGTAGGACAACACCATACAATGTTCCTAAAGGAAGGAGTAACTCCACAATCTCCCAAGATGGGAATCCACTTCGAGGGCGGGCACCTCCAATATACCTCTACCAAGTAGAATAATAAAATCATACATACATTACCCTCATAATGATACTCACATCCTTTAAATAGGATGGGTAACACCTAATCTCAATGTCGGCCGATCTCCATCAACCCATATATAATTATATTACCATATGTGAGCCCATAGGTAACATAACATAAAGGGGGATGTGTGCCACGTGTACGGCATCTCCATCAACCCATATACATTATAATATTATATCCCATGTGAACCCATACATATAACTAAGGGGATGTGTGCCACATGTCGGCATCTCCATCAACCCATATATATTATATTATCATATCCCAAGGTACATAGCACTCTGGATCAACCAATTTTTTCTCTCGAAGTTATGTAATAATGGGATGCCTTGAATTGATCTCAAGGACTCTCTTACCACGTAATGACATGCATGTAACCTTTCTTGCTGGCATCTGATAGATTTTGTGATTGCATAATTCTCTCCATGTTTGCGCTCCATCCATATTTAGATGTAACGACTCTGGGAGTATCAGCCAACCTGTTGCTTATTTTTACTGAATCCACATTTTTAGTGGAAAGAACATCCATCCACAAGTTAGTTAGTTCTTTGAATGACTCCTTAATTTCCTTGTCTTTCGAGTATTTCCCAATTTTAAGGCCTTCCTTAGAGACACTCTAGAATTTCTTGTCTTCATAGTCCATCCAATACTGCATTAAGTAATCATCAACTGGATCTGTGAAAAAGATGACCTGCAAAATGGCAATCTAAATCATTATATCATAACATAGGGTTAAAACAATAGTGTGTCGCCACTTGGTGCAAAGAAATATTTAAAAAATCTATCTACTGAAATCAATCTTTTAAATATACTTAAAATTCAAAACAATTAAGGTAATTACAGATGCACTACAACCGTAGTATACTTAAGCTCTTAACAAGACTGGACTAATAGGATTATGTTGTTGTTTTATGTTACACAAATTTGTTCCTAATTACATTCTTTGCAATCATAACATTTTATTGTCTTAGATGCATACACATTTGTAACAGTAATAAAACTATGCAAATAACCTCCAAAACAAAAACCAAAAACCCTATATTGTAATTATATTATTGTTGGCAATAAAGATATAGGTAACAAATTAGATTAAAATCCTTATTAATTATTTATTGGGTGTAAAGTCACTGATTTGAGTATCCTTATAATTTATGGTGCAGGTTTTCATGGATTGTTGAGGTGGGTGAGGAAAGGTTTTTTTGCAGTAAGAGGACTATGTAGTAAGCATGAATACACACCAAACCCGGACCAACATTGAACAACACCCAGTTTTCACTTTGGCAGCCATATGAGTAGTTATCATCCCACACCAGTTAAAATAACTGGCAACATAATCCACTATTGTAGACCTGTTTTTTCACTTGGGACTTCATGTCCTGATTTTCCATCAAAATCTCCTCTCCATCTCTCCATCACATACAAATATTTACATAATTACTAATGTACTTTGATCAGCATTACTAATATTTACATTTACACAGTATCATATATTTGTTTATAGTTAATAGCCGCCCCTTCATTTTTAATAGAATTATCCTGTAAATGTCTTTGGCTTGTCTAGCCATCAATCCATTTTAAAATTATTTTGAACAAAAACGACCTCCTTTTTTTCCTCCCTCAGTGATCCCATCCTAATACGATTTGATAGTTAAGACTTAAAGTGGGTGAAATAATAAGGACTCACACATCATCATGGATTTCAATGGTGCTTTCTATGTTAATCTTGATCAATGAGTTATGTTACCAGAACAAATTTGGTTTACAAGGTTACTCATACTCAAATCTTATTTTCAAATTAAATTAGCTTTTGATCGCCTTTTCACTTTGAATGTTTATTCGTTTATAATGATTTGGAATCTATTATCCTACCTAATGTCGCTTAGATAGCTTTCACACCTTCCACTTAAAGGGTTAAAGTGATAAGAACCTTTGCAATATAATAAATAATAAATTGCAGAAGATAACACAACAACCAGATATATGGGGGGGGGGCCAATATGCCCCTAATATCAATATAGTCGAACAATTACCCTTAAGGTAGGGCAACAACAACCAACCATACAACTCCTTAAGGAAGGGTAACTCCACAATCTCTCCAAGATGGAATCCACTTCGATTGGGACACTCCAATATAACCTCTACCAACTAAAGATACACTCCTACAGTATACCTAAGGGGATGTTTGCCACCATGTCGGCATTACTCCATCAACCCATATATACTATATTACCATATTCCAAGTGACTGCATTTGCCTCCCGCTTTGACAGTTTCATCATTTCAAAGCCCCCCCGAAACATAAGAAAAGCCATATATTAGTGCGCTTTAACTTATTGCACACTTTTCAAACCATGCTCGATCATGCCAACCACCCATATAAATCCTAGTGGTGGATTCTGCTTTCCAAAAATGATTCCTATCACATCCATTGTGCTCATTTGGTTCCATAACTGGGTCCATAGTGTTCTTCTTTCTCGGCATCCATGCAATCCATAATTATTATTCCTTCCTGTGATTCCATGTCCTATAATTATTGTTTCCAATTGATTCCATGTGTAGCCAAAAGTATTCCTATGTCCTTGTATACCCCATATGGATTTCTCTCCTCATGTGTCCTCCATGTCTCCATGATTTTTTTTCCTCTCATGATGGTGTGGTGTGTCCGATATGGTGCCAGGTGCCACCTTCGTATACTCACCTTATCAACCTTTTCCTCAACTTTCTTTTCCTCTTCCACCTTTTTGGTTACAGAAAATCATTTTTTTTCTCTTGAGTAGATAAATTATTTTGTGACTTTATGTTCTTCATCCTCTCCTTTGAGTCAATCCTTTTCCGTTCTTCACCATTTCAAATTCATCTTCATGATCCCAATTTTAAAATTACTTTTTTCTTTGCTATGTTATATCGGCAATGTATTTTAATTTTCTTTCTCTATACCATAATTTCATGAATTTATAATTTTGGTGCATTAAGATTAATTGTTCCCAAGCTCTCTAACCAGGATTCCAGAACAATATCTCCATACCACCATATCTAAAGCATAAAAATTGAAGTAAACATCTTGTATTATCCATAAAAAGCTTTAAATCTTTCAAAAACTGAATCTGCTTACCATCATTTTGAGATTCCTTGATATGCTTTGCGCTTGCACATGTAGATTTTGAGCTCATCCATATGATGAAGTTCGATTTGCTGGCAGGGTTTTCTGAACAATTACCATTACCTTTTTTTTCTTTGAATACAACAACCCTTTCAACTAAAAGATTGAACCTTCCTTCTTTGGAGATGCACTATATTGGTCGTAACAACTCTTAACTTCTTCCTTCTTCTTCTTCTTTTGCTTTGCTCTTCTTTCTTTTCTTCTTTTCTCCTTCTTCTTATTTTTCTTCTTCTTGACAAAAAATATGTTTCTTTTCTTCTTTTTTTTTTTCCTCCCACATCTAAGCTAAGAAAATATCCTCATTCCCCATTTTTCCCTTCCTTTTCCTTCCTCTTTCCTCCTTCCTTCCTCCCATCCCATATCCAATAGATCTATATCCAATAAGAATCCAATGTCCGCTTCCCCACCAAATGAAATAAAACGTAACCCATACTAAAATTCTTTCAAAATAAATTTGTTTAAATTGTAATCCACCACCATTTTTTTTGCATCAATTTCCCCCATTACCATAGAAAATTGGTATAATCCATATCCAATCCATTGTGCATAAAAATTTAGGGTTTCACAAACTTACTCCCTTTGACCCAACTATTTTTAATACCTATGATTTCGTCAATCAGTTAGCCTCAAATCTGAAACTACAAAGAAGTAACCCCTGCTAAAATTTTTAGAGATTTCTGAAAATGTAAGAAATTTAGAAAAATTCCTTAAATTACGGCCTGTGGAGCAAAAAAGTGAAAAAAAAAACTGAAATAACTTTTTCAAAACAGATCCAAAAATTCTGAAATTTTAGTGGTATCACCATTTAATATAGTACCAACAACTGAAAAAAATTATTTCCTAATTCGTCATTATCAGAAGATATAGACAAAACTGTAGAATTAGGGTTTCAACCCTAAAACGGACACAAATTTTGTAAAACAGCTCTCCAAAAAAATCTGAAATTTTGTAGGGAGATCACTTAAAATCTGTATCCACTCCCCACAAAAAATTCTGAAAAATTCTAATCTATCTTCAGATGTAGAACGAACACCAACTTAGGTTTTCATCCACAAATTGGCCCAGATCACTTGCCCTGATAACCTCACTATAAGACCTTGCATATAATAATCAATAATTACAGAAGATTAAATACAACACCAGATAGTATGGGGGGCGCAATATGGCCCTAATTCAATATATTTAGTAAAATACCCTTAAGGTAGGGCAACACCATACAATGCTCCTTAGAATGAGTAACTCCACAATCTCCCAATTGGGAATGACTTTGAGGGGGACAACACCTCCGAATATACCTCTAAAATAGAAGATAAACTCATACATATACCTACGGGGATGGGTCCACGTGTTGGCTCTCCATCCACGCCTATATAATAAATTATTACCATATTCCAAGGTACATAGCATAAAGCATGAAGACGTGTACCACTTGGTGGGATAAAAACCCATCCCAAAGTGAATGGAAAGTTAAAATATAGGGGGTTTGGGAGAACCCCCTTCACTCGGAGCACCTTCACTTGAACTCGCATAAGAGATTTCAAAGGGGTTCGGGAAAAATCCCCCTTTTCCCAAATGCCTTTTACGAAAAGGGGGTTCAGGTGACCCCCTTCGCCCTTCGTCGCCCAATCCCTTAATTATATATAATGGCTAGGTTTTAGAGCTGAAGTTTTTTTTTCCTGCCACTAAACACACGTTAACAAACAAAGCTCCCAAAGAAGTTTTTTTTTTTTTTGTTTTTCCTTTAAATTGAAAGGGTGAAGAATTTCATTTTATTTTGAAATTACAATTAAAAATGTGAAATAATAGCATTTATGGTTGTATAATATTGAAAAATGCATTCTAAATATATTTTCAATTTTCAAAATTTTAATTATTGTTACATAATCTTCTTGTAATACCTATGTAAATTTGTATGAATGAATTAAAATTGAAATTTGTAAAATTCCATCCATACCTCAACAACTCATAACAATTGAATATAAAATTCATTATGAAAATATACTTAATGAACTCAAAAAATACAATTGAACTTGAAAACCTTCAATCATTCTAGCTTGAGACACTGCAAAAGTTTATTCCGAGTTAAAATCAAGTGTGACAGGAGATGTGGGGTATAATGATGTGATGATTAGACTTCTTGATAAGGAAGTTTATAGAGCTTGTGTTGGCTGAGTTTATGTTAACAAATGTACATGTTGCCTTTGTGTACCATTAATTTATCTTAGATTTGTGGTCTGCCACGGCCAATTTCCTAACAATGACCACTTATCTCTTTACTTCATAATGATGTTATATGCTGAGGTTCACCTCAAGTTAAAGATGAACTATTTATATATCCCTATTTATATCAGACAGAGGCATGTGCATATCAATACTACGGCTACATATCAACTTAATGAGCTCCTCGAATTGATGTGAGATAACTTTTGGAGAGTGCACGAGATTTCTTTGGTGGGTTTTAAGATGTTGTCACACTTATTATATATAGTGTCAAAGAGGGGGCTTTGGAGGGTCTTGAGAACATTGCTCATGACCCAATTTATATCCTTAGACTATGCTAGGTAGTTTCTAAAGAGATGAGATTCTCATGACCCTACTAGTAATGGAAGCTAGGCACATAACGAGTTGTACACTCGAGCACATTTGAAATCACCCCTTGGAGAGGTTTTATTTCATTGTCACATACCAATGAAATATACAAATATGTTCATGGTTTCTGTGGGAGGCCATATGAAATGTGAGGAAGTTCCTTTCTTGTACGAAAAACTACATTTTTTATTTCAATACAATTGTTAGAAAATATTGTTTCATTTTATAACTACACACACAAAATCCTCATGTTTGCTTTTGGTTTTTGCAGGTAAACACCATTTTAAATGAATATTGTTTTTCTCCCTTTGAACTCAAAAAATTCTACAAATTCTTTCTGCAAATTTTGCTCATGTCAATGAAGCTGTAGATGTCGTAAAGGATTTACTTCATGTAAACAATGACAATTTTAGGTATGGAATACAACAACCACAAACTTCTTCAAGCCAAGGATGAAATCTACAGGTTCTTCTATTATCCCACGTTGCTTTTACAGAGGACATTAGGAGGATATGGAGGGACAAAGACCATGAATGTCATCCACTTCTCTCAGTCGAAAAAGGACTTTACCCTCATCACATGAGTGATTTAGAAGGTTTTTTTGGATCTCTGCAACCAATTAAGGCATTTCGCTTCGCTTAATTTTTTTGATCAAATTTTTTAATATTTTGTGGATTTCAAAATTCAGGTCATTGAAAAATTTCTCCTAGAGCCATGTTCTCTATGGATGCGAGCAGATGTCGTTATAATCAACAACAAAGGACCCTACCAAACTGAATTTTGTTTTGTAACCGTCTTTAAATTTTCACATCCAAGAAAAAAAAAGATTTTAAGGCAGAATAAAAGAGATTCAATAGGGTCAACTCAAGATCTAAAATAAATGAAGAAAATATGAAACATTCCAACAATCCAAACCCAACTACAACCCAATGCCCAATCTACATTTTTGTATGGAATTGTAATTTTCTTCTGTTTGTAATACCTACGATGTTGGATTTGTATTCATGAGCCATTTTTTTGTCTGTTTATTTTTCTCTTTTGTTGATGGGTGAGATCAGGGTGAGATTTGACCGTTGACTCTACTAGTCAAACCAAAAATCTATGAAATTAAAATGTTTTAAATAGTTTGTCTATCTTTGTTAAATACTTTACCTTTATTTAATAATTTAAATATATACATTGTTTTTAAGCTGTATTTACAAGTTTTTGGTAAGTTACAGGAATTATATATGCTCAATATAAACATTTTTTCAGTAAAACATGTTATTTAGATATCTATGTAATGTTGCACTTATATTTATATTAAATGTGTTTATAATGATAATGATGGTTTTTTCAAAGAATTTCACGTCAAATAGGGATGGGCTGACTATTTTGCAAAATGTAAAATACGATTAAAAAATGTTCGAGACAAACATCAATCTCAGCTCTGGGTGGACTATTTAAACCCAAGGTTTTGAGATTACTAATATTTTGTTAGCACAAAGCTTTGGAATCATACCTTCCATTGCCTTCATACATAAGGCATGCCCATGATAAGGAAGTTCATGTCTATACATTACATCATAGAACAGTCAATACAATAAAATAAAATTACTCAACAATAAAATATATAATATCTGTAAAAGGAAGAAATATATATGCCACATTACTACCAAGCCTTCATATACATTATGCTTTATTTATGATCTTTGTTTCTCATCTTATTTAAGACAATGATAGAATATAATGTTGTGACAAATCGGCATTGTCTTCAACTATAACCTTTTCAACACATAATTTATATTAAAATATAAAAATTAAAATAAATGTACATGCATTTGTTTCCATTTATCCTATATACTATGAAAAATTAGATTTGTATAATCCACGCTAAATTTATTATATTTTCTACGAATTTTAATCACATGTAAATGTGATAAAGTGGTTTTACATCAACAATGCTCTACAAAGAACCATATAACATTACTTATATAGACAAGCATTGCGAAGTGCATAAAAGAATACTCATAAAAAATAGGAAAGCTAATTAGTTTATAAAAGTAAGTTTTAAAAGTGATTGTCTCACTTATAGAGACAACAATTGCAAATTGTAATATGAGTCTATTTGTAGACACCTCGTTTTAGTACAAGATTAATTAATATTTTCACACTAGTACATAATTATATATGTATTTATTATTGGTTTAAGTTATGCTTTGATTAGTATGTGTAATAAATGCCATTCAATGTTAGATTTTTTTGGTCTTGTTTGATTTTTGGTGTATTCCATGGTGCAAGATACTTCACAAGCATCAATTTTAACTGTGACCAACATCAAATTCCTATTCAATACATAGACATTTAGATGACAAGCTTCAAAGCCAAGGATGATTCTTGCCTCCTTGTCTATGATGTTTCATATATCTTGTAGGTTCAGTATTATACTGCACAACTCTATAATAATGTAACTTGAAAATGATGGCCTAATGATTTGTTATAAAGCGGTTAGTACAAACTATATTAACAATCCAATGGATGGCTCATCAAGTTCTCCTTTGTTACCAACTATTATACCTATTTATATCAACTTCATATCAGAAATCCACATATGTCACCCTTTTAAATTTACGGATGTCACCAAACCACACAACCAAAAAGCCAAAAGCGCGAACCACCACACAGCCCGGCCCCCCACACCAAGCGCCACCACCTCCAGCACCGGCCACCAGCACCGCGCTCCAGACGAGAGCACCGGCACAAAGCAAACAAATCAGCCCACAAGAAAAGACCCGTCCCCCACAGCACCACCGCAAAGCATACTAGGTTCATCCCTGTACCCCCTGCCCCGCTGGCCCTGTCCTTCGCGCTTCCACGATAAAATGTTTAAACACTGTGCTAAGTATACTCCCACACGTCTCACCTGAGTATCAAATTATTGTCACGCCCACATGTAATATCTAGATACGACAATAAGAGAGAAAAGAGGTAGTACGGCATGTCATCAGTCATTGGAAAAGCATATTCGTACATGTTCAATTATTCATATAATTACTAAGAGCGTAATAGTGAATGGTAGACAATTATATGTTAGTACACACATGAATCAACACTAATCGTAAAGTTTAGGACTCATGACAGGACATGGAGACTCACTATAATATACAATCAA